>JANRMT010062821.1:36431616-36491091 GCA_026402145.1 Polypterus bichir lapradei | reverse complement strand
AAATTACAAACGCCAGCGGCAGCCTGTCTATGAACTTAATTTAAAGTTTAGGTTTACACCGTGCTTTGTTTCCGTAGTAGCGTCACTCATGAATATGGTTGTATGTCACTCGCTCGCTTCTTATTGTTTCGCTGCCTTCTCAATTATATAATGCATGTTTTCTTCAGCGCTTTTTGGAGGTCTTCCTGGTTTTCTACATACTGCGTGATTACGTGGGAGGCGTGATGATGTCACACGAAACTCCACCCCCACGGCTTTCGCGCTCATCTCCATTACAGTAAATGGAGAAAAACAGCTTCCAGTTATGACCATTACGCGTAGAATTTCGAAATGAAACCTGCTTAACTTTTGTAAGTGAGCTGTAAGGAATGAGCCTGCCAAATTTCAGCCTTCTACCTACACAGGAAGTTGGAGAATTAGTGATGAGTGAGTGAGTCAGTCAGTCAGTCAGTCTGTCAGTGAGGGCTTTGCCTTTTATTAGTATAGATTACGCTGTGCATTCAATGGTATACTTAACTATATTTGTGCTTAAAAATTAAAAAATATATATTTACATACAGTTCATATGGTCTGGAACAGATTAATTGTATTTACATAAATCCTATGTGGGAAATTACCTTGGTTCATGACCAAATCGGGTTACAACCAGAGTTTTACCAGTATTACTGAGCCAGTTTTAGCCAGTATTACTAAGAGAGAAAATTAAAGGCATACAATACAGTGATGCATATTACAGCCACATACAAGGTCCCTTGCCATTTAATATAGACTGTTCCTGCTAATGTTTATGCACTACTGTTCTAGCGCCCGTTATTGTAACGGGCTTAATGTCTAGTTCTTTAATAATTAAAGAGTTTATTAGAACAAAATTTTCAACAAAATAAAGCAAGGAATAAAAATTACATTTTTAGCAGTAAGAATAATAAATGAGGTAAACCAAAAGAGAACAACATAAAGGCAAGAGTAAGAGTGTAAAAGCAGAAGAATTAAAAAAAGATCTCTTAAAAAAAAAGATCAAATCCAACATAAGTACAAAAACTAATGCCTTGGACTCTCAGGCTTTTGCAAAGGCTAAGGGTGGTCCCAAAAGCTGCTACAACAAGGAAATCCATCCACTTGGACTTAACATACAGAAAAGAAGAAAGATATTCAGTAGGATTAAAATAAATTACAAAGGTATCACAAATAGAAAACCAAAACACATGGCAAAAGATGACAAAGCAAAGGACTTAAAATCCACACTAAGAGAGCAAAATAACCAAAAATTAGGGGACAAAATCACAAAATAAAATTAAACCAAAGAAAATAGAGATCAGGGATGGAGCCCTATTTAAACCATAACAGTGAGCATCAAAAGATTTTATGACTGTCTTTGGAATTCCATTTACAAGCATGCATAACTGTGGATCACTTTCCAGTAATCTAGATTTCTCATCAGCATGGCTTTTGTACACAGTGATCATAAAAGATGAAATATTTCTGAGACTTTCATTGTATGATAAGCTACTTTTACTATAAGCCTAGTTCCCTATACTCCATTTTTGAGCTGTTGTGCAAATTGGTATATCCAAAAAGATGATACTCAATTGCTAGTATGGCCTTTATACTTAGTGTCTAGCAATTTCAGGAGTAGGTCTTTACTTTATTCACTCAAGAATTTGTTTTTGAGTTTATTACGATTAGTATATTCACCATTATCATTATTATTATATGTTTATGATTTCCATTTGTTTTTGTGTTTCTTGTCACTTGTGTGTTAAAGCTTCTGGTTTTTTGTAATTTGTTTTTTATTTTAATAATGTGGTTTCACCCCAAAAGCCATAGCCAGACAATAAACTTTTAACAGTGAATAGCATTTTACTCTAACTTATCACAAAAAGCAATGATGTTTACAGGCTGTACATTTACTGTATGTGGTCCATACAAAGAATTGAACATTTTTAATGTTGGGGTTGTTTTGTCCCTGTAAATGTATTGTAGTGACTTTTATGTGGGTATAGGAAAGATGAAACCAGAGTAATGTAAGAAATCAAGGAAATAACTTTTTATAAGGGAGCAAGGCTTAAAGCATAACAGAAGTAAGGATTGTATAGAAAATAACAGGTGAAAAGAAATAAAATATCATGAACTATATATACTGTCAACTCCTTATCTGTTCTAGCCATGGGGGACACTTTAACCATTGCTCCCAGGTTGTCTTGGACCTGAGGATTGAATTTCTTCCTGTATACCTATCTTCCTCTTTTTTTGCCTCTACCAGAGCAACACCTATGTTCACAAGCACAGCACCTGGTACCCGGACTCCAGCTTTATAGTGTTCTTGCCAACCATGTCTTACTTAGGTTTTGCTGGACTTTCTTCCTTAGACTTGAGAGCTCACTTTCAAAGCTACATATCATCCCATCTCTTTTGTGTCCAGGACACCACACCATCTTCACTCGTCTATCCGTCTTATTGGTCTGTGTCACTCTTCGTGTACCCTGCCCATCAGTTCTAATAGTGGCCTTTCTTTACATAAACAGAAACCTCCAAACATCTGACTGGCATTGTTTCTTTCTCAGGCTCAGCACTGCACCATCAACATATAGGGCATGTTATCATAGCCAGTTTGCTACAGTACTGTAATCAACAAATATTGACAAAAAAAGGTCTGCTAATTTTCTTTTTTCTATAATGTCACTAAATTTCAATAAATCAGTCAAAGCATTTTTTTACGTTTTGGGATATTTAGCTTGTCTATTGTAGGGGTTCTTTTTACTCTGTAAACTTGAACCCGGACATCTTAATTTCACCACACACTGTTTATTTACACTAATATTTACAGGTTAGTCACGTGCACTCCCCAGTGCCTCTTGCACCGTTTCCCCAAACGTCCAGGCCACACAGTCACAATGCCTCTCTTCTGGCCGCCTCCAGTCCTCTCTCCAGCTCCGTCTCTCTTCCACCCGACTTCCGCTGTCGACTGAAGGGAGGCGGCCCCTTAAATAGGAACCCGGATGGGCTCCAGCTGCTTCCCGGCATTCCTCCGTAGCCACGCCCCAGTGTGGCGGAAGTGCTGGCTGCGCACCCGGAAGCCGTTCGGGTGTCCCCTGTCGTCTTCCCCCCAGCACTTCCTGGTGTGGCGGAAGTGCTGGGCTCCAGGGATATTCAGGCACCGGGGCGCCGCCTGGCGGTGGCCACGGGTCCCTACAGGGCTGGGCTTCCAAGCCCTTTACCCGAGGCCCCCAACATAACCAGGGCAGACGCCCCCTTGCGGTCTGGAGGAGGCACAAGCCCTCCTCCGGTCCTCCTGGGCGTCCCGGCCGGGGATGCCACAACTCCTAAATATTGATATATCAAAATGTCCTTTCTTAGTGAATACATACTGCCCTAAATTAGAACATTAGAACACTCTAGATGAGAACAGGCCATTCAGTCCAACAAAGCTCGCCAGTCCTATCCACTTATTTCTTCCAAGAAAACATCAAGTCAAGTTTTGAAAGTCCCTAACGTCTTACTGTCTACCACACTACTTGGTAGCTTATTCCAAGTGTCTATCGTTTTTTGTGTAAAGAAAAACTTCCTAATGTCTGTGTGAAATTTACCCTTAACAAGTATCCAATTGTGTCCCCGTGTTCTTGATGAACTCATTTTAAAATAACAGTCTCGATCCACTGTACTAATTCCCTTCATAATTTTAAACACTTCAATCATGTCACCTCTTAATCTTCTTTTGCTTAAACTGTAAAGGCTCAGCTCTTTTTATCTTTCCTCATAATTCAACCCCTGTAGCCCTGGAATCAGCCTAGTCGCTCTTCTCTGGACCTTTTCTAGTGCTGCTATGTCCTTTTTGTACCTTGGAGACCAAAACTGCACACAGTACTCAAGATGAGGCCTCACCAGTGCATTATAAAGGTTGAGCATAACCTCCTTGGACTTGTACTCCACACATCGTGCTATATATCCTAACATTCTGTTAGCCTTCTTAATGGCTTCTGAACACTGTCGGGAAGTCGATAGCTTAGAGTCCACTATGACTCCTAAATCCTTCTCATAAGGTGTACTCTTGATTTTCCGACCACCCATTGTGTATTCAAACCTAACATATATAATCCTGCCAAATTTCAGCCTTTTAACTAAACAGAAAATATTTTTTTAGTTGATGAGTGAGTGAGTCAACTTTGCATTTTGCATTTTGTACATATAGATTATAATATAGCATATAATATTACCTATTTTGAGATGTATACACTTTTTCAGGGAGTAGACTGAGCTGAAAGAACCACTAGAAGCTTGGATAGACCTCTGTTTATTTGGCATTCTAAAGCACTCATTAGCATGAAGTCAGAAGGGGTTAAATTATCCTGACATCTATTGTTAGAATCCCTTTGCTGAAAAGATAAAGCCCCTTAGCAAATACTGGACTTTCAATCTACCTTTCCTCAAAAAAAAAACAAACTCCAGAAGCAGCCTCCAAACTGAGTATATTTTGCGTTGAGCATCTGTCTTCTTCTGAAGTACTCCTTATGACTGCTGGTCTAATTTTAGGTTAGTTTATTAACTAAAAACAGGTTATTAAAGTTCATTTTTAATATGATGATTTATTTCTGCCTCCATACATTGGTTGGGTGGTTCTGCATACTAGTTTTTTTCAATAGGGACTAAAAACAAATGGGTGGCACGGTAGCACAGAGGTAGCGGTGCTGCCTTGCAGTAAGTAGACATGGGTCCTCCCTGAATGGAGTTTGCATGTTCTGTCCTTGTGGGATTCTTCTGGGTGCCCCAGTTTCCTCCCATTGTCCAAAGACATGCATTGGCCCTAGTGTGTGTGTGTTCATCCTGCGAAGGACTGGCACTCAGTCCATGGTTTGTACCCGCCTTGTGCCCTATGCTAGTTTGGATAGGTTCCAGCATCCCACTGTGACCATGAAAAATAACATAACTCAAAACAAATAACAGCAACAGCAATAATAGCAAAACAGAAATATTATTCTTACTATTACTATTAGCAAAGATCAAGGCACCAGTTTTCAAAATGGAGAGGTTCACTTCACAGGAAACATATCTAAATACAGTTTGCTTAGCCAATAAAAAACCTTTTAAAAACAATCATAGCCCCCCTACCCCTAGAGCCTGTCACTTATCACTTTTCTGAGGCTTTCAGTCATAGTAAACAAATTAAATTTCTTATCACCTGCTGAGTGCACAAATTGCTTGACATTTGAAAAGTAAACTGCTAATTTAGAAAAGAGAAACAAAAGGCTTTGTTTAATTCATGCCATTAATCTTTTGTGAAATCAGCCTTAAAAATCATATTTTGGTGATAAGTACAGCACAGCTTAGAAAAAATAAAAAAAAAAAATTCTAGTCTCATTTGACATTTTGCCGTCTGTTTCCTCATATCATATTAAAGTTTTTAAGTATGAATTGTGAATTAAACCCGAGTTCTTGCCAATACCAAATGTCTTTGACTGTAGAATTTGTATGGAATATCATGATTTTATTTTAACTCCTACAGGACAAAACGCAATAAGGAATGGCAACATAACTCAGCAATTGAGCAATGATGTAGATTTTGGCAGTTGCTTGTTTTGTAACAGTTATGCAATGATTATTAGTGTATTGCTATGATAGTACCTTATATCTTTAGAGACCTGATTTTTCTCCCTATGTTGGCCTGTGTGAAGATTGTATTTTCTCCCAATATTTATGTGTTTTTTCTAAACACCCAGTTTCCTGCATGTCTCAGTGATATGAATGTTGTTAGGTAGTAAGTCTATATGGATTAGGTATAATTTTGTGCGGAGTAGAATGGACTATCATCCCATCAAGAGTTTGATCCTGCCTTGACCATAATACTGCAAAGGCAGGTATTGATCTCTATGACCCTGCATAAGAAAATGTGCACTGAAAAAATTAATGAAATTAAATTACAATTACATTCAATGTTGGTTTTCAGTGGCTGCAGATTTTAAATTGTATCATGTGACTATTTCTTTTTCCTTATGTTCACCAACAGGAATAGCATAAACACCAAAGAATGCAGTAACCTTTCTTGGTAGACCTTTTTACAACTGGTAATCATTTCTTACTGAGGTATTGATTGTTTCAATTGTAGATATTTTTTGAACATGTTGGGTGTAATGTCAAGCATCTGGATCAATTTTTTTTTTAAATCAATATGGAAATTTAAGATATAGCTCGTTAAGCATGTGAAACTAATGCATTATTCTCAGCTTTTCTGGCAGTTTGAATTGCCAATTTCCATTTTAGACAACATGAAACATGAGTTAATATCAAAATTAACTTCAAATTGTGAAAATAATCTAATTATGTCACAGCAGTAGCAAACTTTTTTCTGGAACATATATGCTGCATGACTTTAAAGGAATTCTCCATGCAAAAATAATATTTTTTATATGTTACTTATCACATGTAGTTTGTACTGAAGGCCGAGAAAAAACTCATGATTTTGTGGAGAAAGTACACAGCAAAGATGGTAGCAAAATAGGACACAAAAGTAACCAGTGCCGGACAACAGCAAGCAAAGTGAAAAAAGTCTGTGGAAAAAATAAAAAAAACTTTGTACATAACTTGTGTTGCATATTCCATATGTCAGTTATGCTGAAATATTTGTAATACTTTTGGAAAGCTCAGTGTACAGTATAAACAGGAAAGGTGCCTTCTCATACTACAGTGATCCCCATCACGGATGTTTTGTTCCACACCCATCAGTGATAGGTGAAAATCCGCAATATAGAAAGACCATGTAAATAACGCTTGAGAGCCATCGTAGGGCTTAAAACAAAACAAAAAGTTTACACCACGTTAGCAGCAGCCAATCAGAGCCCAAGAGAATGAAAATCCCACTCTGATTGGTTGAGTCTCCTCTTTCAGCCAATATCATCAAAATCATCTGGGTACTGTAATGTGAAACTCTTTGTCTACCGTAATGTACAATGTACGTATATTTAGTGATTTACTGTATTGCTTAATTGTTCATTATTTTATATACATATTGACTGCATTTTAGTCAATATTTACAGTTACAGTTATTATAAATTATAATACGTATTGTTCTAATGAACTCTTGTCTAGCACACGTAGTGACAAATGAAAAGCGTATGTACATTTCGTTATGAATTGCGACATTGTCTACGTATTCCAGTAAGTTGCAGTATATTTTATGATTTACTAGTGTATTGCTAAGTTATTATAAATTATAATATTGTTCTAATGAACTTTTGCCTAGCATACGTAGTGAATGCTGAAAACTGTATGCATTGTTATGAATTGGCTGCAAAGTACACAACAGGTAGGATTTACTTATTGAAATTTTACTCCATTTTTATTTATATACATTACAGGTATATATATGTTATAATTACAGTAATACATTGTTGTTATTAATAGTTTAGCATCGCAAAATGCTTATTTCAATGTAAAAAGCTGTCAAAAACCCATAAAAAACGATCACTATAAACTGCAGATTTCTGTGATAGAAAATTAGATATGTTCCACAGAAAAATCTGCAATATAGCGGTGGCACGATAGCTGAACTGCGATATAGCGGGGGATCACTGTATAATGATTTTAAATTGAAAACCCTCCCTTCATTGGTGAGTAACATATATATAATTTTTGGGTGCAATATTCCTTTAATATTTTATTGTGGAAAAGATGGCTACTATTGACAATTTGCCATATTTTTTCATGAGAAAGATTATAAGAAGGGCAGATTCATTTTTAGATTATATTAATATATGAAAACAAATATGAATTTTAACAAAAGAAAATTAGTAGATTATACACACTTGTTAATGCTGCAAATTACAAAAATAATTGTAATAAGTTAATAACCTGTACCAAAGTAATGTGCTTCAAAGTAGCATCCTGGAAGCTTTTAGGACACCACTTGATAGCATTTCGAAAAAAACTGTACAAAGAGCATTGTATGCTTTACTAAATGCTTGTTTCCTGCCAAAGCAAACCTTAATTAAATCATTCATTCATTTTCTGAAGCCATTTTTCCAGTAAAGAACTAGATCATGGTGAGCCTATGCAGGAAATATTGTATATTAGTCAATAATAGGCCCTAAACAGGACTTACTTCCATTTCAGTTTCCATTACTGAAAAAGAATGATCATTTCAGTATCCAGAGAAAACATTGCAAAATCAATCTGCAAACATATTATGAAATCTCTCCAAGTTTTCTAATGCCTACTTTCTATTTGCAAATCATTAAAGACTTTCAGATGGGCTTTGATGGGTACAACTCTATATTCCACTCTAACTTGAAAACAAGCAGGTCAAGGTCCAAATATACTGTATGTAAAACAATTGTTGTATATTAACCTGAAAGCACACTTCTTCTTTTTCATAAGTTATCTGCAATAAGGCAGGTGTTCTGATTGCCAGCTCATCCGTTGCACTCTGTGTTTTGCTTCTCTTTTCACTTCTTGGTATAATTCACCATCTTTCAGATAATATAACATGTCCCATCTTGGCATTCGCCTTCATTTTTTTTCCTCCAGTTCGCCCTCCAGCACCGTTTTCAACAATCAATCTCCCAAAAACATACAAGGTAGGAATAATCAAAGAAAAAAGTAACATATTAAAAAAGTGTAGCTGCTCTATCGGGTCTGAATATGCATAGTCTAGTATCCAATCTTCAGATAAGAACACTCACTGTGCCCAAGCTCCAAACATCTCCCATCATTCTCATTGTATCACTGAACCTTGAGCCACACTGATACCATGTCAGTCAAACCCTTGCTGCATTTGTAGCGGAGCAAACCTTTAAGCCCCATTCATAAATTATATCTGGGTAAATCTCAGAAATCACTTCATACGTTAAGAAAACCTTTTGAGTGTACTGGGGCTGTCTCACTAGAGACAGCTGTGGTGGCCTCAAGTATCCTTCTATCGATGTATCCATACTACTAATTAAATGGCTACTTTCCCTCCATGACATTCAGCAGGCACCCAAACATTCAAGCCAGGATCACCTTACTTGTATGATTAGCTTGGGGAGATTCATTTGAATTTTTAACATTTCTACATTCATGCTCTCTCTCTGATGCTCATACATTTACTACTTCTGGAGCACTAATTAAACAATTAATGCATACCACTGCCCCTTATACCTCCAGTTTACCCACATTGATAGTTGGAGGGGCTTTTGCCCCTTTGAATGGGTTTCTCCTTGGTCTGTTATCTATTGTACACCATTCTTGTGCCCCCTCAACCATTGGCGTCCCATCCCAGCTGCACAATCAGTGGCACAAACATTGGCATTATTTTCTATCTTCCTTTTTTAAAGCTTGAGAATGAATAGGTATGACTTCATAGAAGGACTTAGACAGTGTCTTTCACGGAACGTTAGTCATGCTTTGTTAAATTAATCTTTTTTGCAAAACGTCACTAAATATAATAGAATTTATTTTAAAATAATGATTTAAGGGTGGGGGTTGATTTGTTTTCAATCCTATTCTTGTAAAATGTATCTATTTGTATGGAATGTTGTGTGATTTCAATAAAATCAATAAAATAAAAAAAAAATATTGCTTTAGACTACTAAGTGAATTCAATTTTGCCCTGCCATCTATAAAACAACAAAAAATTGTACTTTTAACAGAACATGTTTTCTTCTTCTTAGAGTATTAGCCTCTGGCCTTTTTGTTTTATAAGTTTGTTGTTCAGGTCACTGAAAACTACCTCTCACTGAGCTCTTATCAAGAAACGAAACTGTCCTGGCTGACTAAAAACTAAGAGTAGTGCCTCAACTGTGGCTCAGCATCTAAAGAAAGAAGATCACAGTATTTACGCACTCTAGACTTGAACAAACGGAGCTTCAGCAGCTATAGCTCACAATTCAAAAGGATCTGAGGGCAGATCTATGTTTTTTATACTCAATTAGGACATTCTGTCTGCAATACATAGAGCCAGATTGATAAAGATTGATTGTAAATTTACTTAAGTAAATCAGCCTGGTGTATCCGCAGGAGTGTACATAAGTGGTCCCTGTAATGCAGGGATGTCCCCGGTCTTTGATTCAATGCTGCAGTTCAGCAAATGGATGGATGCAAAATTGATTTAGCCACTTAACTATATTTAGAAAAGGAGGTTGTCAGTCAGTCAGTCATTATCCAACCCACTATATCCTAACTACAGGGTCACGGCGGTCTGCTGGAGCCAATCCCCGCCAACATAGGGCGCAAGGCAGGAAGAAATCCAGCACACCGCAGAAAAGGAGGTTGTTTAGGCAAAAAAAAAAAAATAAATAAAAATAAAACTGGAATGTAAGCAATGTTTTGCTAAGAATAAACTGCGTCTATTCCTGAGAAAAGAACCTCCGTTTTGTGGCTCATTTTACAATTATTAATTGGTCCATCAGTGCATTACATGACACAATATAACATTGTCCATCCTGTTTGAACCATCTCAGGATTGTGGGGGATGGGCCTGGTCTTGGCCTCAGCAAGTAGCAACACCAAAATGGGGACCAGCCCATCACTCATGCGCACACCTACACTCAACCTCACACAGTACCAATGAAGAATCACCAACTAACCTAACCTGTAGTACCCAAAGGAAAAGGAAGAAATGTGCAAAATCCACACAAGTAAGTTCAGTAAATAAACCCAGGAAACTAGATTTCTGTGGCAGCAAGTCTAACCACTACTCTACTTTGCCATCCAAATGAGTAACAGAAAAAGGAAAGTCTTTTCTAGGCTTCCTGTCTGGAAAAATGAAGATGTTAGGAAATAACAACATTTATGTGCTTTGACAGAAATTTAATAAAGGTATTGCAACCATGCTTCCAGTATCTAAATAAATTTTGTGAATGATTGTGCCACACTGTTTCCTGTAAATATGAAATACATTTTGTGACATGCTGAACATGTCACTAAGTGCACATAAACTCTAGCTGCAGGATTTAATTTCAGTCATCCTACTCCTAGAGCTTTTACCACATGCCAGGTCAGACTATTTTTAGTTTCAGAAAAATCAACAGAAAAATATATGAGTAGCCAGTATCTAGTTGCTAGGGTCATATGTTCACCACATTTGTCTGTTTTTTAAAAAGAGGCACTTAGATGTAGTGTTTAATTATGACTAATACATGCTGTATTTAAACAGTAGATATGTTTCAGTGCTTCCTCTTAGATTTCGGGTGGCATTCTGTTTTGGGATTACTGCATTAGAGGTAATTGTAACAATTACTGCTACAAAAGCAGACAGGGACTGAGACGTATCCTGAGGGGAACAAACTGATTGTGGTGGTGAATACTTCCACCGCTTAACTTGAAGGGCCTTTCGATAGCTTTAAATGGGTTATAGAGGAATGCTGCAGTCTAAATGAGAATCTTATTGACTTTAATTTAGTGAATCAATTTTTTTGCCGTGCTGTAATTGTTTCGGCTCATTCTGTTGAAGAAGGGTGTTTACAGAAGTGAGGGCAAAAACAAAGTTCTCAAAGTTTAAAATGGACTCCACCTTCTTATTTGATCAGAAACAGAATCTTCACATTATGAATGATTTGACTTTTGAATGGTGCTTTGTTATCGAAGCCTACCTAGAAAAAGGGATACAGCTAGACAAGTAACAGAGCATCAAATAACATAAAAGGGCAGTTTATCAAAGCAGTGCTTCATCATTTAGGTTGTGACGCTTGTGTTGCACACATAAATGTCAGATCTGGTGCCGTTTTAAATGCTAATCCTTCACAACTTATTTTCTAGTATTGCGTCATGTTATTTTTAGCACATAAACAGAGAACATTCTTGTTCTTTAATCATATTGTGCTTTAATGGTGTAATGTTGGTACAAAATCATTATAGTTTCTTGCCTGATTTTGTTTTTATTATCAGGTACAGCTGCTGCTTTAATGTGTTCTTTTGTATTTTTTACACTGTCATAATACCACTGCATTTATACACATTGCTGGGCATCAGTACATATGCTTAAAATGAGGCATGACACTTGTGAGTTATCATATGATGTGACTGCAGACATTTTGCCTATACTATAAGCAACTTGGAGACACAAAAAAAATTGATCTGATTTTCATATTCCACTTTAGATTGCCAGGTACTGTCTTCATTACTGTTCTCTCTTGAAATATGTTTTGCTTTTGAGCATTAGCTGCATCTGTGTTCTTGTTTTTTTGTTCTGTTTGTAGATAGATAGATAGATAGATACTTTATTAATCCCAACGGGAAATTCACATAATCCAGCAGCAGCATACTGATACAAAAAACAATATTAAATTAAAGAGTAATAAAAATGCAGGTAAAAACAGACAATAACTTTGAATAATGTTAGCGTTTACCCCCCCGGGTGGAATTGAAGAGTCGGATAGTGTGGGGGAGGAACGATCTCCTCAGTCTGTCAGTGGAGCAGGACAGTGACAGCAGTCTGTCGCCGAAGCTGCTCCTCTGTCTGGAGATGATACTGTTTAGTGGATGCAGTGGATTCTCCATGATTGACAGGAGCCTGCTCAGTGCCCATCGCTCTGCCACAGATGTCAAACTGTCCAGCTTCATTCCTATAATACAGCCTGCCTTCCTCACAAGTTTGTCCAGGTGTGAGGCGTCCTTCTTCTTTATGCTGCCTCCCCAGCACACCACCGTGTAGAAAAGGGCACTCGCCACAACCGTCTGGTAGAACATCTGCAGCATCTTATTGCAGATGTTGAAGGACGCCAATCTTCTAAGGAAGTATAGTTGGCTATGACCTTTCTTACATAGAGCATCAGTATTGGCAGTCCAGTCCAATTTAGTAGCAATTTTGTAGTATAATTGTGTCCATTGTTTTAGCCTCTGTTATTATATACATTAACTCCAAAAGTGGAAAGCCAAAACTGTCTAAAAAATATGTTGACCAATCACAAAAACTTTGATCATTTAATTATATTTTATTAAATAAAGAACATTCTAAAACAACTCTAAACAGTTGATAATTTAAAATTCCAAAAGATTCAAAATGAGCAAAAGTTCAAAGAATTAAGACTAAATCCAAGTTGAGCATCCCAAATCTAAAATGCCTGCATCCAGAAGTATTTTGGATTTCGGATATTTTCAGAGTTTGGAATATTTGCACATATAAAGTATAATGAGATATCTTGGGGAAGGGACCCAAGTCTATGTATAACATGTACAGTATTATTTATGTTTCATGTACATCTTATACACATAGCCTTAATGTAATTTTATACAATGTTTTTAATAATTTTTTGTATAAACAAAGTCTGTGCACAGTAGCATCAGAAGAATGCCTGTATCAGCTGTCAAACAGCAAAAGCAAACAATGGCTGGCTTTCAGTCTCCACCTAGTATGCTGTGTTTTGATTTAAATGTTACTGTACACAGAGAATACAGTAAACAAAAAACACATTGAGTAATTTGCATGGGCCTGGTGGTGACGATGGTTTATAATAATCCGGCAGCTACAGAATGTCAGAGCCTGTGTTCCCTCTAAGCTATGCTGTGCTGCACTTTTAAACTGGGCCAGTCACTTGCTCTCTCAAGCAGCAGTTTTATGCAGCTGCTATGGTGCCTTTCTTACAAAAACTCCGCTGCTGAAGCTCTCATTGGCGCCGATTAAAATTCAGAAGGGGATTGAAGAAATAGTTCATAAACGGTAATTCCCAGTTCATATGTTTATTCACAGCTGCTCATCAGTAAAAAATAAATAAATAAATAGAGGGAACCTTGGACAGAGCCATACATGGGTAAGTGAGGTCAGGTGTGGAATTTTCCACTTGTGGCATCATGTTGTCACATTTTGAAATTTCGGATTAGGTGATACACAACCTGCACTGAGATATACAGGCTAAAAAACAGAGCTAAATCCAAGACCAGAGAATTAAATCTCAGTTTGCAGAATTGTGCAGTATGGTGAGGGCTAAGTGAGAGACAGCTCAGCTGACGTCACCAGGAAGAACTTTGCTTGCAGTGTTCAGGAGCATATGTGATTGTCCTTTCTGCATTTCATACATTTCTTAATGTTTCTTGTGGCACCTTTATTACTGCATTGAGTTTTTCAGTTACCTATACAGAAATAAATAAACAAGCATAACTGTAGACTGTTAAATAAAAATTTTATGTATGCACATACAGTGCATCCGGAAAGTATTCACAGCACATCACTTTTTCCACATTTTGTTATGTTGCAAAAACCTTGAGTAAACTTTTTTCATGTTGTCATTATGGGGTGTTGTGTGTAGAATTCTGAGGAAAAAAATGAATTTAATCCATTTTGGAATAAGGCTGTAACATAACAAAATGTGGAAAACGTGATGCGCTGTGAATACTTTCCGGATGCACTGTATTTTTTGACAGAGTGTATAATTAAAAATTGCAACATTTTTGTTTAATTTACTGATGTGCCTGTTAATACTGCAGATCAGTTGGTCTCCAACATGTGTGTCCATAGCACTGAAGCTAAAGTACATTGCTCGAAAATGCCAAGAACGTTATTTTGTGCCCCTACACCAAAAAGTGATAGCAGCGTTAAAAAGAAGATCACTGCAGAAGCTTTTACCAACAGGCCCACCACACACCTGCCAGCTCACCACACAGTATGTCTCAGGTGGCAGTCTTTTGGCTTTAGGACTTGACATTTCAGTAGAAATACCAAGTGACCGGCATAAGTGAACATTACTGTGAATACAAAGCACTGCTTGGAAGGTGGAAGTGGGTGAATACATAAGCTAAAAACAAATGAAGAATATGTGTTAGAGATAATATTTCACCAAATCTGCCTCTTAGCTAGAACTAACCACCCATCTCTCCATTTTTAAACCAATTTGCTTTATTGCAGGGTTGTAGGGAGGCAAAGAACATCCTGGAAATATTACGACTACAATCACAAATACACTCCTACATGTTCATACTGGACCAATGTACAGGTGCTGATTAACCATTTCAAGCATATGACTGAGATATAGGATGAAACCTAAGCACAAAAATAAACTCCACATGAACACAAGGATAATGTGCATACAATAACTTACTCTACAAATTCATTTTGATCACGTGAAATATTGTTGGTGTTCTTGCTAGTTATTCGTAGCTGTCACTTTTCATTATTTATGCATTATTCTTTTATTTTATATAATGCTATTGTAAGATTCTTTTTTGGAGGAAGAGTTCACGGGCAGTGGATCAATACATTTCCATTCTCATGAGATATTTATAAATGTGCAACCTGGTGAGAAGTCAATAATCCTGCATGCAGCAAATGGGTTCTGTATCAGATATTATCAAGTATTAAGTTATGTATCAAACATAATAAAATATTGAACTATAAGTGTATTGGAAGATTAAACTTTTTGACAGAAACTAAGTGTAGTTATAAATGCATTTGAACAAGGCCGTGCAGAAATTCCTTTGTATTTGCTTTGATTCTCATAAAACAAAACAAAACTAAAATGGCAGAAAACTTGAAACTCAGTGAGAAATAAAGAACATAATGTTTAGAGAAACCAGCCATTTTCAAGGTTAGGGGAGCCATTCACATTTTGTCAAAAATGTATTTTTATGTATTATTATATAAGATTATTGAGATCAGATTACATGAATTGATTTAGAAAAAAATGTCAGTTTTGCCTAACTTGACTAACAGCTTTTGTAAAGATTAAGGGTTTCAGTGAAAAAAAAAAAAACTAAAAACATATTCATTTAGAAATACTGCACACCATAATGACTCTGGCTCAAGACATTTCTTTCTGTCTACTATTGATTTAAGGGGTCTGTGGCAATGTTATGTTAGAGCCTTATATTTCAGTTATTATAGGTACAAAAGGATCAAGGAATTCTTTCTACATTAAGTTAATATGTTTTCTCTGTGTTGTTAGGACTTATTTGTGAAAGGCTAGTTTCCTACACTTTGTGGTTCTTAAGTTAAATTAATCGATAAGTCTTTGCTTCAAGCGTTGCTTTGAAAATGTCAAGATTTGGACATAAGCACAAATAGTTTCTGGCCTTTATCTAAGAGGTGCAAAGAAAGATGAAATGCAAATTGATGAAGGTGTGGTTAATCAAACAGAATATCTTTATCACTAAATATTTAAGCTACATGACAAATCTTTTTAATTATCCATACGGTTTAATAAGTATAGCATTTAATGTAAAAAGTCAAAACATTTTTAAAAAGTAAAGACAGTGAAAGATTTTAAATAAAGGAAGTTGTTGACAGATTAATTCACTTCTTTTGTAAGAAATAGGAACTGTGCTCCAGGCAGAACCGTATCCTTTCAGGTTTTTTTGAAAAGTTTAATTTCATCTTTCGATTCATGGTTTACAAAACAGTATTTTGTTGATGATTTTCCTGCACCTACATGTTTTTGGATTATTCTTAAAGCATTCATTTATTTCAAAATATTCATGAAAGGGAAAAGAAAGATGAATCATTTAAAGAAAGTGTTTTTCCCCTCTGGTAATCAGTTTATATTTATTCAGTGTTTCTTCATTGCCATCGCTTGATTCAAAGCTTACTGCAGAAGTAATTTACTGGACAACACTACTTCCAGTGTTCATTTAGGTAGTGATAAAACTCACTTTAATGTCATAATCTCGCTTTATTCTCATAAACTGACACATGGTCTCTAGAAGGATGACTACTCTCTCTGTCAATTAATTAGTCAATAAATTAATTAACCAACACAGGATTATTAGAAAGAAAGAAAGAAAGAAAGAAAGAAAAAGAGTTGCAGCCTAACTTGCTCAACCCATTACTTAAATGGCAAACATAGTGTATGTTATATGTGAGAGGATGCATGGATAACAAGAAGTTAAACACCATGGGAGCAAAGGCACAACCACTTTGGCATAAGATACAGTCACAATGTAACTGAGACCAGTTGAATATAGTGTTGAGAGGACTTTGGACAAGAAAGAAAGGCAAGAGACCCAATGTAGAAGGACAGAGAGACAGGAGTTGAAAAAGAAAATGTTCTGCTGTGATACTACAGTGTGCAAGACCGCAAGCCAATCCACCATGTAGACAGGTGTCCAAGACATTTTAGACCCAATGGAAGGGATGTTGTTTAATGTTAGCTTCCCCTATGTGTATCCCTTCGTGTATTTTCTTTAAATAAAAGCACCATTTGTTTACCTTTTGCCTTCTTTGTGTTGAGCTGGATGCAGAGGACCACCATGAGAGCCCCCTTCTATCAAATAAAAGCATATTATTTATCTATTTTGCATTTGTTATTCATTCAATCTGCCAAATTGAGCAAATGATATAATATCACTAGATATGAACAGCAGTATTAAATACTAGGAAAGTCAAGACTCTATAGAGAGGGTCGTTTAGGGCATTTTAACTTTAGAGCACATGTAAAGACTACAAAATTTCATTTATTTTTCTACTTTCATTTGTTGTTTTCAACGGTTGGGAATATTTTTATATAGTTGTAATGAGTAAAAGATGTGACACTTAAAAAATAATGTCAATTTTAAATCAAGGATGCTTGCTGGAGAAATCAACACTTAATAATATAATTTGCATTACATCACCTTTAATCCAATGAAAAGGTGGAAGTATGTGCAGTCTGTTAATTATAATAGTACTTTCAAATAGTTATAGTTTAAAAATCATACTAGAAACTAAAATCATTATCAATGTAAAAAAAATCTATGCAAAGCTGTCCATCAGTCACAAATCTATGTATATATATACTGTATTTTTACAGTTAATACTAAATTACTTTAGATTTTTTTAAACTTTTTTTTTATCATTCTTAAAGCTTTCAAATACATCAATATATTTCACCAATGAAAGGTGCTTAATTTAAGCATGGTTCTCTTGTAATATAATGTTGTAAATTTTAAAGCTCACTTTAAAACTAAACTTATTAAGGAAAAATAATCTCAGAATTATGGTCAAATAAGATATGCCTTTCTTAACCTGAATGTTATTTTTGACATTTCAGTAGCTCTTTGTGAGTCACAACTGTATTCCATACTACACATGCCACTAGCTCCAAGGCTACTGACGTTGTTATTTATTGAGGTGAGCTGCAGGTCTTGGTTAATAAATACACCCTTCAAATAGTAACCAGTAAATGTTCAGGTCAGAGGTTATGACTTAAAAGTAAAGCGTCAGCTGCACAGCTGTAGCTTACAAGCAAAGCATATTCAATTTTATCTTCATTACACAGACATCTTATTAAAAGTCTCTTTAAGGAGCTGTGTGTTCTGTATTTCAAAAATAAGTCATTTTAAAGTAAACTGTACACAGCCTACCATGTCAGAAAATTGTGGTTGATATTTTCTAGAAATTCACTATTTGAAATCTATTTCTAAAGTCACTTTTTGAGTGAATTATTTAAATAAAGCATTTTACCTACTACAATAGGAGCCTTGCACTGTCTTTATTTTAGAATGCTTTTAAAGCAGGACTATTGTAAAGTGTCACAATTTTATAATTATTTAATTTTGATCTTATTTATATTTCCCATGGTCTTGTTAGTTTTACTTAATGAGACAGTTTGTTATAGTTACAACTCTGGGGAGAATTGCAATGCTCACAAAGCCTACTAATTTTAATGCAACAATAATAATAATAATAATTAATGTAACCCAACATATTGTATTAGCTCATTAATATTTACATTAACAGTCTAACAAACCACTACCCTTCTGATATGAAATTTCATTCTAAGTCAAAACACACAACTTTAATACTTTAAAAAAAATTCTACTTTATCTTAGAGGGTAATAGTCTTTGCAATACATCTGAATATAACACATTGTGTGTTTTGGTTAAGGAATTGGTGAAATAATTCATAGTTCAAATGCAAACTCAAATGTATAAATTACTGATGCCAGTACATAATTCAAATACATACAGACAGATATTTGTTTAAAGGCACAGTAAGACAAATCAATTCCAAACTGATAAATATAAATGGAACCTTATAAAACATAACTGTCTATTGTTATAGAACTATGGGCAGTCGATAAGGAAAGGAGAGGAAAACAAAAAACCAAAGTGGCAGCATCCCTGCCGAAAACAAAATGTCTGAGGATACTATCAGTTACAACAGAAAAAGTCAAAAGAGAAAGTTAAGATCAGTCACAGTCCTAGAGACCAAGGCCAACTGGTCACCCACCATCTCCTGGGCATTCTACAGGAAAGTCTGTACTGGGCCACCTAATATTACAACAGAATATTTTCACCTTGATATTTTCTCTCAGGGATTAATACAGTGAACCAAATACCAAAAAATATCTTCCCCTGGGCAGAAGCATATCTTAGAAGTACAGCAACGGCACCAAGTGCCACAGTAGAACACCAAGAAGTGAAACAGAATAAAGGATATAGGGTTAGTAACAGTTCATAATTATTGTATCACCAAGTAAACAGGTCTTTGGCGTTATATGCAAAAAGGGGATTTTGAATTCAACCCTAAGTTTAGCTAGAAGGCAGTACAACAGCTTAAAAAAGGTGTTATATGGTCATACATTTGAAGTTCTTGTGATGATTCTTGCAGAAGCGTTTTGAATTAGAATAAAGCGGCAGAGAACAGTTTCTACAGCCAATAAATAGCACATTGCAGTAGCTAATCATACTATAAATAAATTTCAGAATATATTTTTCAGTATCTTCCATGCTTAGAAACCATTTTAATATTCCACTCCTTTTTAACATGTTTTCGATAGTTTGTAATGTATGCTATAAAAGACAGACTGATGTTAAAGATAACATCTAAGTTATGTGCTGATTCAGTAAAACCAATGTTTAGACGAACTGAGTTAAGAAGTGACAGTTCCTTTCTTCTGTCAGATGTTGCAAGGATTAGCTCAAGCAACTATGACCTTGAATGTCATACATACAATGGAAAATTTAAAGATGCTGTAGTACATTCTGATGTGCATACTGTATTCACAGAGTAACTCACTTTGATCTAGAGAACCAGAATATCTCATCTTTATAATCTTTATAAACTATTATTAGAATATAAGAAATTTGACAAACGAAAGGAGACCATCCAGTCCATCAAGCTTGTTAATCTGTCCCAGTATTTCATCCTGATACATTTCAAAGGTAGTCAAGGTTTCTGCTTCAAATGTACAGTATGTCTTGATAGTTTGTTTAAGTTTCTCACAACTCTTTGTGTTAAGAAGTGCTTCCTGGTTCCACTCTTAAATGCACATCCCCTCAATTTTCACTGACGTACTTGTGTACGTGATTCACCCTTGAGCTGAAAGAATTCTACTTTATCAATGCCTTTGAGGATTTTGAATATCTGGATTAAGTCCTCATGCAGTCTATCTTGCTTGAGACCAACCATTTTTATTTCTCTGACTTTGTGAGAGTATGCTATGTCCTTAAGTCCTGGGATGCACCTGGTTGCCCTTCTCTTCACAGCTTCAAGTGCTGCTATGTCTTTTTTGTAGTGTGGTGACCAAAACTGCACACAGTACTCACTAGTGCATTATATAGTCTAAGTATAATGACCCTCAATTTATTTTCAACAGTTTTTACTATATTACCTAACACTTCATTTACCTTTTTAATTGCTTCTGTTCATTGCTTAGACAAAATACAGTGAGCTCCTCTTATTACACAAAAACAATCATCTCTTTGGTAATTAAGCTCAAAGGCTGTAAAAAAGGGAGATGGCATCTCTTTCGTATCAGAGAAGCAGAAATAATACATAATGGTGCTTTTATTTCAAGACATTTACATTAAGAATAAATCTGAATGCTTATATTTCACAATTACCCACCTTTCATATATTTCTCACTATTTTAAAATTGTTTGTCAAGAACAAATTGGGCGCTTACTTCATAAGTGAACCTGGCATATATTATCATAGAGTTCTCATTGTTTAGCAGTTGCTTTCATTTTCTTATACTTACTACTGCTTGCCCTGTAATACTGTAGGTTGCTGTGAATTTAACATGGTTTGCCTTGAAATCACCCTGTTCAAATTTTAAACTACTTAATTTTGTTTGTGTTTATTGCTGTTGGATCTTAAAAAGTACAGATTTCAGAATGACTACCATTCAAAAAGCACTTTGTTCAAATATTACAATTGTTCATTACAATGCTGTACATACTTTCTCGACTGGAACATAAACATATGAATTTGCCTGTACAAGCTTAAATAAATTGTTGTCTTTCAGAAGAATTTGTAAAGTAGAGGTTTTTCAGCAGTATGGTGAGTTTCAACTGGAAATTGCATTAGTCAGTCAGTCAGTCATTTTCTAACCTGCTTAGTCCTGAACAGGGTTGCGAAGAGTGCTGGAGCCTATCCCAGCTAGCATAGGATGCCAGGCAGGAACAAACCCTGGACAGGGTGCCAGTCCATTGCAGGGTGAATACACACACATACTCCAACCATACACTATGGCCAATTTAGTATCACTAATCCACTCCCAACAGCAACCAAACATATAACTCTTTAAAAAGGAGCCAGCCAATCATGGATCACTTTGAATAGCTTATGCAAATGATGTGTTGTCTTTAGTGAATATTTAAGACCAATTTCTTTCTCATCTTTCTTTTTTTTCTTCTTTTTTCTTTCACCCACCACTTTTGCTGGCTTTTCAGCCTGCTTACTGTTTTTTTCCACTATGAATGCCAACGACCTGGAAAAGTCCCATTTGCAAGAAGCGATTTTTTTACGAGTTACCCCCCCAGCAGGCTGACCACATCTATCCAACATTGCATTGTTTACTACAAGGGTTCCCAAAGTGGTTGATATTGACCATTGACCACTGGGGTTGATTTGAACTTTCTAGGGGTTGATAGTTTCAATAAAAAATTGGGGGATCAACGACAGCAAAAATAGACCCCTTACTACTGCTATTTGTTTGTTATTGCAAAATGTCTATGATTCCAATAGGTACCTAATTAAGAAGTAAAATAAAAAAAAAAACACTTTTTTGATAAAAACACATTACATACCAAACTTGCGAACAAAAAGGTAAAATGTGTCATTAAAAGAGTCACACGTAAGAATGCATGAAAATACATGTAACACAAACATACAGTATCTGTGCATTGTCTTATCGAACGTATCAAAGCAAGTGCAGACATGAAAAACCGTTGCATGTACGCTCTTGCTTGCAGTGGGACGAGACGACGGATATTCTATATTAGCAGAATCTATCAGTCTTGTACGGTCATGCTTTCATAAAACACTATAAATTGGTTCGTTTGATGTAACATGTACTTATTTGTGATTTGAACTTTGAATATAATTATTTATTGAGGAGCAGTACTACAAAAAAGAAAATTGGAGGACACAGTTTATTTATTCGAGTAAGAACAAAAATCTTCTGTTTCAAGTAAGTACATACTTTATTTATTTTTTTTTTTAATCACAGGGGCTGTCGAAATTGTTTGTTAATAAAAGTTTGTATTTCTTCAGATAATAATATGACTGAACCAAAAAAGAAATGCAGACAGTACAGCTTGGACTATTTGTACTTATTTTGAATTTACATATTTATTTCATAAATGTCAAAAATGTAAAAAAAAAAAAACTCTGCTCATATTTTTTTGCTTAAATTTTCATTAGTGCAGGTTTCGATATTAAATGTTGCACAAGATAATGCCATATTCCGTAGCCATTTTATCTTTTTAAATCATAATTACAAGTGATTAAAATCTGATATCTAGTGAAATATTTAATATTGAGTACTGTACAAATGTATTAATTTGAGTAAGTAAAGTAAATGACTAGGGGGTCGACGGTTTTAAAAGTTTTTGGTAAAGGGGTCGGCGGCCGAAAAAAGTTTGGGAACTCTTGGTTTACTGGATTGCAGTATTGTATGTGGCCTTATTCCCATCAGTTTGATATATGATGGCCTTCCTCATTTGAGGTTGTCTGCTCAATGTTAAGCATATGTTTGGGAATACTGATCCTGTTAGGTAGGGCTTGTTCCATGTGACTGGTATTGTAGTTTTTAGAAGTGATTCAAAGTAAAAATGTTCTCACTCTCCATTAAGTAATAAAAAGGTAGGTATTTTACAGGGAAATCAATGTCAGTGCTGGTCAGTTACAGATCACTTTAGATGACTCCCAATGGCGACCAAACATATAACTCTTTAAAAAGGAGCCAGCCAATCACAGATCACTTTGAATATCTTATGCAAATAAGGTGTTGCCTTTAGTGAATATTTAAGACCCATTTCTATCTCTTGTCTTACTTTTTTTTCTTCTTTCAACTACTTTTTCTGGCTTTCCAGCCCGCTTGCTGTTTTTATCCCCAATGAGTGCCACCAACCTGGAAACGTCCCATTCGCAAGAAGTGACTTTCTATGAGTTACCCTCTTGCAGTCCGGCCACATGTTTTTAACATTGCAGCTTGGTGTTTATTGTGTTGTAATTTTGTTTGCAGTCTCATTCCTGTCTGATAGTTCATGGCTTTCTTGTTTGAGGTTGTCTGTTCAATCTTAAGCAGCTTTTTGGGATTATTGGTCTTGCTAGGTGAGGTTTGCTCCACTGGGTTAAGGTCTGATTTTGGTATTGCAAAGCTTCCAGGAGTGGTTTTTAATAAAGATGTCCACCCTCTCCATTAATTAAGGAAAAGGTAGCTAGCAAGTTAATCAGATAAGGAAATCTCTTTAACGCTTTAAAAAGGAGCCAGTCAATCATGAATCACTTTGAATAGCTTGTGCATTTCTTTATCTTGTCTTTCTTTTTTTTCTTCCATCAACCACTTTTGCTGGCTTTCCAGCCTGCTTGCTGTTTTTTTCTCCTATGACTGTCACCAACCTGGAAAAGTCCCATTTGCAAGACACGACTTTCGATGAGTTAATAATAATAATTCTTTGCATTTATATAGCGCTTTTCTCACTGCTCAAAGTGCTCAGCAATTGCAGGTTAAGGGCCTTGCTCAAGGGCCCAACAGAGCAGAGTCCTTTTTTGCATTTACGGGATTGAGTTACACCCTCCCTTAAACCCCCCACTGCAATCCAGCCACATCTATCCAACTTTACATCTTGGTGTTTATTGGCATGTAATTTTGTATGATGCCTTATTCTTGTTAGTTTGATATCTGATGGACTTCCTAAATCTTTAAAAAGGAGCCAACCAATCATTGATCCATCTAACCAGCATGTCTTTAGATTGTGCTAGAAAACTGGAGCAACTGGAGGAAGCCAATGCATACACAAGGAGAACATGCAAACTCCATACAGGGAGGGCATGGGGTATGAATCATGGTCTCCATACTGTAAGGCACTAGTGATACCACTGCACCACCATGCCACCCTGTATAGAATAGTATGTCAGGTATATACTCCATATCATTCTGAAGTATGTTGCTGTAATGTATAGCTCTAAACAGGCCAGGTATTACTGAGTGTCAGTGTGTGAATGTGTACTGTGACAGACCAGGGGAGGTTACTTCCTACACTTTACTGAAGCTAGCAGGATACAATATCATTTGACATAAGTGGATTGTTCTAGAAATCTTAATTTTCTGGTTATACATATTTCTGGAATTCCTGCTGCTCATATTGTGGGTGTTTAAAATTTAAAACTTTTTTCTAGCTATTTTAATTTTTTACTGTATTCAAATTGTTTGAGTACTGGGAAAACCAAAGGATCAAGAAATGGCTGTAAGTGATCAAAACTGAACGATATAAGGCAGGCTTCACAGTGCTAAACATTTTGTTCTTTTAGATTATTTATATGTAATATTCTTTATATGTAGATTCTTCATATGTAGTATATGAAGTAAATGGTGAGTTGGTCTCAACATTTTCTTCATGTATATGATTTAATTTAATATGCTGGTAACCCAAAAGCTAATCTAACATGTACTGTAAGCATAAGTCTCTGCAGTTTTAAAAAATAAAATGAAAAACAACTAACTTCCCAAAAATATCCAGTACATTAAAACATATTTGTTAACCTAGACATGCCTAAGAGGTTATGCTGGATTTGTCAGCTTTCTCGCTATTTTTTTATTACGTTTTTGAAAATACCAAAATGCCATAAAATGTCATTTGTCATACAATGTGAATTCACTTGGCTGTAGAATTCAGTACTACTATAACATTTTTGTACTTCAGGAAGCAGGTGAATCTTTATCTTAGTAGCAGCACAAGTGAAGTAATCTATGAAGCAAATGTCAGAGATGAAAGAGCTCAGATTTATTTATAAATCAGTTATTGATTTTTGTGACAGGCTTTATATCTAAACCTCTTAGCTATTATATTATCATTTTCCTGGGTGCCAATAATCGAGAGCTGAAATAGTTGAAGAATTGACTTATTATTTAATCTAATACGCTGCTAGCAAAAATAAATCATGATTTTTAGCCAGATACCCAATTAATATTCTCTTTTAAGTTAGCAATACAAAAATAAATAGATAAACAAACAGCTAAATATTTATAAAGGCATAAACAAAAACGGGTGGAGTGGTGGCTCTGAGGCCAGGGATCTGCACTGGCAATCGGAATGTTGCTGGCTCGAATCCCGTAAAATGCCAAAAGGGTCTCTGCTCTGTTGGTTCCTTGAGCAAGACCCTTAACCTGCAATTGCTCCGTTCTGGGTATAACCTTAATCTGCATCCATCCCTGCATGTAGGCCCTCCAATCTGCAGGGAAAAAACTTGGGGGTTGGTGGCAGAATTGGCAGTCCAGCTACCATAAAAAAAAAAAAAACCCTCACACTGTTCCACTCCATCTGAACTAGTGTGGTGCTGAGGTGTCACCCATTGCATGGCTGCACTCGGGTCCTAATCTGGATCCTGAGTTGGTTTGTTTTGTGGTGGGTGCGGCAATGCACTGTATCAGTGTGTGCTCCTAGACAAAAAACAAAAATAGAAAAATGTGAATGGATGCTCTAAGAGTATATTTAGATTAAGCAGTAACTTTTTCTGCAAGGTTTTTATAGCTTATTTCTGTATTTCTTACTCATCTTTGAATATGACAGGCATCAAAGTGACATGAGGTTTGTTAAAAGCCATTTCAAAGAGTTCATATTTAGTTAATTTTATCAATATCTGCCTTTTTGGTAAAATTCATCTAAGGAAATGGTTTTATTAGGGTTACCTAGTTTTGGCATTCCTGTTGATAACATCCTTCTATATAAAAGCGATTGGGATTGTCCTTCCGTCCCGTGAGTGCTACGCAGGCGCGGACTTTCACACACGCCCCGTCTATTTTGCAATGCACGATGGGATTTGTAGTTTCGTTTTTCCAGATAAAAGATGATTTTCTACTCCAGACTGTGCGAGTAGCACGGAGTTTCACACACGCCCCGTCTATTTTGCAATGCACGATGGGATTTGTAGTTTCGTTTTTCCAGGTAAAAGATGATTTTCTATTCTAGACTGTGCGATATCTTCTTCTTCTTTCTTACTACTATATAAAAGCGGTCGGGATTGTCCTTCCGTCCCGTGAGAGGAAAGCGTAGCGGTATTCCGCTTATCACAGACTTACTACTTGCAGCTTGCGGTACGAAGCGACATGATGTGAGCAGAGTTCTGGTGCTCCCATCATTCCCTTGCTTTTGTGCGCGATGCGCTGGAAAAATAGACAAAATTATGTCTCTGGAAATAATTAATGTTGATGGAGTACAAATGCCTCACCGCAGAGTAAATATCAGGGGGGTTCAAAAGGGCGACCTCAATATAGAAAAAAAGTTTAAATTTCATCACAAAAATAACAGAAACTACGAGTATTAAAGTAATACGGCTCAAATGCAATATAACCAAATTAATGAGTTTGTATAAAATATCAAATTGATCTACATATTGAATTGCCTTAAGAAGTGGTCAACTTAAAAGTCGGTCGCCTTAAAAGGCGGGTGAGCCTAGTTACAATTTAAAATGTGAGGATGCAGAAAAGAAAAGCGTTGTGAAGATGTTTGAAAGCTTATTTTTTATTTCCAAACTATATTCCTTATGCAAAAGCTTAACATGTGGCACTCTGTGATTTACAGTGGCACCTTACATATGACTCTGAACTTTCAATCACAGTCTTAGCCAAGCAGCAGAAATGTCTTATAATTTCCTGTAGCTCATCAGTCTAAATCCTACAGAGTTGGTATTGATAATTATCAAACACATTTAAGGGCATTCTTTTGATTTAGCTTCCGAGAGATTTTAGTTTGGATTAAATAAAAAATACTGCTCTGTTTTCTTTGTCAAACTACCTGGAAATATAAGTTCACAAGAGGAATAATGAAGTAATACAGAACTAGGGTTTCTTAGTCATTTCCTCCCATGGTGGACTATTTACAATGGACTTGTGTTGTTTTTTTATGTGCACATTGATGTCTGGCTAATCCCTACTTCCCTGTTACCTATAGGGAAGTGGAGGTTTGGCAGCTAGAAGATGAATGGGAATACATCATTTTAGTAAAATACTAATTGTATACTGTATTACATTTCAAGCATTACCCTAACACCAGTCATTCTAATCATTTCATACATCTGATTTGTAAAGGCTGGATTATTTATTCTGTTTACTCTGGTGGTTGCTTTTTTAATTTTAGATGTGTGGCAAATATTAGACATGTTTTGGAATGCTTAAAAGCAACCTGGTTTTTGCCTTCTTTTAAATAAAATTATTTGCATTCCTATCTAATAATATAATTACATGAATAAAAAAGCAATAATTTGTTTACCACCTAAATGATATATTTTACATACTGTAGCTTTGTTTCTTGCTTTACACCACCATCAATATCACAAGAAATCAGTGTCGTTCAAAAGGTCTAAACTAAGTTTACCTAAAGTGTTACCTTCTTTGCCTACCCCATTAAATCATGAAGTTTGTTTTCTTTTTTATTATAAACTGTTGCTTGCTTTCTGAATCATTAGGCTCTAAATAGAAGCAGAACACAGAGTACAATATTTAATGGAATTACACACAAAAGACTTTTCTTTCTGTGTGATCAATAGATTATTTTGAAATGAATGCATTTTTTCTTGTATCAAATCCATTTTTAATGAAATAACATGTAGGAAATGGAAAGTGTGATAAAAGCACAAACAATGAGTTAGATGGTATCCAAGCTGGTTCTTGCCTTGCCTCCAACAGTGCAACTACAGGCTGCAGTCATCTATTACCTTGTACTGTAAAATTGGGTCAGAATATTGATAGACTGTGTTTACTGTATTTGGAAAAAGATAACTGTTTATGTTTTTAGTTAAATATTTTGCTGTACTATGCCTCTGCCTAGCTTATACTATCATAAGCAAAATGTTGCAATGCCGCTAATGAAAAAAGAGAATTTCCACTGAGAAATGTGCATACTGGTTGAGTGAATACACTTCCTTTTCCAATTTGTTTTCTCAGAATGTGCCATGCAAGCAGCAAAATTAAATTGTCTGCATGCAGATTTCCTTTATTTTTGCTGAGTCTGCTAAGAACTGACAATACACAATCCATTTTGTTAATCAACCACAAAAAAGATGATATGATAAAGGTCTTATAGGATTAACATTCCAAATGCTAAGAGTTTTCTTTTAAAAAAGTGAAAAATACAATACACATGAGAATGAGCTTGTAAGTGACAGAGTATGGAGACTACTTCCACAGTCATTATATTTAACTAAAATCTAAAAATTACATTATTTTTTTACCCAAATGATGCTTATTTTTAAAGCTGTTGAGGCAGTGAAAGGTAAACAACTAGATCACATAGTGGTATGCATTGAACCACTGTGGTATATTGTACGATGCATTAACTGCTAGGCTACACTGCCTTCATATAGATAATTTTACTATATTCAATTATATGTTAAAAACATCTCTTCAAAAGCTGGAATAATATATGGAAAAAAATAAAATAATGAAAGGTAAGGTACAGCACTGCAAAAATCATAATTATTCCGAAATTAATTATAATGTATGTTTGTTTTTGAATATAGAGATTTATTAAATCCTGATGAAAGGGAGAATTGGCTACAAACAAGTGGTACTTCAATAGCTATTTTAAGCATTGTGTTAATATAAGGCCTATACAGTAATTCAAAAGTAGAGTTCAAGCAGAGAGGTACATTTGTATCACTGCTGGCAAGCACCTCTCTGTGAAAGGGTAATAAAATCATGAAATGGCCATATGTCATTTCACACTATGTCGGCTCATATTCGGTGCCTTTATACAGCTTATGGATACTTTCCTTCAAACTAAGACCACAAAAATTAAACTGCAGTTCTTAGGCATGGAAAGTATCATAATCAGACATTAATTTTCCAAAACCTTCTTTACTATTATCACCTAGAGTTCTGTCATCTGTCCTTATTAAGCAAAGCATGGATTTATTTCTACATTAATGGTTGATATTGATTACTTTTGAAATACAGTTTTTCTGTTATCAAAATATTGAACTGTAAATTTTAAGATAAATAAGATTTTTAATCATTGGTGGTAAAATGATAAATAAACACTGTTGATGTTATGACTTGCTTTTTCTGTGGTAAGCTACCCTAGAGACTGGAAGCATTGACAAAACCGACACATTTATTTTCTTTTTAAAAAATAATTTGTAACATAATTGTGGTATGGAGGAATAACATATTATACAAGCTAAAGAAAACTTTTTTGTTTGACATAGTCAGGACCTGTTAACAATAGGAGTTCTTACGATTCTTCCAAACAACAAACCTTTTAGTTTTTTTCATTTAGTTATTGACCATCTATCATAATAATAATAATAATTCTGTATAAAATGAGTGGAGAGCCAAGTCAGTCACCACTAATGTGTAGCATCCACCTGGATGATGCAAGGGTAGCCATTTTTGCACCTGTACGTTCACAACACATGAGCTATTAGGTGGTGATGTAGTGAGAGAGATTGTCAATTTGAGACAGGGGATAATTAGGGGCCAGAATGACTAGGACATGATGGGCAATTTAGCCTGGACATTGGGATACACGCTTTATGGAGGATGCCCAGGAGTCTTTTATAACCACAGAGAGTCAGGAACTTGGCTTTACGTCTCATCCGAAGGACTGCACCATTTTTACAACACACTGTCCCCATCACTGCACAGGGGCATTGGGATCCACATTTAGATCACAGAGTAAGTGCCCCCTTCTGACTTTAACAACACCTCTTCCAGCTGCAGCCCAAGGTTTTTCTAGACGGTTTCCCCATCCAAGTACTGGCTGGGTCCAAACATGCTTAGCTTCAGATAGATGATCTGTTCTGAAGTGCATATGGTATGGCTGCAGGAGCATGCTAAGTATGCTCAACTTCTATTGAAAGGTCTGTTAGTATGAAATTGTATTCATCATTTTGGGGTAGTGAAATAGTCAGCCCAGGAGTCAGTACTGACAACAAGGTCACTGCTGAACCCTGAACCACAGACACTGCTTTGTGTTATCCTATTGTAACAATGGTAACACCTAGGCAAGCATACTGTTCACTTGCTAGACTTTCTTCGATGGAAGAAAGATGTAGGCTTCCTTGAGGCCAAACCAGTTTTTGTTCAGATATTGCTTCTTCTTTATTAGCAATAACTAAAAATTGATTGAGGTCTTCCTGAGCTGCCTGCCCTAGTCTTGCTTAGTAATTCACATTACATTTCCAACAGCCTCAAGAAAGACAAAGAGACTCTCCAAAGTCATTTCTTTAATAATTGATTTGTTTGCAATCAACACAAAATTTTGTCATCCTTATAAATTATTTTTTCCTTGTACTGTAAAGCTATAGTGCTACACTTGCCATTGCTGGTCAAAAAACAGGTTTCACTAACAAGGAGTGAAAATATGGCCATTCCTTTAGCGCAGAAATATACTGTTATGTCCTGTCTATCCTAACATTTAAATTATGCATGATACTATAATAATACTTACGCTCAGCAATGCAGATGACAAAAGAAGATGCAATGAGGTCCTTGTTATTCACAGAACTGCTCAGTTAACTAACAGGTATACAGACTAGTTACAGAATAACTCACACACAGATTATTTCAAAACCATGTACGGCACACTGCACGATAATGTGCAGTGAATACACTTGACTTGAGAATTCATAGTTTTCAGACTCTTTCTCTGTACGTTTAGCATTTGTTTGCTCAGAGGTTGGTGCACTTGCTGCTTCCTGAGCAGCTCTTCTTTTCACCACCCTAGTGGGACGCTTCTTCTCTTCCTTCATCGTAATCTTTACGGGTTAAAACTGATTAAGTCAGTGTTTGTGTTGCAATTACTTAATATGTTTTCTTTCATTTTTCACTTAAGCTGGCACTTAAGTCTTCAATCTGCCTCAAGAATGATTTAAGATATGAAGAGGTAGGGGAAGTGACAGCGAAGGTGGTAGGGATGAGAATGGCGCCTGTACACATGCGGTGCATGGCTGCCATGCTGGCCGCTGCCGAGAGTTGATTCTACAATTAAATAAAATAAAAATAAAAAGAGGAATAACCCTGGAGGTCAATCATCACCCCGAAAGCGGATAGTAGACGTCACGTAGCACGTGTACCAAATTTCAAGTCAATAGTTCAAATGGTGAGCTACAGGTGATTTAAAATCCTGGACAGACTAACGAACAGCCACAGTAGTGTATTATATAAGAAGATAATAATGTTTCAATACACTGGAGATACACTCATTTTCAATGAAAGGCTGTAACATACTGGCAACACTCTCATATATAGAATGCTCTGTTTTTCCTCAGCTGAAAGGTTTTGTTTACTGCAAAAGAAGTCCCACTTTCTCACACCAGTTTAAATGGATCTTATCCAACATATATTATTTCCTGTCTGGAACTCATATCTGCAAAGGTTTATCACCCTTCTCCAAATAATGTAACACAATCATACCTAACCAAGATTGGTTTCCATCCATGATACAATCTGTCAATATATACTGACCATCCCTTTTTTGAAGTGAAAACCATGAATGACTTGGTTTAGAGAGCTAAAAGCACATTCCTTTACTTCTACAGGCTAAGTTGCAAATTGTTTTTTATTTTTTTGATTTCCAGCAGAGCTAGGCAACTCGAATAGGCACGTCTAATACCAGTATTCTGTGCATTCCATGCATTCTGAAGGGGGCTCATGCTTTAAAAAATAGTTCTTTCTCTTGTAACCTTTATGTAAAAGGGCTAACTTCCTCCCTCAACTTGCAGGATGACAAAAGGTCTGAGCACTCAAGATAATTTTTTTAATGTTAGGTGAAGTAAACAGCTCTAGAATATAAAGAAAGTAGCATCAGTCATGAGAATAAGAGTCTCAGTTAACTTACAGGAAGTCACAAGCAGGCAAAACGAAGTCAAAAGGCTTTTGAAGACTCTAGACTAACTATGACCTTGGCTGTGTGATGGCTTTAAACACTCTCCTGGGTGACATTCAGCCAAGCTCCAGCGTCATTTCCATAGTCTACTTTGCTACAAGGACACAAGGCTAAAACTTTTCTTGGAATGTAAAACCTGGCTACACTTCACCAGCTTCAGGCCACATATCTGTCTTCCCTGGCATCACTAATTCTTTGATGCCAGGCATCCCAGAAAACTGCTGAGTTACCCACTTTCAGGAATCATGGGAAATCATAGTATACTTTTATCCAGATTTTTAACTTATATCTGCTGGTGTCAATGCCTATTTTTCTTTCTGGGCACTTAGTACATATAAAGGTCATTGTGTTAACTGGTAACCACTACTCTTCTACATAAGCAAATAGAAAACCTCCTCTGCTGCCCCTGTGGCTCTCTCTATTTCCTTTCATTTCTGGACGTCTTTTCATTACCATCTCTGTGGTGTACCAGCTCTGGTAACACTTTGGCAGCCAGGCACCCCCTCAAACATTTACTTAGTATAATAAAACATAATATTCTCTGACCCACTTAATCCAAGTCAGGGTTGCATGGGAAAGGATCCCAGGAAATATGTGTTTATATAATGTAGAAATAGACATCTGTTATGTCCATGTAAATGGAAGTTTGGGCATGGAGTCGGAAATAAATGTTAAGTTCAGGTTCTGATTCTACAATGTTCAAAAAGTAGGAAAAAAAAAGATTTTTAGTATAGTGTCTCTATGTGTGTCTATGTATATATGCATGTGTGTATCTGTGAAAAATCTGAATCAGATTCAGTGGGTTGGAAAATGAATGGATGGATGGATTTTTATGCCTTAATATTATAATTATCAATGGCAAATTATGCATTTTTTTGTATTGTGTACAGCTCCTGGAAGACTATATTCCTTGGTGATAATGCATCCAGGGGTTTTACGCTCAGACGTTTGTTTATGTATCATTCTCTAAATCCAAGGGCACTTTGCTGTATCATTAAGGCATCTCTTCCTGTCATTTGGAATGCAAATGCAAATGCAAAGGCTTGGGTTACCATTGCTATCTTTGAAAATTGGCTTTTGAACCATTTTGCTTCTGTTTTTGAGCGTTATTGCTTGGCCCAGAAAATTCCTTTCAAGATTCTTCTTTTACTTGACAACACACCTAGACATACAAACACTTTAGATAACCTTCACCCCAAGGTCATATTTCTCCCCCCCAATACCACATCACTACTTTAGCTAATGCATCAAGGAGTTATAGCCTCCTTTAAGATCTACTATTTATGAAGGTCCTTCTCACAAGCAGTCAGGGATATCCAAGGTAATGGGATGAACTTAAAGAAGTTCTGGAAGAACTTCATCCACAGTGGGATGAAGTAACACAGTCAAATATGTTTAACAGCTGACAACATTGCTAAAGGCAGGCAAGCTAAGCTAATTTTAGTTAGACATCAGTGAAAATGATGCTGTAGAGTTACTCGACTTCCTTGTTGAAGAACTGACCATTGAAGACCTAGGGAACTACAATAGCACCTAAAAACTCCCAAAATGAAAAAGTCTGACAAAAGAGTTATCTTATGTTTTTTTGTGTCATTGAAGCAGGGATGGCAAAGTTAGAGGAGGAAGATTGTAATGTTCACCAAAATTACCTTACAGATAATAAGGGCCTCTGTTACATGGCCATTTATGATGCAAAAAAGTAAAGCTCTATACAAATCTCCCTTGATTCCTACTTCTAGAAATTGACTCTAGTAGTAAACCTGCCCTCTCCAGCAGCAGAATCGAATCCTAACTCTCTAGCACCAGGCTCTTCATCAAGAATAGCCATATTTTCATCATCTCCTCCTGCACAATCCAGTTATTAATGTTATCATAATGTTACCTCACGAATGCCCCTTCCAGTATGCAAGACATCGATGGAACGATGTTAACCATTAATCATTTTCTTTTGTTTTTTTTCTCTCTATCTGAATTGTTTGAAGAACTGTTTCTTTAACATTTTTTACAATACTGCACACATACACACATGCAAAGATTTTTAACCTCTTTCTCTCCAGTACTGTACAGTACCATATGTAGGAACTTTTATTATGACTGTATTATTATTATTATTATTACATAATGTTTTATATGGGCTTATCAATGACCTGAAAATTATGCACAGCACAAAACATTTTAGGTAAAAAGACAGAACACCAGGATAAAAATGATAAATAAAACAAATAATTCAGATTAATTAACTTCGGGAAGAATAGACAATTAAATATATATAGATTATTTTTGGAAAGAAATAGACAAAAAATGTTAATATAAAAAACACACACACAAATGTAACCCATTTTGCGTAACATGCATGTCAAGCTGTCAATGAAATCTCAGTGCGATCTCTCTGCCGCCATTATTCTGACCCTGGAGGCACATTTGAATGGATAGATGTAATTATTACAATGAAATTATACCTGAAAAATAATGCAGATAGCAAATGTTTGATAGTGACAGCTGTAAGAAATGCAGTTGAAGTTTGAAAATCAAGCTTTTATTCATACCTCTTTAAAAGAGCTTTTATTTTTATTTTTGTTTTGGATTAACCATGTCTGCAAAAGTGTTCTTAGTGTTCTGAGAGAATGATGCAGCAAGATGCATGTGCAATGGGGACACCTTTATGCTATGTGTAGTGATTGAGGACAGGCTGAAATTCACTGTAATTTAATCACAAATGCTACCATATTGGCATACATTTATTTTACTTGTGCATTCCGCACAATAGATTTGTAAAATATGCTAACAGATGATGGAATTTGCCAGCTGGCACATCCATTTGTTATTGTATTGTAGTAATGAAAAATAATAGAATGAAATTAAGCATATTACTTTTCAAAATGAAATATGACTTTGTATTAAAAGTAGTCACATTAAGGAAAGAAATCATGTTTCTAAGCCCAGAATACAGATGCATCAAAATGCATTGAGAAGTGGTTTATAACTGCATTGAATTGTGTGTTGTTTCATGATTGCCATACTGCACACTGTGATGCAAGCAAAATTAGGTGGTGACATTTAGTTAGTGAAAGCTTATTGCAACAAATGTGATGGACAATAACAGAGCAAAAATTATGAAAACGTGGATAAGTCTGTGGTGAGGCTCAAATGTATTGCCATCAGCACAACTAAGGTTGACCCATGCAACACTGCAGAAAGTACGGATTCAGGCAAAAATGATACATGCGAAGTGGCAGCCTACCAAACTGCTCATTACTGCAACAAGGCTCGAACATTGGGGAGAAAGAACGTGGTAGGATAGATTACATGCACCTCATGCGTATGTAGGCTATTATTAACGTCTTCCTGTGAACTACGTACCCCCAATAAATGTAAAAAGTTGGCACCTGTGGCCACAATAGATCTTTAAAAGTCAATATGGCTATAGGGTTTCGGCCACCACTGTGCCATTCTGTCTGTCTATGCAGCTTGTTTTCTTCATTTGACTGAATGTGTTTAGTTATAAATTAAATGTTATTTAAGTTGTTCGCTTGATTCAAGTTCCTATTCATTTTACTCTACATTTGTTTGTGTACATAATAAATATTCTTTAAGTTAATTTATTTGAATCAGTATTGTTGAACAGTACAATTGGTTGTATTTTTTTTTTAAATCTTCATTTTTTTTCTTCAATGTGAAAGATTAAAGACTCCTATTGTATGTCAGAGTGTATGAGATACTGCTTTCTAGAGAAGCTAAAAGGTCCTGAAATTTTCCATTCATATACAGTATAATGAATATTGAATAGAATGCCAGAAAACGTTATTTTTAATTAAGGGAATAAATAAATGTAACACAAACTGCTATTTTAAATTACATTATGCATAACTATGAAGCTTGATGTTGCAATAGTTAATCCAGCTGCCTCACATCTCAACAGGTCTGGGTTCAGTTCTTAGTCTTGTGATATTGTGTGCAAAATGTGTATGTCCATCCAAATTATCCATCTAAATTGACCTTTAACAGTGAGTAGTGGCATGTCCAAATATTTTTGTGACTGCTCCTGTTTCCTCCCACATCCCTAATATAAGTTATGGACAACAAGGGGCACTCCTGTTCACCAAACACCAAACACAACAGGCACAGACACAAGTAAAAGAGGCAAAGCATCTTTATTATGGCAAACTCTCCCCTAAAACGTTTTCCATCACAGCCACAATGCACAAGCATAATTTAATAGCGCAATTAGGCAATACTTTGTCTTTTCTTCGTCTTCTCTCAGTCGCTGCCTCCTCCATGCCTCCTCACAAGCTTTCTCCACTTCCTTCTGACTCTGGCTCCTGATGTGAGGCAAGCAGCTCCTTTTATTTAAGCCACCCCAGAAGTGCTTCCGCTCTTCCACCTACATGGTCTGCAAGCACTTCCAGGTAAGGTGGAAATTCCACAACATAGAGACTCCCCAATCCTGCACCTCCCCCATATGTGGGAATATGAGCCTGGGCTAGCTGCCATCTAGTGTCCTGAGGGATATAAAGCTTTGTATAAGTTGTCTTCTCCTTTCATCCTTAAGGCATCCCAGTCGGGTAAGGATGCCGGCCATCCTTCACAATGTATATGAAGTTACGTTATTATTATGAATTTTTCCTCTGTGAGACACAGAGTAGGTGTTTATGTGACTTTTCATGGACTGGATGATTTTCACACATTGGTCACAGCCTTGTACCCAATGCTTCCCCAGCATAAGCTCTAGCCTCCTTTAATATGATAAAAATGAACATTTTGAATTTGGATTAATAATCAGCTTATTACATAAAAAAGAGACTGTAAACCAATAAGTTATTGCCAATGAATAAAAGATTATCCATGGAATCAAAGACTCGGCAGTCTGCTGTTTTGTTGCACACAAAAGACCTTTAAATCTTAGAAAAATTCTGGTTTGTAATGAGAAGTTACTTAGAAAATGACAATCAATTCCGGAATGAATATCCAGTTGACTTATTTTTCTTAATTAATGCCGTGATCTACCAGCAGCAAAATGTAAATAATGAAGGATTGATGAGACTTCTAAGAAACATGTTTCTTGTACTGTACCACAAGGGTACTGTATGCATGTTCAACAAGTCAATTAAACAAATTGTTTCACTTTATAGTTTTTAAAGAATGGGTACTAGAGCAAAATGAGATATTTCTGCTTACTGTATCTTCAAAGAATTTGTAAGATAATCCTCATGTCCCAGTAGCGGTTAATTTTACTGTATGTGTTGTTTCCTATGTTTTTAAATTTCTGCTTTTAAATGTATCCAGTTATGCCTTACCGTTTCTGATCAAATCATATCAAAATGCACAAAAAACTAGCAAAGTACACATTTAAAGAAATTAAGTGTGATTAAAAAGAAGTATTTAAGACTATATATGGAACAGTGTTGTAGCAGTTGGCTACCCTGTCCCTTTGGTACAGAGTCCTGGGTTTGAATCCTGACCGCTGTCTGTGTAGAGTTTGCACATTTTCCCTGTGTCTATGTGTTTTTTCTACTCACATTCTAGATATGAGCACCCTGGTGACTCTAAATTGACCCATAACAGTGAGTAGTGGCATGTACAGAATGTGAGTATGTCTTGCAATGGACTGGAGCCTTGTCCAGGGTTGGTTCCTCCTTTTACCCAGTGCTGCCAGAATGTGTTACTGCTCCTTCAATCTGAACTGGATTAAGAGAATTAGATAACAGATGTACGTTGTAAGAAGAATGAGTCGGAGACATCATAAAGATTTGGGGCAGCCACCTGTATAATTGAATCGGCTGCAAAAGCTGGTTTTAAATAGCACAATGTGCTTAGTTCAGAGTCCAGAACAGAACTGCCTGTACTGAGGCAAGATGGCAGTTTTAAAGGCCTGGAAGGGAAATGACGTCATCTCTGCAGAAACTAGGAGTGGTGTCCTTGTACTCGGAAGTGACATCATCCTTAGGGCCGGCAAAAGGCGGGATTTCCCGGAAAAGGTCTGCAAGGGACTGAGAGAGATAGTCAGTACACTCCGCCACCCCCTGGCCTGGCGTAGAATTACTAGTGTTTAGGCCCTTCAGCTGATTCCCATGCGCACGTGTGTGACAACGAATAAGAACAGAAGACTTCCCTTACAATTCTATACTATCTAGGAAACCTATTTGTAAGAATTTTAAATTAAGAAAGACTAAGGAAATTAAGTTAAGGTATTTTAAAGTTAATTACAGTATGCTTCTCAAGTCCAATTACAATAAAATGCAGGTCCATAAAGCTACCACTTTATCCAACTCATTAGGAAAGGTATAGGCATTGTGCTTCCAAGGACTATTACTTGCTTTCATTTTAAATATTATTCTTTAAATCTTTTGGTATGTCTTTAATATGTACTTGGCTGATGGCATTCAGTTTCTTTTCTGGACAGAACTGTATTGTGATCCCTGTCCTGTGTGGTGAGCTACAGATCATTCTTTATTCCCGTCTCTGCTTGGTGATACCCTACCTTAAATGTAGCCTTCGATAGAATTAATATTGTTTTAGGTTTCTATCTGCATGAAACAGTTACACTCTTGAATATCTGAGAGTTAAGCTTAAAAGAAAGTTAGCAGCACAGGGTTTTTACTGTTGGAGTGCCCTTTTTTTTAGCACATTTGTTGCCTACAGAAATAAAGGGGGGTGTGTGACACTGTATCTTAAAAACAAAAGACTTTTAAAATTTCTATTTATTAAATATCAGTTCTGCATGGATGACTAATTTAAGCTAAGTAAATGAAATTTAATGAAAGGTTCCGTCAAGCTAGTTATTTTTGGAGCTATTTTTTAAAATAGTTTCAGGGTAGCTTGGATTAGTACCTAAATATTCTAGAAATCTGGAAAGTTGGTAACCTTTTCACACCAGCATTCCAATTTAACTCACCTTATGTTAACCCAAGGCCATACTGTTAAGGAAATAGCTTCATTTGAGAAGATTAAATCTTTGTTTGTTGTGAGCATGCATTATGTTTAGATCTTTTTAAAACAATAAGCCAATAAATGGCAACAAGAAATGTATTCAATTTCTTATCCTGTTTTCAATTATTATTTTTAAACAGATTATTGGGAGTTCACTGGTTTAAAAGACAGAACATCTTATATGTTACAAACTGGTAATACTGTACTTGAATGCATAGCAGCCTGAGCTTAAAAACAGAGCTTGTGTCCCTTTCTCTCTCTCACAGGTCTGGTCCTTATTTAGAGTTTTATGTGAAACTTACATTATATTGAGATTACAATTACATCTTGCTGTCAGGCAGAAAATTTCAGTAAGATTTATCACACACTAATACACAAAAGGAAGGATGAGGATGAGTATTGGCAAGACAGGTGAGAGAGACTGAAAATGACTAAATGTCACTGAACATAAAGGATTCTTTCCTTTATCAATTGCCACTTAATTCAATTTTAAGCTATATTAGGCCAATATTCACCCCAAAAGCTATCAATGCATTAAATACCTTAAATATGTAGTGACATGTCTCATGGTCCAATTTTTTCAGCACTGTCAGTGCAAGAAAAGTGAAAGAATTTATACCATAACTTCTATCAGCATTAGGTGGAATTGCAGTGGGGTGCATGAAAAATAAAATCTTCAGCACTGGTTTTTAGGTGACCTCCTGTGCTCATTTGGAATTTGATACCCCACCACTCTCTTTCAAATGAAAAGCACTTTAGACTCCTTTACAGGAATATTTAATGGACCTAAGAATATAAGGAAAGTTTTAATAGAATAAGTTGGTCATCCCAGTACTGCTTGTCAAATCTTATCTATAAAGCCCAGACTTAGAAGGCTGCATTAAATTGTTTAAAATGAATGGCTCAGGAGATGAAGTAAAGGTCCTTTTAGGCAAAGAAAAACCTGTCATCAAAAAACTGGCAAAAGGAGCTGAACTGAACAATGAAAAAAGTTTAATCATCCCAAAATTGAAGATTCTCAAGAGTTATCACCCAACTTTATGATGCACTTGTGTACCATTCCATCGATTTTTCTGTGGGTTTCTTAAAATTCCTCTTAACCAACCACTTTACAATGACATACAGAGTACTACTTTGTTAACCCCAGCCCAAGAGATAAAATAAAACTGCAAAAAGTAACATAAAGAACACATGATATTGTAATTTAATAACCAAACAAGATAAAATATATAAATAAGCACAGAATCAGGCACCTATTGTTTCTAGGACAAAAGCAAAACAAAGTAACAGACACACACTGTGAAGGAAAATTACACTTTTCTTAAAAAAAAAGAGCTTGTACTCTTTTTAGAAAACAGCATGGTGTTATTGTTTACTTATCAAAAGAAAGAAAAAGCAAAAGTAGGATTAGACAGAGATGAGAATAAGTGGCAACACATTGCAACCTAACTTTACTCTCTTTCACACACGTACACACCACCTGTACAATTTGGTGGTAATTTGTAAAGTTTTTCTGTGTATGTTTGATTTATATAATCTTTAATGTTTCCACAATCCTTAAAAGAAATAAAGTCCATAATATATAAAACAAATTCCCTCATGTTTTTGGATGGTGAATGGTGCATTTTTTTCTTGAATATATAAGGAGTGGAAAGGAATGAAAACTAAGTATTTTAATCACTAATTAAAGAAACTAATAAATGAAACAAAACAACTCTATAAAAAAGATAATGATGATGGCCTGCCTAGCATCCATACTAACCTATTATAAACACTCTGCCCTAACACAAGGAAATACAACACTTTCAGCCCTCGTAACCTATTATAACACATACAGCTATCATAATGTAGCAAAGCTGACGATTTATGATGACAGCTAAAGCACATTTTCCATATGGCTATGCCTATATCACAAGTCCCACCATGCTGGGATTAGGGAATGTGCTGCATTGTATTGTTCTTCGGCTAATGGCCGAGTGTTAGTTACAGTCAGTCAGTCATTATCCAACCTGCTATATCCTAACACAGGGTCACGGCGGTTCACTGGAGCCAATCCCAGCCAGCACAGGGCGCAAGACAGGAATAAATCCCGGGCAGGGCGCCAGCCCACACACACACCAAGCACAATTTAGGTTCACCAATGCACCTAACCTGCATGTATTTGGACTGCGGGAGGAAACCCACGCAGATACGGGGAGAACATGCAAACTCCACGCAGGGAGGACCTGGGAAGTGAACCCAGGTCTCCTTATTGCGAAGCAGCAGCACTACCGCTGCGCCACCGTGCTGCCCATGGGTTAGTTACAGGTATTACTTAATATTGTCCAGTAGTTGACCTCAGCTTAGAAACTTTGTCCATGAAATCTTCCACACTTTGGCTATATAATGCTAACAGAACAGTTTGTGTCAATGCTGTTGAAGTACAGATGATGTTTATGATGGATGGTGATGGAGACAAGGCCCTCCCTAGTTAGGATTTGCTGCATCGTCAGCCATACTGCCACCTTCACTGGGATCTGGATTTGATGCTTCATCAGATTTCAGATGATCAAGGCCTTAATCTGATTCCTCAACCTCAATATGTGGCAGACTGTACCAAGAACTTTACACTGCTTTAGACTTCGAAGGTCTTGTAATATTTTATTCTCTTTCTTTGAAGTTTTTCTCTCCCTTTTGTTTCCTCTTTATCTTTTCAGTATTCTTTAGGCATTTTCACTTACAATAAATTACTAAAATACATGATATCTCAAATATTAAAAAAGAAGAAACAGACACCACTGTCACCAGAGCACACTCTTAGGTGCTCACTTCATGCAACAGAAAAAAGCAACACTTTTCTTCAAATCCTACATCTGAAGTATGTCTGTGTAGAGTTTCCTCCGTGCACTCCTTGTACTCTGGTTTTAATCTGACATCCCCAAAGAAATGTGGATTGGCTACTTTAAATAGACCCAGTATGAGTAAGCCCCTGATACAGGCTAGTATCCATGGCTGGGTCTTACCTTGTTCCTAGTTGGATAATATTTGATAATGTTACATTAAAAAAAAGTGCTGTACACCCCTTATGTCTTTTAGAGCTGTGTTGTAGCAATGCTTTGTTGTCATATGCGCTACTCAAAGGGGTAGGAAGATGGATACTGAAGGTGCCTGCTGATGGGGAGTGTGTACTAGAGAATGAGTTGCAGTTTGTACGCTCTCAAGACATTTTGCATAGGAAAAGTGATCGTTTCTCAACATATTTTGACTTTGCATAAAGTTCATGCTACATTCTCTGCAAAAAACTTGAAGGATGAACATAAGTCTACCTTTAGATTATAGGATTAGACTGTACTCCAAATCACTGTGGGAGCAGTCAGGAAGATGAACAGTAATACCTTCACAAAGATAGGAAACAGGCTGCCAAAACTGCACCATTAACCATTATTCTTTTGTATATGCAAAAATAACTCCATGTTAATTAACACTAGCCATTTTATCAATAGTTAACCTCCCATTCACTTAGGACACATGCTATTTGTACAGCAAAGTGTTAGCATAGTTTTAACAGAAACTAATCAAGGGGGACTCTCAACTTAAATATTCTTTCCTTGCCACATGCTGGCCTTCTTTTAATGTACAGATTTCTAGTGCCTCTCTCAGGCAATAGATAATCATTTCTCTTGTGTGATTTTTACAAACATTTGCCACTAACCACCACTCATAACTGATAAAGTTTAGTGTCAGTCTCATATGCAGCTTTACCATAAGTTGGCTTTAATAGTAAACTGTGAATATTGTCTCACAGCACTTACTCTGTGTTTTTAAAATTTCAGGAAAGTGTGAAATTTTTCTTATAGCACTATGATCCAGCGATTTTATCATTACTTTAAATCTCTCAATCTTGTCTATTTAGGTTGGACCAATGCCTTTCAATAAGTACATTGTTATTGAAGATGCAGTATCCATATGCTGTATTGTTTAAAAAAGATTGATATTTGATGTCAGGGTTGTTAGGATGATATTTTACCTGAACCACCCATTCCAATATATTCATTTCAATTGAGCATATGCTTTATCGTTGTTATTATCCCTTGCAGTCTGTTTACAGGAAATTATTTTCTGCACATGGTTAGATTTTCTACTGCTTATACAGTGGAAAAAATGTTTCTGATTCAAACTAGTTATTTTTCATCATGAAATGAACACTCCTATGTCTTTTTTCATTTCTGTACTCTTCTATACATTATAAAATGGCTAGGTGGCATGGTGATGAAGTGTATAGCATTACTGCCTCACAAGTACAGGAAATCTTGTTTGACTCTTTCCAATCACTGTCTGTGTGACGTTTAAATGTTCAGCATGTTTATGTGGGTTTCCCTGATACCCATCTGTTATCTTCTTATCTCTACCTAAGCAACAGTTTATAATGTAACACACCTTTTCAAGTTCAAATTTATCTGAATTGACCCACTAGCCTTTGTGCATCTGATAACTAAGCAAAATAATGTAATTGCTGAACATCACTGAAACTGGCTTCAGTTTAAAGTGTCAAAGCACTTATTAGGTTTGGGGGGGAACCAAAGGGGCATGCTTTTATGGTAAGACGCTGGTAAGTTGTTTCTTGTTCTAACTGTGGATTAAACTTCATTTACCATTGTGCTGTGATCATGAATCTGGGTGAAGTGCTGTAATTATTAACAATGTGACAGGGCAGTAGGGATCCTTGTAGATTGTGTAACAGAGTTAAGGTTTTACTTCATTGAATTTGCCCTGCATGCTCCTATTTACAATCTTACCCCATGCTCCCCACACATACCTGTCATGCCTGCAGCCACATAGTTATGTTCTAAGTATGCCCAGGATAGGTAAAAATTGAAAATGGAGTTAATTAAAATTAAACGTCTATAGCTGAATGAAGGAGAACTGATTATGTTTGTGAAACAGTTTGCCGGTGGACAGAAACTGGTACTTACCAACATGTCTTTATATTGCAGCTGAAATCGCCAACTGGCATTTTACATCGGCAGCTGGATTACACATTCATTTTAATGACTTTATAAGATAAAGTAGTTCATGTTTACGAAAGGATTTTGCATATTAAATGGGAAAAATCTACCCAGTCTGCTAACCCCCACCTATACAATTATCTGAGCATGTACATCTGGCTAGGCTAGCCAGTGATCCTGCGCCGAGGAGGGACTTACCATTGTTTCAAAGCAGCTGCTTTGGTTAGGCTAACTGGCAGAAAGAAGACATTATCGTGGGCACCGTGTGGAGAGACCGCTAATGGCTGTAAAGAGTTAGTATACTGACGCGTCTCGCTGGTCGTCTGCAGAGAGGAGCTGAACGGCGCAGCTCGGCTCGGCGCGGTGCTCAAAAGCTTACAACACGGAACGCAAAAGCAGCCCGACTCGACACTGCGGCGCCTTGTACTCTTCTACTGAGTGTCGACTCGCAGACGTGCCAGCGTTTCAAGGCGACAGACTGGAGCCAGAGGGAGTGAGAGAGAGAGAGAGAGAGTGGGGGAAAGAAGGAGAGATTAACAAAAAACGCGAGATCAATCCAGAAAATTCACTGAGGTGAGGAGAAAAAAAAGACTCGAGAAAAGCAGAGCTGGTGCGGTTGAGAGACTGGGCGCTTCACCTGTTTCGCAAACGCAAAGTTTCTTCACTGTCTTTTTGCAAAATGTTGTATCTACGATGTTATATTTTGAAATGTAAATGCTGTAATGCAGAAAAGGAAAGAGATTAGACTGGAAAAGCACACCGTAATGAATGTAACTTGTCAACCGTCATACAAATAGCTTGGTGAGATTGTCAGGTCTCGTTTCAGGTGTAACAAATATACACATAGTATTTAAGCAAATTAATTTATCGAAAGATAGAAGTGCAGTACTGTATATTTTACAGTTTTAATTGTACTATATTAATGCAAAGGTGTGGAAGTATGCTGCATAACATTTAGGTGGTAGTTATGCGCTATAAGTTTCACAATGACAAAAACATAACGCGGGCAATCGTTAATTGAAAGTCAAATAAGAATGACCACCGTAATGACCGGAACTTCATATCGGGTTATTTTTATTCACGAAGATTTAGATATACACTGAGCAGTGATCGTACTTTGTACAGTGTTGTCATTTGTTTATTTCCCTACTAGGCTGTTGAAATGCGTGTGTTGAATATGAAAAGGTAGAAAGGTGAGGTTGGTACAATCGGGACTTTAAGGGGTAAAACTGTGGTGCTTGTCAGTGTTCACACACATCAGTGTATGTACAGTATGCAGATTATCTATCTATCTATCTATCTATCTATCTACAGTAGATAGCACTATGTCAACATATTTTGACACCTGATTTTTTTTTAATTAATAATCAAGATAGTAAATGTTTATTTCCTTGTGAAAGCACTATATAATGTTAGAATAAGCACAAATAAACCTTGACACAATAAAAATTAGCAAGAATGCCTTGTACTTTTACAAGTACAGTAGTCTGAATTTTGCGTGGCCTCACTTAGAATGCAGAACTGAAGCAATTCACTTTTGTACACTTTTGTATAATGTTTTCCAAGTCTTCCAAGTTTGTTAGCAGAATGGCAAGCCAAATTAACATTTAGAGATATCTCAAAATGAATTTCAGATATCTTAAAATGAAATTTACTTTTTAAGATGTCTGAAACTCACTTTGAGATATCTTAAAATAATTTCCTTCACATTTTAAGATATCTGCAATACATTTTGAGATATCTCAAATGCATTTCAAGATATCTCAAATACATTTTCAAATATCTCAAAATAATTGTGTCTGTAATTCAAGATGTCTCAAATGAATTTTCAGATATCTTAAATGCATTTCAAGATATCTCAAAATCATTTCCTGTAAAACTGCCAATTATTTCAATGGAACTTCTTGTTTATTATAAGATACTAGCCATGTGCGCCCAACTACGTTGCACGTGTTAAAGTTGTCTGTGAAGGGCTCCCTGTTTAAACGCAGCTGCCAGTCGTGAACTGGGCCCTTCGTCGCACAGCATTATGATTTTTTATAAGGGAAACAAAATTACAAAAGAAAACCCTTGGATATTGATTCGATGGGAACGGCCTACTCGGAATCACTGTCCGAATCGTAATTATGTGGTGGTGTAGGAGCATTTCTGCTTCTGTCCGTTTACAGTCCGTCTCGTTTTCACGACGCTGTTGTTTCCTCTCACAATCTCCTCTCAACCTTTCTCTAATCTCACAGATTGCTTTGTGGCAATCCAAAGAGTAAGGCAATATACACGGAGCAATGGTTATAAAAGGGGGACACATAGGTATCCAGGCTCTTTAAAGCATAAATAGGGATCACTTCACTGACATTTGAGCAAGCCACGGTACAACTGTGAGACGCGCAGCACTCGCCGGCTACAATGTAACAATAATAATTTCCGGAACGTGCTGTTACGTTGTCATTCATTTTACCCACTGTCTTTCTTTCATTCATATGTTACATATGCACGTACCTTTTATCTTCGGCAATCTCGTTCTCTAACCAGGCCTCAGGAGCTAACCAGCGTAACACTGTCCACCACCCCTTTCGTTATTCCGGCACATTGTTGACATCTGTGAGTTACAACAACGTACTAAAGTGGAAGGTGGTCTACGCATGCTTGGAATTCGCGGACAAACAAAGATCAAGATCTAAATGAAGATCTCTTTAGTTAATTTAAAGCACAACAATTTGTTTAGTTTGAATGTCTGTGTTTTGAGGTGTGACTGGCGTACTACAGTCTTCAGTAGTATAAGCCTGGAGGAGATTCTTAATGCAATGCCTATGTTTTAGCTGTCTCTCTACTGCCATCTAGTGCTTCTTCTTCTAATTCATTCACGGACAAATAAAGATCAAGATCCAAATGAAGATTATTATAAGATATTTTAAAATGTATTTGAGATACCTTGAAATGAGCAGGAAGTGATGTTGAGATATCTGAAAATGTATTTGAGATATCTGAAAATGGACTGGAAGCTCGTTTGAGATATGTGGAAATATATTTCAGATATCTTAAATTGTTTTTTAGATATCTGAAAATGCTATTGAGATATCTTGAAATAATTGAGTGTCCTTTTAAATATATCTTAAAATGCATTTTAGATATCTTGAAATACAATTTGAGATATCTTGAAATACATTATTAGATATCTGAAATGGAGCAGAGACCCATTTTAAGATATCATGAAATTAATTTTAGAAATCTAAAAATGTATTTTAGATATCTCAAACAACAGTGAATTTTAAGTTATCTTAAATGCTTTTTCAGATATCTTATTATATTTCTAGATGTCCTAAAATAACTTCCCACTCATTTTAAGATATCTCAAATTCATTTTGAGATATCTGAAATGCATTTTCAGATATCTCAGCATAACCTCCTGGACATTTTAAGATATCTCAAATACATTTCGAGATATCTTAAAATAACTTCCTGTGCATTTCAAAATATCTCAAATACATTTTGAGATATCTTACAATAGACAGGAAGTCCCATTGAAAGAATTAGAAATTTTACAGGAAGTGATTGTGAGATATCTGAAAATGTATTCGAGATATCTTGAAATGCACAGGAACCTATTTTGAGATATCACGAATTGCATTTAAGATATCTAAAATGCTTTTTAGATATCTTAAAATAGATGTATTTTTAGATATCTGTAATTCAATTTGAGATATCTAAAATGCATTTCCAGATATCTTAAAATTCATTTTGAGAGATCTCTAAATGTTAATTTGGCTTGCCATATTAGCAGATTTACTATTACACTTCTTTTGATTTTGGGTGATTTTTGGTTTTGTTCCTGTTCAAGATGTCCTGCACAGCTTCAGTTACTTTGAAGGTTGTGGCTCAGAGGTGGGCAAACTATTAGTGTTCTTCCTGCAGACTTTCACTCCAATTAGGACTTAATTGTCTTTACAATGTGTTAGAGGTCATTACTATGTTGAAGTTATCGCCTATAAAGCATTTTCTCAAAGATACAGTATAATGAATCACAATCTTTATGTTTTTCAGCAGTCATTAGAGTATAGGTTGTGACCAGATATCCTACACTGTTGGCTGACTTGTACCCACAAACACAATGGTGCCACTACCATGCTTCACAAAAGGCTGTAGACAAGAATTGAGATACCTCTTGCCAACTTTTTTACTGCTGTACTAATGACTTTTTGAAATAAAAAATTCAAATTTGCACTCATCCCTTTATTAGGCTTTCCGCCACTGGTTGTCACTTCATGCTTTACGTTCATTAACAGTCTCTTTTGTTTGTTGCCTTTTTTCAAGAATGGTTTGCTTTAACACAACACTCCTTCTGAAATATTTTAATGCATTTTTTCATGGTGAAAGCATGTAATTTGGTTCCAGATGCTGAGCTTCTGAAAAAAGGTAGACATAGTTGTAGACATAGAAATAGTACTCCTTTAATGATCTCTTGGGCACAGCCATCAGCAGTGTGTCTGTCTGCGGAGAGAGTGTCGACCTTTTTGAGAGGTTTACTTACCTTGGCAGTGACATTCACGTCTCTGGTGACTCTTCCTATGAATTCAGTAGATGGATTGGAAGAGCATGGGGGGTCATGAGGTCGCTGGAAAAGGGTGTGTGGCGCTTCAGATATCTATGCAAAAGGACGAAGATCCAAGTCTTTAGAGTCCTTGTGCTTCCTGTCTTGCTATATGGTTGCAAGACATGGACGCTATCCAGTGACCTGAGAGTATCCTTTGATACTGTGTCTCTCCGGAAAATCCTTGGGTACCATTGGTTTGACTTTGTGTCTAATGAGCGGTTGCTCATGGAGTCCCGAATGAGGCACATTACCTGCATTGTGAGGGAGCGTCAGTTATAGCACTACGGACTTGTGGCGCATTTCCCCGAGGTTGATCCAGCTCGTAAGATCCTCATTGTTGGGGACCTGAGTGGCTGGACCAGGCCAAGGGGTCGCCCATGTAACACCTGGCTGATAGAGGGTCATTTCCGGAGGGTGGGACTGGACCGCATCTGTATGGGGGGGTTGCTAACCGGGATCCCGAGTTGTTTCATCATATAGTGGATGCAACAATGTGCTGTACCAGTGTATGCTCACAAACTTGACTTGACTTGATAGTACTGTTAAGTATGGAGTTATAAAAGGTGTGTGTATTTTTACATGTCACTGTTTTTTTATGAGTAATTCTAAGGTAGTTAATATAAATATGTCTGTTTTGTGTTAAAGAAAAGGTATGGAAGTATGTTAAAAAGCATTTAGGTGGTGAAGTAATTATGCGCAATATTCAAATTTTTTTTTTGTTAAATCCGGCATAAGTTTCAACTAAACCTATGAAAAGCACACCTGACTGCCATTGTCAGAAACTGGTGAAAGCAAAGGTTTGAAAGTAACATGTTGTAAGGATAGGAGAAGAGTTTTCTTATACTCTAGAGTGCGGGCAACAGAGCCTGGACTGTATATGCCTGACGACTTATTAATATTAAGAAGAAGTTATGAAGTGCTGCCGTAAGACCATAGCACTTCCCAGGCAAAAGGTAGTAGCAAAGGGTGCCTAGCTATGACAATTGTTATCAGTTTAATGGTGAGATAAGGAAAGACTGTGCAGAGTGAGTAGGGTGCCGCACACAACCAGTAACATAATCCTCACTTAGGTTAGAAGTAAGAATGCTTTGATCAGGTTTTTTTAGGGTAGGTATCGATCACCGATTTCACATTACGAGAACTGGCCAATTCCAATACAGATTTGTTTTCTTTGTCCTTTAATTTTTTTTTTACACTATACACTATGCATAATCAGCCATGTAGAAGCCTTATGTTCTATATTAAAGTGTTATTTTTATAATTAAACTGTAGACCACAGGTCTTGACAGTTCATTTTTTATTAACAAAATAAAATTCTGCAGGTTCATAATTACATGTCATAAGCTAACATGCTTAAGAAGTTTAGATATAATATCTATACTTTTGGCTCTTAAGCTAACAGATTGATTATTGTTTACTAAGTAGCAAGGGCAAATTCTTTCTAATTTGTTCTTTTTTTAGTTAAAAATGTGAGCTGCTGTACTAAACAAAAGCCTGCTAACTGTCCAGACATGGAGTGCTTGTTTTAATTGCAAGTCAAAATGAAAACGTCTGTAGTATACAGTTGTGTAAGTACTTTAGTAGTATGTATGGTATAGTATTTTTATTGATTTACTTTGACAGCTTTTATTTATTTGTAGAGAAATTTATTTCAAAATGAAGTTTATTCCCAAATAAATTATGTGCATTATTTAAATGTTAATCTTTATGCTGCAGAAGATTAAACAACAAAAAAATTAGAAAGCATTTATTTTCTTATTTACTTGCATATTTCTATTTGGTTATTTGTATTCTTAAGCTTTCTTAACTCACTTAAGGAATCTAGTAAAATTATATAACTGAAGGCTTGTCTGTGTAAGGGAATCGATAGGATCTCAAAGTCAAAGCTCATCATCAAGTTACCAAAGAAGGTTAATGATTCCTTGCAAGATGTTCTAAATGTAATAGGAGCTTTGCACTGCAGAAATGCTGGGAAGTAGAATGTTAAAGAAACCGCATATCCTTTAACTTCCCTCTGGGGGTTTTATGGAAGAGAAACATGAACAAATGGAAATTATATCCTCTTCATCTTTTAAATAAATAAATTAAAAAAAAACCAATTATTTTATATCTAGTCCTTGAGGTGGAGATATTTAACAATGGGATCTTCATAAAGATTTTATCAGTTAATTGATGTTAGATTGGTTAGCTATATACAAATTGTTAACTACATTTTCAGAGATGAAAACAAAGTCACTACAGTGCTGAATGTCTCATTCTGGCGACAAACACATATTCTACAGAAGGATATGTACAATGCAGAAATACTATATCATATCACATTTCTCACATTGTAAATCAAAACTGCTAAATAGGAGCTGATGCTTATAGTTTACAGGTTTGATTAATTCAATGAATGAGTGACAGCAGCAACTAGTACAATAGTAGAACTAAAGTTTTATATCTTTAGAAGTTACCCTTGGTAAGATTTTAAACGATACCATATAAAAATGACATACTTATTTTTAATATGCAGTTTTCACAAAATGAATGTCATTGCCAAGAACATAATGAAACAAACAAAATAAAAAGCAATGTGTACATTAGTGTTAATATGTACAGTATTAGCATATTATACAGAACTCTCTTACAAAACACACTTTCATTAGATAATAATCCAGAATGCTACAACTTAATTGCATTTTACTTCACTTCAGTTCACTTTTCTTTTATTCTACTTGTCCTGGTGAAAATTGTAGTGGCAACATACTGAACTGGATAGACCAAGCCAAACTATTCTTAGCTGCTTCTTCCAACTCCTCCTGGGGAATTCCCAGATATTCCCAGGCCACGTTTCTTGGATGTGTCCCTGAGGGGATGTGCTAAGATGTTTCTAAGGATGTACTGTTAGCATCTTAATTATTTATATAAACTACCTCAACTGGCTTCTCATGATCTGTAGAAACAATGATTTCAGTCTGAGATCGTGTCCTGTAGTTAAGCTCTACACTAAATCATAAAGAGTGGGTGAGCCCAACAACCCAGTGCAAGGATGAGGATGTAGACTGATCTATAAATTGAATGCTTAATTTGAGGAGTTATCTCCCTCTTTACTAACACAGTCTGGCACTACATCCACTACACTGCTGCTGTAGCATCAAGGGATTTTGGAAGGTAATGGTATATACTGTATATCATGGTATAGACCTAAAAATGTCTAAAATGAAGTCTTTCTGACTTACTTTGTATCAAAACGATTACTTAAGTTTTTTTTAAACTTGAGATCAAACAAGAGTTATTTTAAACATACAGGTACTCGTCGACTTACGACCGCGATTGGTTCCGACTGACTGGTTGTAAGTTGATCTGGACGTAAGTCGTCCTATGTTAAATAAAGGTAAGAATATTAGACTGGGTAATGATATTGTAATCATCTTAAAGTAATATTTTATTAACATTTTCTTACTTTCTAAGTCAAACACAGCATACTACAGTACAATTGGCTTAATATGTGGAAAACATACAAAAATAGGAAATACTGTACATTTAATTCCTGGCACCACTGGTGCTTGGCTGCGGGTTGTCGATATCGCCTTCATCAGGCGAGGCTGCTGACAGGGTGATAGGAGGAGTTGCTCTTTTCATAAACATAGTGAGCTTCGTCTGAATTTTTTTTTTTTTTTTTTCTCTCTCTCTCTTCATAAATTTCGCAATAAGGACGAAATGTGTGTTCTCCGGCACGTTCCTTTAAAGCAGCGCTTCCCGATTGGGGATGCTCGCAAAGGGGTGCTCGCAACTGTTGCTGGAGGTGCCAGAATCCATCGAGGAAGAAAAATAAAAAGCATTATTTGTACAAAATCTTAATTTATCTATCCATTCCTAAATAATTAAATGGACAGGCTATTTCGTATCAGTGCAATACGCTGTTTGTTAAAACGGATGACTTCCGCTCTTACGCGCACTTAGTGCTACGTGGGTATTATGAACTATCATATGAACTCATATTTTTTCATACTTCTCAAACCAAGGGGGTGCGAAATTGGACTCGTCCGTCACAGGGGGTACGAGGGTAAAATGACTCGGGAAACGCTGCTTTAAAGTCTCAAACAGACTTCTAGCCTTCGACTGTATTGTAAAGAGGCTTAACGGCATCCGCTTTTGAATCTGATCTTCCATCCAAATGTTTAATAATTTCTCCATTTCATGGATGGGCCAGGTACATTGCTTCGTAATCACTGTTGATCGCAAAGGTGCAGAACCTTTCACAGCTTCACGAATTCTATTTTTGTCTTTTAAAATAGTCGACACAGTAGAGTGTGATAACTTCATATCACATGCGATCACATTCACTTTCTTTCCTCTTTCATACTGTTTTATTATCATCATTTTGGTATCTAGATCAATGGCCTTTCTTTCCTTTTTGGCAGGCTGAGGAGTGGACAGAGACAATTTCCTTTTGGTAGACATGTTAGGGGTATATTATTATCGAAAACTGCCAAAACAACAAGACACAAACACACGTGGGGCAACACTGCTGCGTATATTATTACTGCTGCGTAGCGAGACTTGTGACTGTGGGAAACAGGCGCTGCCAACAGCTGGCGGGGGAAACTGTCGAACACGTCGTAAAGTCGACCAGTCGTAACTTGCATAGGTCGTATGTCGACGAGTACATGTATATGAACAGTCACGTGGCAGCATGCTGGTACAGTGGTAGCACTGCTGCTTCACAGTAAGGTGACCCGGGTTCACGTCACAGGTCCTCCCTGTGTGGAGCTTGCATATTTTCCCTGTGTCTGCATGGGTTTCCTTCCACTGTCCAAAGACATGCATATTACGTGGATTGGTGATGCTAAACTGGCCCTATTGTGTGTTCACCCTGCTACAGGTTTATTCCTGCCTTGCACCTTAAGCTAGATGAGACAGACTCTAGTCAAAACCGTGACATGACTTAAACAGCCGTGTAAACAAATCAAACTGAGCAATTAAACAAATTAACCTGAGAATGAATTTACCAAATTATATTTACCCTTTTAGAATGAAATCAGTCTGCCAGAATTGGGAAAATCTCTCACATAAAAATTCCACAGTTTGTCACCTCACATGTAATGTTTTCACACAACTTGGAGTGCACCTTTTCAAGTAAGCGAACCAGCCACCATGGCACAATGTTTCAGGCTTTGCTTCAAGCACTGACATGCGTACTCCTGATGAACCCCAAATAGGGTGAAACACATGTCGTGTACTCTTTGTATTATTTGACAGGTACTCTATAACAGCATTACCTGGTGGGTGACCACTCAAATAATCAGATTGCAATTCACACCTATGGAGATTTTATATACACTAGCCAAAGCCCGCCGTAGCATACGGCGGTGTAAGAATAGGAACGGAAAACAGTGAGAAAGGAATTCAGTATAACAAAGGCTTAGGAAACCACCGTCGCAGTATAAGGAAAATAGCAAGGAGTGAAACCAATGCCAATGGTCGAGAGAGTGCCTTCCTGTAGCAGGCTACGGAAAACACAGACATATATAGATAGACGCTGCATTCACTGTGTTGCCCAGTCGACATGATAAGTCAGCTCGTCCGCCCTATTGCGAGTCGTAAAAGTGCCATTTAAACTAATACAGGTAGACGTGGAAACCGGGTTTTCTGATGAAAAAACAATAATGTTTTAAACAGTATCGTTTACATACAACAGATTTTGGCGAATCGTTTGCATGCAATTATTTATATCCATTTATACACTAAATGCGTTCGTATTCCATGGTACCGGCCAGGACACATCCATTTCCTTGACATTTCTATTGAAATAGGTAGCCACACCGGTATAATTACAAGTGTTTATCGCAAGATATATTATGCAGAAAAAAATACTACACTTTTCCAGCAACCACCTTTCATCACATAAACAGAGTTATGTTAGGGCTTTGTTGAAAAGGATTAATACCCATTGTAACACATTGGACACAAAAAAGAGTGAAAGACATGATCTTTTTCGTCTGTTCACATCAAACGGCTAACCCAAGATATTTATTAAATAATGCCTATGTAAGAAAGGCAGAGCCATTCAAATGTACATACAGCAGGATCAGATGCAGTGGGCATATGGGTGTTTAAACCAAATAGCTGGTGTGCAGCAGGCGGCATGGTACAGAACATTAAAGCAAAGTTACTTACAATTCGATTATTGTAGAGTTTTTTTTATTATTATTATTATTTTTTTTATTATTTTTTTATTGTAGAAGTTTGGTTTTTGCTATTCATTGTTATAGTTAAAGGAGAAATATAAATGTTATGTTTGTTCATGACTAGGTTACAACTGTTACGAGTTTATACATATATCTGAAAGGATAAAACGGCCAGATGCCAATTACTACACTGTTAAACTTGTTATTTGACCGCAGCATGATCATTTAATAAAGAATACTGAAGATTACATGCTTGCTGGTCTTTGTTCCCTTTGTGACGGTGCAAAGCAAACCATCCTGATACATCTGTGTGTTTAATCAATATGCTGTCGCGAATGGAGCAACCTAAGTCGGCATCCTAAATGGAGGTCCTGAGTCAAGTGAGTATCCTACCCCACATTTTATTCTCCTTCGAGCCAGATGGCTTAGATTGAGAATGCACGCCCTCAACGTCTTTTTAAGGGATTTTGAAATTCAGTACTACAGTCGAGGCACAATGCCTTCTCTGACCAGCACAGCACCATAAGCACACAGGCAGGAGGAAGAGACAGCTAGGAATAAGAAAGGGTAATTTTGCAGTAGCCAGCCTCTATGACCACACGGTTTCATCTTCCATTAACCAGAACAGTCTTTATGAAGAAGGGAAGCAATTATATACTTCATTTGACTTGTGGACAGTGCGAAATGGAGACATGTGCCTCTTGCTGGAAGAGGAAGGTAACCCTTTAATACCAGATTATAAACTAGTTATTTACAACATTGAGAAGTAAAATCATCAGCTAAATCAGTCTAACCTGTTCATGAAAGAGAAAATAAAACACTTGTGGGCAGCTCAAGAAGAAATATGTCAGTTAATGATAAAAAGTCAGCCAGCTTCACCCATACTTAAGTCTGTCTACAGATTAAGGAAAAACAGGGTCTTCACCTAGGAATATGAACAATAAATGCTGCATGTACCCAGTCAACCTGCACTCCTCCAATACCTGCAACTTGAAGGGCATACTCCAATCAGGGAACGGACAGTGCCATAGGCAGAGATATCAAGGTCAGCCCTGTGGCTGACAAGCAAGCCACCTTACCAGATCAAGAATCTGCCTTTAGTTTTGAGCCCCCACCAGTCCAACACTTCTGTCAGGAGCTTGTCAGCAATTACAGCTCTCACATCCTACCTCTTTCAAAGCCCTTTGGCAGAGACCAATATGTCTTCAGACAACCTATTTGAAGTGTACACTTCGCACTTGAATGCCAAGTGGTGGTGTTATGGGTCCACAGCTCGCTCAGCAAAGGCCAGTTTTTTTAAATAAATAAACGCCGCACTTGCGGCGGCTTCTTGGGGGGCGTGGTGGCCATAGCAAGCCACGGGGCGATCTGCGGTGTGGGCGTTTCTCACCATGTGCACAGGTGAGGGACTGCCCACATCCGTGATTGTTCCCGTGGCTAATGTGCTGCAGCTGCTATGGCCCCTCGCAATATAAAAGAAGCGCAAGTCGGTTGGAAGGGGAAGAAAAAAAAAAGAACGAGAGAAAAGAGGATAGAGGTTATAGGGAGCATGGAAGCAAGTCGGAGCAAGAGAGACAGAGACAAGGAGCGAGCAAGCGAGCGCTTGTGGACAGCTGCGAGAAGCCTGGGTGTTGGGCCTACACCCAGGATTTGGAGTTGGAAGTCGCTCCCGCTGAGCGAGCAGGTAGCGGGAGTGACCAGGGAAAGGCGACTGGCCGCGGAAAGCCGGAAAGGCAGCGGGAGTCGGGAGGCTTGGTCGGGGATTACCCAACGTGAGCGTCCTGGCCGTTGGATATGAACCAAGTCTCGGGACTGGGATGAGTGCCATCCCGAAGCCAGGGATCGGGAGATCTCCAGTCTCGTGTGGATGTGATGTGTAAAAGGGCAGCTGCAGAGTGTCTCGCCGGCTGCAAAGCCCAAGCAGGAGAAGCAGGTGAGACACTAACAGGAAAGAAGCACTGAGCTTGTTGTTTTTTTTAAAGACTGCTTCCTGTATGAATGTTTTAACCTCGATTTTAAAGGATTGTTTTTTCTATTGTTTTTACCTCCACGTGTTTCTTTAATGGATTATTTATTTAATGACTCTTTTTGAAAACACTGCACTATTTAATTGAACACTTTGTTTTTGATTTTGTTAACTGTTTTAAATAAAGCACTTTTGCACATCTTTACCATCCCCTTGCTCAACTGTTGTTGCCTCAGCTGTCTAGCTCATCTCAATGACATTACCGATGGTGTTGGGTTGAAGGGCTCCTGAACAGCAATGGGAGCGTGGAGCCGAACCCGCATCGTCACACAAGGCCTCAAAGACTAGCTCATGCCAGTCTAGCACCAGATTCTACCTATCAGTCCTGTCTGACATCACCTTATGTGACAGGGCGGCAGGTCACTATAGTCAAGCAGGAGGCCTTCTACAGCGGACCACAACAATCAATACCTAATTTCACCCATCAAGACTCCAGTGAGTTTGCTCATCTTAAGTTGGCAACAGAGGCGTTCAAATATCAGGTACTTATACATAGATAATTACGTAGATAATTTACTGCAGAGCCTATGTTCACCTATTTCAGCAAGGCAGCTGGTAGGCAAATTAAGAAAGCATCTGTTTGCTGGTGGATTTGAGATTTGTCAGTGGACCAGTAATATGCCTAGCATAACTGAACACCTGCCCAGAGACTCCGGTTCAAATGGCGCTGAGGTTTGGCTATATCAGAACTGTTCAGGTGTACAAGAATTCACCTCAGGGCTGAAATGGGATTGGGATATGCCTATTGCCCTTTAAAGCAGGCCATACCTACTATGTGCTACATATACAACGTACTAGCCCGCCAGTTTTACCCCTTCGGACACATACTTCCTTATACCACAAGAGCAAAGGTGTTCATCCAGCAGCTGTGGGAAAAGCAATGGAACTGGAATGAAACAAACCGGCCAGTTGACTTGCTGCAAGCTTGGCAACACTGGGAAGGAGAGCTCCCAACCTTAACTAGTATAACTATACCAAGGTGCTCTACCCCACCTGGTGTTTACACTCATACCTCCACTTGACAGGTTTATGTTTTTTGAGATGCCTTAGAAAAGGCCTATGGATCTGTTTCTTACTTGCACACAAAAGATAAACACAGAAGTATATACCCTTCCTTCATAATGGCCAGGTCCAGAGTGTGTGGCCCTTAATGGAGTTCAGCTAGCTAGACTTTTTAAATCTGAGCTTATGTTAGAGATCCATCAAGTAATCCTGTTATCTGACTCTACAACTGTACTGTCCAGAATAGTCTCAGAGTCATGTAAATTTAAAGTGTTTGTTGGGACTAGGATATCGGCGATCCAGGAGTTCACAGAGAGTTGTTTCTGGAGATATGTACCCTCTACCTGCAATCCAGCAGATGACCTGACCAGAGGAAAAACCTTGGCTGAGCTGTCTGTGCCTAACCACTTTATCCAAGGCTTTTCTTTCCTTTTTAAGTTTGAATCTGAGTGGCCAGATGCACCACCTACTGAACCCTCTGGAGAAAAGTCAGAACAACGTAAAGACATCTTCTGTGGTGTCAGTATCACTACTCCAAAGCAGAAGAGCAGATGCTGAGCCGTAGGGATCACTGAGTGCAGCAGACTACCAAGTGGCAGAACTGCCGATTTTCCAAAGAGCACAACAAGACAATTTCCTTCAAGTGTACATGCAGTTGAAAAATGAGAGGACAGTGCCTGCAACAAACCGTTTGCATAATTTATCACCAGAATTTGACCAGACCAGTCAACTTATTTGAGTGGGAGGTTGACTGCGTCATACTATAGGATTGTAGTTTGCCACTATTCACCCAATAGTTTTAGAGCCTCATCATCCTGTCACCAGACTGATCATTCAAGACTGTGATAGTAAGTTATGCCATTCAGGGCCTGAATGGGTTTTTGCTGAATTAAGAAGATGTTCTGGATTTTAAGGGGCAGAGGAGCCATTTGGAAACCCCAGCGTACATGTCATGACTGTAGAAAGTGGAAGGCTAAACCTGTCATTGCCAAAATGACAGACCTGCCACCTACTAGCCTTAGAGTATTTAAACTTGCTTTCTATAGTACTGGAATGGACTGTTTTGGACACTTTCATATCAAAATAGGAAGGCATTATGAAAAGAGATGGGGTATAATTTTTTGCCACTAGATGTTTACGTTTAGACCATGGGTGCCCAATGTGTCGATCATGATCGACCGGTAGATCGCAAAGGTAATGCAGGTAGATCGCGTTGCTTTCCAAAAAAATTTTTTTAAACGTTAGTCTATCATATATCCTCCCTATGGCATTTGCCACTTGATTGACATACAGGGCGGCCAGTCTGAGATCTCTTTTCTTCTAACACACTGGTCATCCCGCACACACAATCAAACATGTGAGCTACTGCAAAACTCCGGCTGTGATCTAGTTAGCCTTCCAATTTAAATCGACTAAAGAAGTGATTTAAAAAAAGATTGTTTGGGGAGGGTATGGGCTTAATGTGGAATTGGAAGAGGATTTTTTTTTTTTCTCACAATGTCACAATCGAAGTGCGTTTGTCTGATCTGTCAATCTATCATTGCTATTCCAAAGAAGGAAAATGT
>JANRMT010062821.1:36378011-36427094 GCA_026402145.1 Polypterus bichir lapradei | reverse complement strand
TATATATATATATATATATATATATATATATATATATATATATATATTGTCGAGGATGCCAGGGGCCACAACCCGGCCGGGATGCCTTGGAGGACCGGTAGTGGGCGTGTGCCCATCTGGGATCACGTAGGGGCCGCTTTCCTGGTTGTTTTGGGGGCCACGGGTTCAGGGCATGGAAGCCCCACCCTGTAGGGGCCCATGGTCACCGTTAGGAGGCGCCCCAATGCCTTGGGGACCCTGGACCTCAGTACTTCCACCACACCAGGAAGTGCTGGGGGGAAGAGAAGCAGGGACACCCAGAGAGCTTCCGGGAGAACAACCGGCACTTCCGCCACACTGGGGCGTGTCAGCGGGAGATTGCCGGGGAGCACCTGGAGCTCATCCGGGTGCGGATAAAAGGGGCCGCCTCCCTTCATTTAGAGCAAGAGTCGGGAGCGGAGAGGACTGAGCTGGAGAAGGCAAGGAGGCGGCCTGAAGAAGTAAGGCGTTGTGTGGCCAGGACTTTGGGGACTTTAGGGATTTTGTGGTGCACTTATTAGTGTAAATATTGTAAATAAACGTGATTGTGGGTGACATGAACGTGTCTGCCTGTCTGTGTCCGGGTCAACTTCCACAATATATATATATATATATATATATATATATATATATATATATATATACACAGTGGTGCTTGAAAGTTTGTGAACCCTTTAGAATTTTCTATATTTCTGCATAAATATGACCTAAAACATCATCAGATTTTCACTCAAGTCCTAAAAGTAGATAAAGAGAAACCAGTTAAACAAATGAGACAAAAATATTATACTTGGTCATTTATTTATTAAGGAAAATGATCGAATGTTACATATTTATGAGTGGCAAAAGTATGTAAACCTTTGCTTTCAGTATCTGGTGTGACCCCCCTTTGCAGCAATAACTGCAACTAAACATTTCCGGTCACTTTTGATCATTCCTGCACACTGGCTTGGAGGAATTTTAGCCCATTCCCCCACACAGAACAGCTTCAACTCTGGGATGTTGGTGGGTTTCCTCACATTAACTGCTCACTTCAGGTCCTTCCACAACATTTCGATTGGATTAAGGTCAGGACTTTGATTTGGCCATTCCAAAACATTAACTTTATTCTTCTTTAACCATTCTTTGGTAGAATGACTTGTGTGCTTAGGGTCATCGTCTTGCTGCATGACCCACCTTCTCTTGAGATTCAGTTCATGGACAGATGTCCTGACATTTTCCTTTAGAATTCTCTGATATAATTCAGAATTCATTGTTCCATCAATGAAGGCAAGCCGTCCTGACCCAGATGCAGCAAAACAGGCCCAGACCATGATATTACCACCACCATGTTTCACAGATGGGATAAGGTTCTTATGCTTGAATGCAGTGTTTTTCTTTCTCCAAACATAATGCTTTTCATTTAAATCAAAAAGTTCTATTTTGGTCTCATCTATCCACAAAACATTCTTCCAATAGCCTTCTGGTTTGTCCACGTGATCTTTAGCAAACTACAGACGAGTAGCAATGTTTTTTTTGGAGAGCAGTGGCTTTCTCCTTGCAATCCTGCCATGCATACCATTGTTGTTCAGTGTTCTCCTGATGGTGGACTCATGAACATGAACATTAGCCAATGTGAGAGAAGCTTTCACTTGCTTAGAAGTTACCCTGGGGTCCTTTGTGACCTCGCCAACTATTACATGCCTTGCTCTTAGAGTGATCTTTGTTGGTCGACCACTCCTGGGGAGGGTAACAATAGTCTTGAATTTCCTCTATTTGTACACAATCTGTCTGACTGTGGATTGGTGGAGTCCAAACTCTTTAGAGATGGTTTTGTAACCTTTTCCAGCCTGATGAGCATCAACAACTCTTTTTCTGAGGTTCTCAGAAATCTCCTTTGTTCGTGCCATGATACACTTCCACAAACATGTGTTGTGAAGAGCAGACTTTGATAGATCCCTGTTCTTTAAATAACACAGGGTGTCCACTCACACCTGAGTGTCATCCCATTGATTGAAAACACCTGACTCTAATTTTACCTTCAAACTAACTGCTAATCCTAGAGGTTCACATACTTTTGCCATTCACAAATATGTAATATTCGATCATTTTCCTCAATAAATAAATGACCAAGTATAATATTTTTGTCTCATTTGTTTAACTGGTTTCTATTTATCTACTTTTAGGACTTGAGTGAAAATCTGATGATCACAAACTTTCAAGCACCACTGTCACTGTATATATATATCCACCTAATCCGCATGTGTTTTGGACTGTGGAAGGAAACCAGAACACCCAAAGGAAATCTTTGCAGACACGGAGAGAACATGCAAGCTCCATGCAGGGAAGAGCCAGAACATGAACCCTGGTCTACAGTACTTACTGCAAGGTGGCAGCACTAACACTGCACCACCATGCTGCGCCTTAACAGCATAAAAATATTTTTTTCGCTTACATTATATGTTATAAGCTAACATGCTGAAATGAATTTATTAAGAACATATGTGTTTCTAACATGTTAATCTTCAGGTGTTAAGTTATATAGTATTTTTACAGCGATCATTGTTTAATGCAATTTCTCAGTTTTCCTCTGACAACCACATTATAGGAGGTTCAGTGCTGTCCTGTGTTGTGCACATCTGGTAATAAACTTGGATACTTCAGAAAGAGGGATTCCAAGGTCTTTAGAAATTAATATGGAGTCATGTTTTATAATTATTTAATTTTTTAATCCTTAGGTATTATTTTTTTATTATGCATTTTCAAAGAGAAAGTCTGAGAGGAGTCACAGATATTATGTTACTATAGATGTCTATATACGTGGATGGATAATTTAAAGTTACTTGTGACTTAATAATGGTGGATTTGTGCACACAGAAAATAAGAATAAGCTGTTTCATATAAAAGCAAATTTAACGATCGTGAGGGCTTCCAATGTTTTTGTTAAAACATTTTCTTTTCTATACCATAAGTACAGTATAAATTAACATTCTCTTTTTTTGAACTGCAAATAAAAATAATAAAGGTGAGAACACTATTATTATTTTTGTTCCAGTGTATTATAGAATATAAAATAAAAATATTAGGGTGCCAAAACATCTATATTCTTAAAGGACCTGGTTTAAATTATTGTTGTGTGCTACAGACAGATTCTGAGAAATTATACACTTAGCCCATTATGTCTTAGCCTAGCTAGAGAATCAGAAATGAATAATATTGGCTGATGCCTTTATGGTTACATTTCTTTTGCTTTTCCAGTTGAAACATAGGCAGGTGAAGTGACCTCATAGTCACACAGTGCCAATGGTGGGAAGTCCATCATTCTAAACCACTACAGCATAGTGCCTGTCATAAAGATTTTTATTATGTTCCATTTCATCAACAGTTCTATTTGTTTTTAAAATGGTTCATCATTTATTTTAGCCTTATTGCAAATTGTTTACCAGGCCATGTATTTTTATATGGGCGGCATGATGGCGCAATGGTAGCGCTGCTGCTTCGCAGTTAGGAGACCCAGGTTCGCTTCCCAGGTCCTCCCTGCGTGGAGTTTGCATGTTCTCCCCGTGTCTGCGTGGGTTTCCTCCGGGTGCTCCGGTTTCCTCCCACAGTCCAAAGACATGCAGGTTAGGTGGATTGGTGATTCTAAATTGGCCTTGGTGTGTTTGTGTGTGTCCTGCGGTGGGTTGGCACCCTGCCTGGGATTGGATTCCTGCCTTGTGCCCTGTGTTGGCTGGGATTGGCTCCAGCAGACCCCCTGTGTTTGGATTCAATGGGTTGGAAAATGGATGGATGGATGTATTTTTATATATATTTGAAAACTTTAAAAAGCATTGAGGTTAAATTAAAATTTGATTTTATGCTCCATTTAAGTATTGTGTCAAGACATATAAATCATTAAATATATTATGTTTTTTTTTTTTTTTTGTCAGTATCTTAGCTCCTCTTTAGTAAGATCCATCTTTAAGGTGCATTTAACATCAAATATAGAAAACAAACCACTGAACATATTAATATATTTTCATGTTTGTGCACATTAACAGACAACAAAAGAATAGCTAGATTGTTTTAAATAACAATAGATACAAAACTCAATTCTGTTGCTCCTTAAGAGATTCTTTCATTAAAAATAAAGGTTATTAATGTAATCAAGGCTTTAAAAGTAAAGGGTATGAATGTAACAGCTGTGAATCACCAAAAGGATAACTTTGATTTTTGACTCATACAGTCAAAATAATGTCTAGACATGGAATGTCTCCTCTTTTGATGCTTTTTCAGTTTGCAGTTGCTAAAGAGTTTCCATGTGCTGTACAAAGGTTTTAAGTTCTTTTGTTAACGTATGATTTCTTTGTTTAATTTTTATTCTTCGTAATGTTTAAGGGTAGCAAATAAAAAGAAAAAAAATTACATAAATATCAAGAGAGTCACTAATATAAATGGTGCATTTTAAATGCTTATTCATTGTAAACACAATTAGGAGTATATTCAAATTATGGTCCAATTGCAGGATGTTTCCTGTCATCTTAGCACTACCTGCTTGAAATAAGGAGACATGCTTAAATTTTGTTCAGTATCAGGCTGTTTAAAGGATTTAATAGAAAACTCTTTACAGAAATTGCTCAAGTACAGAAAATGAATGTCCAATGAAAATACTAATACCCTTAGTAAACTAATGAACTGTTGTGTGCCTTCCACATGCTGGCACAGAAACAGACATTATTATACAATCCACTGGGTGAAATATAATTCAACCAAAGTTTGCTATAAATTATATAACACTACATAACTGTATTTTCATGTTTTGTTTATAAATATATATTTTTAAACAAAGCATACATTAAATATTAAATGCATATATTATTTCTAATAGTATACAGTTTTTGTACAGTTTTTTTACTATTTAATATTTGCTGCCCCATATTTTCAAGTAAAATAAATGGTGCCAGCCAGTATGTATATTGTTTCTGTGCTGTTGAGACATATAGTCTAGTGCATGTGGATAACTGCTGCATTATCACTTTTCTTTGGGTATTAAATAAAGAATAACAGACATTAGACAATATCATAATCCTGTTTGCTTAATTTAGGAAATGTTTTTGCTGATATCATAATTGATGTCTAGTCAAATTTTCATTGCATGTGATTGCATTGTAAAAGGTCCTTACAGATATGCTGGAAAGATGATCAAAACTAGTTGTCTAAGTTGTTTTTATAAGGGACTCAATTCCTTTCTTACCATTTTGTTTTTGTTTTGTTCTATGATATTTTATTTTTTTCTCTTAAACCAAATAAAGTTTCCTACTCACCCTCTAGATTCAATTAATTATCAAACCAACTCTATGTTATAGTCATAGACATACATCTGAGCTTTGGGGAGAATCACCACAGTCTTCCTTTGACAACTGCAGATTTAATATCATATTGCATATAATAATTCAGAAATGATCATATCCTCAAATGGAAAATTTATAGACAACATAGCCAGAGTGCATGAAAATGTTTGTATATGAACAATCATTATAAATTGATTTTAAATTATTATACTTTACCCTATATAACAAAGTTTATTATTTGTAATATCAACTCACCACTTGTACTTACAAATAAAGAACAGTTTTGTTATATTCCAAAGTTTGACTGTATGTTTTTTGAAACCATGAAAATCAAGGCAAACAATGTCATAGAAAGAGTTTGAGCATTACAACATGCCACTGTAAATTATACATAGATTTACTGAGCAAATTATTAGGAAACCCTGTACACCTGAATATCCATGTAGTTATCTAATTAGCCAATAATGTAGAAGCAGCACAGTGAATAAAATCATGCAGACTCAGGTCACATCAAATACCAGAATGGGGAGAAAATGTGATTTCAAGGAGTTCGACAGTGACAAGATTGTTAGTATCCTATAGAACATATTTGAGTATTTCTGTTACTGCTGATCTCTTGGAATTTTTATGCACAACAGCCTTTAGAGTTTACTCAGAATAGTGCAAACACACACAAAAAAAAAAAAACGCAGCGTGAATAGCAGTTGTTTGGATGGAAACGCCTTATTAATAAGAAAGGTCAGAGCTGACAGAAAGGTTTCTGTAACTGAGATACATCAGATAACAATTGTGGTGAGCAGAAAAGCAACTCAGAATACATAACACATTTAACATTTAGGCAGATGGGCTACAACAGCAGAAGACCATATTGGGATCCACACCTGTCAGCCAAGAACAGAATGCTAAGGTTACAATGGGCACAGGCTCACAAAAAGTGGATGAACACTGGATAAACATAGTCTGGTCTGATGAATCTTGATTTCTATTGAAACACACAGATGATTGGGTCAGAATTTGGTTTCCAACAGCATCAATCCATGCACCCAACCTGCCTTGTGTCAACAGTCCAGGCTGGTAATGCCATAGCCGATTTGATTGTTGTTGCTAACCATTTGCATCCTTTGATGGCATAAACATAATTGAAATTACTTTAAAAAATAAAAAATTGCTAAATGGAATTAAAATAGTTGTTTTTCAAAAAAATGTTTAAAACATTTTATTTTAACCTATTTTCATATCCTCATTAATCTCTTGTTTTCTTCTACTTTATAGGTGCTGATCGAGAACGGATGACTGCCAATCATGAAACCTACCTTCTTATGGCCAGCACCCAAAATGACATGGAGGACTGGGTGAAGACTATACGTAGAGTGATATGGGCACCTTTTGGTGGAGGTGAAAGGAAAATTAACATTTAGCATGTTTTGTTCTTGTCAGACATTTTAAGTAATCACTAGGCTGTAAATTGTATTTTTTAACTCAAAGTACATTTTATTCAGGCTTTAAAGCACCTAGTATTTTAATATAGGTAGTTTGTGTTTTTAATACTTGTTGTTAGCTGCTTCCATATACTGTTTATTACAGTAAGAAGTAAGGATTGGAATTTAGGCACAATGCATATAGTTAATTTGATAGGTGAATGAACAACAGCAAGCTTAGAGGAAATCAGACCTGGGGAGAATATAGAGAGGAGTGGGGATTTGAGAAGGGAAATGCTTTTGTGTGGAACTGTGGTGGGCATGTAGGAAAACAATCTTAATGAACAGACAGGGAATGAAAACCCAGTGAGTCAGCAGAGTTCTTTTTTACTTTCTTTTTATTAGTACTTTGAGTTCACCATTTTGTGTTTGCCTCCCTGAAGTTTACTTTTGTAATAAAGGTGCCCTATTTCTTTATATGTACTCTATATGGTCAAGCGTATGTTGGCACTCCTACAAATTATAAAGTTCAGTTGTTTCAATAAATAGATAAATAGATAGATAGATACTTTATTAATCCCCAAGAGGAAATTCACATTATACCCATTGTTAAGAGGTACATACAACCGTACACACAGCTATGCAATCTGCTTTGACAAAAATTGGCATTAGAATGGGTTGTACTGAAGAGCTCAGTGGGCCTTAAACGTGGCATCGTTTAGGACGGCACCTTTTACCACTGTTCAATATGTGAAATTTCTAGATCTGCCCCTCCAGCTGTAAATACTATTATTGTGAAGTGGAGGTGCCTAGGAGCAACAACAACTCACACAAAGTTACAGAGTGGGGCCATTGAGCAGTGAAACACATAGTACATAAAAATCGGCTGTGTTCTTTTCACAACAGAGTTCCAAACTGACCGTGGAAGCAATATCATCAAAATAACTGCGTGTTAGGAGCCTCAAGAAACAGTATTACCGGTATTGGCTGGAGTGGTGTAAAGTACATCACAATTGGAACTGTGGGCATATTCTCTCTAGTGATTAATCATACTTCACCATCTGGCAGTCTGATCTGGGTTTAACAGAAGCCAGGATGTTTTATTGTATTCTCAGCTCACTTGTGATGTGCACACTAACATGAACAGTACCAATATTTACTCTTAGGTTTTTCTTAGGATAGAAAGGAATGTCAAAACCATCTATTTTACTGTGACCTATAACCTGTTTCACTCTCTTTGTTGTACCCCGCGTATTCAATACTAGTGATCGCAAAGGAGGGCCAGCTCCAAATTGATGCTTATGGTTTTGGAATGGAATGCTGAGCAAGCCACATACAGTAGGTGTGATGATCAGGTGTCCACAAACATTTGGCCTTATGGTGTATATGTTATTTATGGGTATGGAGTGTTATTAGTATGTTTAGAAAATGAACAGAATGATGAACAGATAATAGATAGATAGATACTTTATTAATCCCCAAGGGGAAATTCTCATACTCCAGCAGCAGCATACTGATAAAAAACAATATTAATTAAAGAGCAATAAAAAAAGCAGTACAAGTTAAAAAATGCAAGGTGGAGAGTGCGAGGCAAGTATAACATCTATAATCTTGTATAGTGTTAAAGTTTTTATTTTTACATTAGTTTGGTTACTCTAGTTCATTCCTGGTCTTAAATGTAGTATATATTTCATTATGCAGTATATTCTATACTTGGTTTTGGGCTAGTTTAGGTGGCAAATATATATGACCAATCTCACATGATCAAGTGAATCATTTTGAGATAATATGAATTGTGTTCATATATAGTGTGGTCTATGGCCGGCTTGTCATCCCAGCCAATACCCCCAGGCCGCTAGATGGAGCCCTCCCTGCAGCATGGAGGTTCCCCAAAGACAAGCAGGGAATCCTGGACCACAGGGGCCGCTAGATGGAGCTGCAGGGAGGAGCAAAGAATATTATTTGCCCTACGCCCTGGAAGTACGTCCGAGTCACGTGGACAAGGGGAATGACGTGCTTCCGGGGTGAAGAAAAAGAAGAGTTTTGATCTGACCCGGAAGTGCTAAGAAGTCACATGGACTGAGGGTTCAGAAGCACTTCCGGGTCACGGACTATAAAAGGACTTTGGCAGCTCCCAGATGGGGATCTGAGCTGCGTGGAAGGGTGGCAACGCGTCTGGGCGTGGAGGATTGTTTATTGTATTTGTGATTAGTGAATTTAATGAGTATTGTGGAGAGGAGGGTGCTTTATGCACTGTGCTGTATTAATAAAATCTACTTTTGGACTTTTATCTGGTGTCTGGCATCTTGGACAAGGGTTCAAGGGAGCGACAGCGACCCTTATCTGTCACAATAGATTAAAAAGAAAAAATATACATTTTACAGATATATTTAATTTTTTAAGTGTTCAAAATGCAACATTGTTTGTAAGTGAAGCTAAAATCATATAGATAACTCAGAAAATTAACGAGAACGGTTTGTCATCTGTTAAATGCCTTTGGGCTCACTTGTCAAATGACAAGAATGTAACCTTTGATCTATTTAATCTATTCTGATAGGTTCTAAAATATTTTTTCAATTATAAGGCAAGTTTTGCTACATATTATTTTATTAAAGGTTTTAAGTTTGCCATTATTTTAAAGTAGTATGTGATGTATGAGTTGCTGAACAAGTGTTTAGAAGGCAATAAAGTCACATGGCTGGATCAACAAGACCATAGGAGAGAAAAGACAGTAAATGATGGCAGTGACAACCCATGTACTCATGATAATATAAAAGGGCAAACACTATCACAGCATGCTAGGGCTTTTAAATACACTGGATGCCATGAAAGAACAATGGTGGGGTCACCATAGAGCTAGAGATCAACATGTGACATGGGGAAAGCATGCAGTATTTTCCTCAGATTGTTAGAGGCCAGTTGTGCTAGCAATTACCAGGGATTCCGAACCGTCTGTGAAAATGAGGCTATAGTCTACCTTGGAGCGCAAGAAGATCTCATATTTAACAGAGGGCAGCACAATGTTTTAAGGCTGGAAAGTTTGGAATCTGGTTGTTGATATAAGAGGTCAGGCAGTAATAGTTGTTTTATTCAGGGGTGCATGGACATCAGTGTCAGTCCAAAGACTGAAACTGGCTGTCAAAAAGGCTAATAATATTGTAATCAGGATGGGCCAAAATGATAATCCAAAAGAATATTCAGACACAGTGACAAGGAGTTGTTACTGAAAAACCTATCAACAAAAAGGATTGCAAGATAATTCTGCAGTTTTTTAATGTATACCCAAACTAGGATAATGTGAGCTACACAGCAGCATCCTAAATAATGTAGTTAATATCAATGTCATACGTAGAATGATGTGAATCCACTGACAATAACCAGGATGTCAACTTAGACTCTGAGATCAAATGTCACAATTCAAATATAATTTGAATTCGTTTAAAAAAAGCCTTATTCAAAGGCAAAAGCTGACATTCAATTGTAAAACAGCAGTTGTTTATTTTACTTGCCACTAATTTTTGCATTAGGTTAGTCTAGACAGGTACAGTATTTGGAAGGTCTATTTTTGCACATCATTTCTGCGATCAGCATTTTCATAATTTTGAACTGTTAGCTTGTTACCCAGATTAGTAAAGCTTACAGCTATACATAGTTGCTGAACCATAGTGGCAAACTGTGTCAGCATTTCAAATCTCTCCTAAATGAAAAAAGACAATGAGAGTCAGAAAATATATATGTTTCTATAATAGAATAAAATTTTATCATCAATAATACCACTTTTCTAACATTACTACTGTAATTATACTGATATCTGAATAAAACAGAATTATACATGCAGTATATGCAAATTTATCTGTAAAAGTCAAGTGAGCCATTGTGGAGTGTCAAGGATGAGACAACAATCTTTAATGAGGGATGTTAACAATCGTGCAAGTGATTGATTGCGGAAACATTACTTGAGCTCTGTTTGTTCTTGCTTGTTTATAAAAGGTAAACAATGTATAGAAATATTTGTAAAAATTATTGTGGCCAACAGAGTGGAAAATATAACAGTAACAAAAAAATCATTAATATTTTTTTATAAAATCTACTAGTGTTGAGATACAGAATGGCATACATTTGAATTGATTTTCTGTTAAAATTTACAACACATGTTTGACAACTGATAATAAGCATTTTATAGGATTTTGTAGGATAACAATAGAGTAGTCACAAATGAACAAAATATGTGTTTAGCAAAGGTTGCGGCTCAACACATCATTGAAGTGAACTGGGCTGGGAAATGGTTGTTTAGATTTATATTCTCTGCCTAAACTTACATAGCCATTGACATGTATTGATTTGAAAAGTCATTTTTAAGTATTTAACCACAGTTATAAATTTACATGGCTAAAAAGAAATATGTAGGTACACAGAGAAAGCAAAATCTGCCAAAGTTATTTTATTCTAATAACATTATATCTATGATAGGCTTATTTTATATTGTGTATTTTTGTTTATATATATGAACAATATTTATGGTCTTGGATATTCTCGTGTTTCTCCTGTTTACCTTCCCATAGTACAGGATAACATAGTACTGTATTAACAGTAAGCCTAGTTTACAAAATTAATTTATTGCAAACTGTTAAATATATTTTTAAATATGTTTTGCAACTGTGATTTTCTTATATTGTTCAGAATGTAGCCCATAGATAAAACATTACAAAATGATTGTTTCACATGCTTATTAAAGGCTCCAACAACAATGAAAAATAAGGCTGCTTTATAAGATATATAAACATTAAATACACTTTATTCTATTTGCTAGTCTTATGTCTAAACCTATTTCTCATTTTAGTTTTATAAATCCTGACAATGTTCAGTTTTTGCAGGATTCATTTGGACAGCCTCCCCTGCCACATACTCTTGATTACAGTTACAGTGGTTGAAGTAAACTGTTTATGAAGGGTGAACTTGATTTGAGCCTAGAGTTATTAGGAACCAGCAAATAGCATCTCCACATGTTCTATATACTGTAGACATTGTATTATTATCATTACAGGTTTGGGATTGTGTCTTACATTGTTTTGCTGTTACCTTGTTTCCAGAAGTAACAGGACACAATCTATATATGTAATTGACCAAGTCGCCCAACCATGGGAAGCACGACCATGGGGTATGCACGACGGAGCCCAGTCCTCCAACTCTAACCCTCCTCCTGTGCCCACCCTTGCTCTTGAGGCATGCGCACTGCCTGCTCATGTGCCCGCCCCCAACACCTCACAAAACACATGTTTACACGCTGCATACAGCAATTCCCATCCGCGACAAACATGCTTCTTCTTAGATGGTCCTGCAGGAACAGGGAAAACCTTTTTGTCTACAAAACGTGATTCATACCATCAGAGCTAGGGGAGACATTCCTACAACCGTAGCATCTACAGGAGTAGCTGCAACATTGTTACCGGGTGGACGTACTGCACATTCCGTTTTTAAAATACCATTGAAGCTGACTACTACTTCCACATGCAACATCAAACCTACCTCGCCACACGCTCAACATCTTCTGTAATCCAAATTGATAATATGGGACGAGGCGCCAATGACACATGCATACGCATTCCAGGCAGTTGACAGGTTATTACGTGACCTCACGGGTGACACGCAGCCATTTGGAGGGAAAACAATACTATTGGGTGGAGATTTCCGATAAATACTCCCTATCATTATGAGTGGCTCCCGAGCACTTACTGTCGCCAGTTGCATCAACAAGCAACCTTTGTGGCGTCACATGCATGTACTTACACTGATGACAAATATGAGACCTCTTCCTCACGAACAACATTTCGCAAAATGGCTCCTCGATGTTGGAGACGGGAAAAACAGAACAGCTGTAACATTGCCTTCACATTGTTTTCCTTTTAATTCTGATCCCGTTCAACAACTATATGGCGACATCGACTTCTCAACTGTCACTCCGTAACAACTCAGTACGCGAGCTATATAAAGCGTCACCAACGAAGACTTGCTACACCTTAATGAACAAGTACTGAAACTGATTCCTACCAATGAAGTAACTTTCACCAGCGTTGACTCCATCATCACAGACGATCCCACAGATCAACTTTCATTCTCCGAAGAATTTCTTAACAGTCTTACTCCCACTGGCATGCCTCCGCATAAACTCAAAATTAAAATTGGTTCAGTCGTCATGCTTCTCAGAAACCTCATGCCAGCAAGTGGTCTCTGTAATGGCACTAGACTGACTGTTACCAGCATCCACTGCAATGTACTGGAGTGTAAAACTATCGCAGCTCCTACCTCACAAACTGTCCTTATTCCCCGGATTTCCCTGACCCCATCAGATTCAAATTTGACTTTTACTTTTACACGCAATTTCCTGTTAGATTAGCCTTTGCAATGACAATTAATAAGGCACAGGGCCAAACTTTCAAAAAGATATGCCTATATCTGCCAAAACCAGTTTTCAGTCAAGGACAATTGTATGTTGTTCTCTCCAGAGTTCCATCTTTTCATTCACTCACAGTCGTATCCTCAAACCCAGCCCATTTGGACAACTGTGTCTTTCAGGAAATGTTCATTCATCAATAAATAATTATGCGGCATATGCTATGCCACGGGTCGGCTAGTGGGAAATAATCTACTTGCAGCTTGCAATTGCTGGATTTGTTTGATAGTAACACAGATATGCACAGATATTTTTGTCTAGTTTAATATTTTTGGCTGAATACTAGATACATATTTAATTATGTGCCTACCATTGGATGATAGAAAGTGGGAATTGTGACTGATTTCTTTGATGTAGCAATATATTGTTGTATACCAAGAACAGTGCAAAAAATATTTTAATGTATTTTGGTCCACACAAAAGTATTTTCTATTTTCTTTGTGGACTTGACAGACTAAAAAGGTAATAAACAATCAAAACATGGTTAAGGAGTTGAGGATTGAGGACTGCTTGAATTACATCATTGTGTGGATGTCAGCAGATTGCTATCAAATGAACATGATAAAACTGAGCATCTTGAGGTTAATTCAAAGTACAGTAATTCAAAAAGTTTGATATGTTCATATAAGAATAAATCAACAATTTTGACAAAAACAAGACATTTAGCCAAAAACAGCTCTTCAATCTCTATTCACCTAATCCTCGCAAGATATTATCTAGTTCAGTTATGAAAGTCCCAAGAGTACTACTATTCATCACACAGCTTGTAAGTAATTCCCATACCTAAGGCTCTCTGTGTTTAGAAACTCATAATAAGGTTTGAGTATAATTAACTAGGGATGTGAATAAAGACATTGTAAACATTTATTTGATTTGAAGATGATTTTGGAAATTACGCAGAAACAGTTAGCACCTCAGCCCCAGCCCCTATAGCTTCCTAGTTAGTTCTCCTCCTCATTTTGTGCGCACTGATAGATAATGCACGGTAAATGTCCCTGCATAGTCGCATTTTAGAACATGGAAGGTTGAAGCAACAGTGAGGTTATAAGAAAGTTGTAAGTAAACATAGTAGAGAGAAAGCATTGTTTAGTGAGACTGAGATACTGTTGTATGGGCACACTCCGAAAAGGTATCTGAGCATTTCTCAGGTGTCTGAACATTTCTGAAATTCAAGAAATAATATGGTGAGTACAATAATCATTTTTTAACATCATACCTAGCAGATGTTGAGTTGTCAGTGAGCTCTTGCTCCTGCAGTGTCAGTTAGCTCTGCTTGAAGGTATGCTAATACTGTATGCTAGCAATTTAAGGAAAAGCATATTAGGTGCCTTTTGTTTCACAAGTTTGGTTTAAATGACAAATGGTTCTCCAACGTTTGTGTATTTACATTTAACAATGTTTTTTTTCCTTCTAATATTAAGTCTTTTTCTCTGTGGATCAGGTTTGGAGTGACCAGTATGGCATAAAATGTTTCTGGTGTTTTTAGTAGATACCATTGTAATGTATATGCATATGCTTTTCATTCTAAAACATGTTTTTTTAACAAATGAGAAATGTATTACTGATTTATTATGCACACAGCCACATTTCTTACCCATTGAAACATTTGTCAGTGCTCTATTGCACAAATGTATCCGATAGCAGGTATTCACTTCCTTTGACAGCTTAAAAATACAGTTTGTATTTTACTCAGTCATTCACTCATGGCACTGCCAAGCAAAACAGTTTTTTTTCCTGTTATTTCTTTCTGATTTCATTGATTCATCAATCAGGTTGATCCGCATACCACTCTGAGTAATACTTGTAAAGCATTTTAAAGTACACTGTACTTTAAAGGGATAGGTTCACTTATTACACACGGTTCACATACATGTCCATACACAAAGACTGTGTCTTCCAAGACAGTAATAAAATGACAGAAAATTACATCTTCCATTTCCTTTTGGATGTATGGATTTAAAATGTATGCAATAAAACATGTTTTACAATTAAATGTTTTTACACATTTTCTAATATTTTTAGCATACCAGTAAAACAATTTTTTTAAATGTACATGACAAAAAGAATTTCACCCAGTATTCTGGATCAACTCGCCCACTCATAGATGGAATGATAAATATTTGTAATCATGCTAGAGAATTTACAAAATGGGTTTATTGTACTGTCTAATAGACCTATAGGGAAGAAAAAGTAGAGGTTTAAAACTGAATCATCGTGACTGACTGAATCATTGAATCATATTCTTAGTTGGGTCAGTGTTATTTTATTAATATCTAAAAGAGATGTAAATGGAAGACAGCTTTTAATACCACTGTAGTTCTTTTCAAATATATGGTAAAACTGTATGGATTAGCAAATGCACTGGTGGTATTTACATCCTTTGTCAATTATATTTTTTATAATGTAATGTATTGTTACATACAGATGATATTTTTTTCACCAATTATAAACAAATCATTTATTTGTTAAATTAGAGAACGTTTCATACAAACAAAATATAGTTCTTTGGATATAAAATCTCATGAAACAGACCGACTATGAATCAATCCAAGGCCACAGCTATATTAAATTAGAAAGTTCCAGTGATTTGTGGGTTTCTCCAGTTATTATTACAGATTCATAAAGGTTTTTAGTATGTAATTCCCATAATTTTGTTAACAAAAAAAAATCAAATGTTTGGTAGACTCCCAAGTCACAGAAAACCTTTTTCACTACTGCTCCAGTGTAATAACAATCCAATCATTTTCTCCAATTTATTGTGGATGTAGACATCTCAGGTTTAGTGGTTAGGCACATTGTTATCACAAAAATTTCCAAATACCAACACCACACCTTATTGTTTTTTTGTAACAGTAACACTTCAGAATAGAGCTACAATGTGGGAAATTAGGAGCTATAAAATTAGCCTTACATTTAGCCTTATTAGCTGTACATTTATGATTTTACTGACTAGAAAAATGTAATGTATCTTAAGGCAGCTAAAAGGATGAACACTTGTCAGCCAAAATAGTCTTTATGTTTTATCCATTTTAACTCTGTAATTTTTTATCAGCCAGGTATTAAAAATGGAAAAGCAGATACCATCATGTTAAATGGATTTTATTTTAGAGAAATGTCAATTTCGGTATAATGAAAGTTTTTTGACCAAAAATGGCCACTGAAGATAATAATACAATGCAAAAAAATACTTAATGCCGTGCCTACACTTCCCATACTGAGTCTTGGGAACCCTGCAAAAGACTGTCTCAAAGGAAAAGACAGTCTCTTGTGAAATTTCTGGACCTGGGCAGTCTTGGTGAGGTTCAGAGAGAGTGTAGGCACAACATCATACAGGTACAGTATAGCTGAATTCAGAGTCAGTACTCCACCTAGTGTACACATGGGTAGTTGTCTTGTGTGCAGATATTGTACTGTTTGAGTTTCATAGCACTTCTCAAAGTTTTCTTTGAGATGAACAAAAAAAGTGAGAAATGGTGTCAGTTTAAACTGGAAGAAAAATTAACAATCCTAGAAAAAGTTGATTCCGGAATGAAGAAAACTAATGTTGCAAAAGCATTTAAAATCATGCCCTCATCTTCATCTAACATCTCATTTTCATTCTGCATTTTCATAACTGTATTTCTGTTAAAAAAAGTTACATTAACGCCTCATTTTCATTCTGTAGCCATATCTGTGTTTCTATTAAAAAAAGTTAAATCTAAGTCTCGTATTTTCATATCCTTATTTCTAGAAAAAGAAGTTGCACCTAACCTCTCCTTTTCAAATAAAATTTGTTTTGAAGTTTAAGAAGCGCAATTTTTTATACAAGTAATGTCAAGCTTGGGTCACAGAGTTGCATGAAATAGGACAGGAAGGTGAGTCCAGGTTTTCAAGGAAAATACAGGTACCTTCCTACTGTATAGAGCAGACAGGTACAGTCTGAAGACTTCATTCAAATAGGAGCTGTTTGGAGTCGTGATACGGGCAAACAGCATGCTTTAGCTCCCATCTTCAGATTAGAAGAGCATTAGTGGTTTGAAATCACAGCTGTGGCAAACAGGTTCTTCAGAAGAGAGATCAGGAAAGTACAAGGAAGAACATTTTAAAGCCTGATGTTAAATGTTCTAAACATTATGCAACAATCACATTATGCAGTAATCCTGATCCTGCAGAGGGCAAGCAATTACTTTGCTCTTGGTTTACTGTTTACCAGATGCAGCGGAGCAGTCCTTACTCTGCTGCCTTTAGAGACGGTGACTCCAGTCACAACAGTATACATATTTTCCCCATATTAATTATAACAATATTTATGTTATAATAAAACTCATAACAGGCTTCCACCTGTATTGGGTTCATGCCTCTTTTACATTTGTTCACCTGTGATGAAACAAACTTTGCAACTGTTAATGATATTCTTTTGGTGGAAATGAATAATCAGGTATTTGAGATTTTGTGATGGTATATGAAATTTACTATACAGCAAAATCCTCCCCAGCCTTACCATAAGACTGCTTTAACCCTTCCTAGTAGAAAATGGGAATCTATTTCAGTAGCAGTTTGTATTGACTTGAACCACCATTAATGGATGTTTTTTCATTTACTTCATCGGTACCTTGCTTAACGCATTGTCTCATTAGATTACAGCCAGGGAGAACGTGACCGACTTCTGCAGAGCAGTTTGCTGACTGATGTCGAAGTCTGTCCCCCGAGTTTTATTTCAGGCAGAAGGTGTGACTCACTACACGAGACCACCACATGATGGTATCATCATGTACACCAATACCACAGTACATTGGTCCTTATGTTGTGTACAGACATTTGGTCCTGTCTTTTACAGTGCAGTTTTTTCAGGTCACTACAAAATCCTTTTAATCTTTCATGTATCTAAACTACAAAGAGTACAGTATAGGCCTTTTTACACTAATGCCACACCTTCTTCCTCTATTAGGGTGGATGATATCAAGAAATTTAAGATTCATTATTTTTGGTTCTCATCATGGGAACTCTAGAGTTGAGTATTTTGTACATTGGAAGGGCAGTGTGCCTGAGAATCATTTATGGATACAAACTGATGATATTTCTTTATCTTTCTTTTTGGACTAATTTCATGGTCTTTTCCCTAATAAATTGGATGGATGCATCAAAAGATCTCGCCTTAAGAGGGGTTCTGTCATGATCACATTTTTTGTTTAATTTATGTCACCAATATTTTTTGTTGTTTCTGGTCCATGTTTGAGTATCAGCATTAACAGATTTTTTTTCTACATACACAAGTTTTATTTTTGAAATTATTTTATGTGTTATGGAATGCCATATTGTTTTTATTATGAACAGTGCCATTTTGTGACTGGTGATACAGTGTTGATGGACTTGGATACCTGAAATATGTGATGCATGATATCAGTTATGCAACAGTATTAAGGTTAGCCTCATGTACTTCCTGGTATCCGGGATTACAGATATAACAAAAAAAAAGAAACTCCTTTACCGTATGCATTATTGTAAAAGTGTATTTCATATACAGCCCCTCGCAAGTGTTTGCAACTTTGATTTTGTAGTTTGAATTTCAATAAAAGTAGGTCTGATTTTTTGCAACCATTAGTTCATTAGTTATGTTTTGATCAGAATAATTTATAGAATTTCAAAAGAACATCACTTTTAGCATCACCAAATAATGAAAAGATCAGTTCAAAGAAACCTATTGTTTTTTGTATTTGAACCAACTTTCCACCTCTGTATACAATGTTGTGTTCTTCTTTTAATTTGATCTGTAGCCTCTAATCTGGTATCTTATCAAGATCTTTTTGAAAATTATGTTAAATGATCATGATATTCTTCTCAAATGTATTTGTTCCTTCTGTAATGCCTGAGAAGGTAATAGGCAGAAATTGTTGTGAAAACAAACCAGAAGACAAGAAATAGTCATTTTAATGAGCATTACTCAAAAACCATGTAGACAAGAGATGGATTGCCAAATTTCAAAACATCAATCAAAAATCAAAGTCAAAAGTGATATACAATACATTTATTAAGTTTTTTAAAGTTTTTATAGCATGAATCCACAATCTCATATACTAAATACAGTACATCCTCAAAATTCACGGGGGTTACATTCCTAGAGCACCCGCGAATTGTGAAAAACTGCGATTTTTGGATTTGGTTAAAAAATGCCTTTTATTAAATGCCTATTTTTATAGTTTCAACCCTAAATACAGTATGCCCCCAAAGCACTTTAATTCTGTTGCAAACTCAGCTTAATACATTAATACATTACCTGAAAAATTACCGTAATACATTATCTAAAAACAGAATGTAAAGGTAAACCCGTATACTTTACAGTACTGTTATGTCTCCCGCGGTGCTAGAATGTAAAATACAGTACCAATGTTACCGCTATATGTAATTCATGCAAGCGTGTTTTCTTTGGTATGCGCTGTAGTTTTCTTTGTTATAAGTAGAGTAAATACATAATAATTTCATTTAATTAAAATACAGTAAAATGTATAGGTACTCACCAATGATGAAGGATATTGATGATGATGATGAAGTAGCTGTGCAGTACGATGCACAGAATTTAAAACTCCTCGGGTGGCGCCTCTTCTTCAGGCGCTTCAGGAGGAGTCATATCTTTGTACGGGTCTTCTTCTGGTGGGGTTTCGTGCTGGCTTTTTTTTTATAGGTTTCAGGAACATTGTGATAGGAAGTTGCTACATTGTGTCCTGTAGCGAACTGCTGGTACAATTTCCGTGCTTTCTCACGGATGATGTTACCGTCCAAGGGGATCTTCTTCCTGCAGTTGGTGATCCACAGTGCCAAGGCAGATTCCATCCTGACGATATTTTTATTCCTTACGGTCATTACCTTCTTGGCATTATCACAGAAACTTACAGATACGGTACTCCAGATCACTGCTTCATTCTTCTTTATGTAGCATACGGTGCTTTCATTAATGCCATAGTGGGGCGCTACTGCAGCATAACGTTTTAGTTCCTGGAGCAAATCCAGTAGTTCATCCTTCTCCTGGAATGTTTTAAACTTCTTCTGGCGCTTAGGCTCAGTTCCAGAGGCCTTAGAAGGTGCAGGGCGGTTCGAAGGCATTGTGTGCATTTAAGAATAACAAAACAATAACAAAATGGAAAACACGAGGACACTCAGCTGGAGACGCACAAAGCAGAAGTCAATCATCAGCAAGGAGAAATGAATAACGCTCTCGGATTGGCTACTTTCACCATCCCAAACCACGTTTCCCTCAGCAGTTGCTTCCTGTTCTCTCTACAGCACAGTATTGCCACGAAAAAGCCATAAAAAAGTGCGGAGGATATTTGCAATTTCCGCTAACAATTAATAGTTAGGTTCTAAGAAAAAATCTGCGAACGACTGAGTCCGCGAACCCTGAACCGCGACTTCGTGGGGGTCTACTGTATACTGCAGAGATGGCTTATAAAGTGTCCACAGTAAAAGTCACACAGTGCAACTTCCAGGAAAGAGGTCCCTAGCAACTATCATCCTAGCATAACTTAAAAAATGATCGGCTCCAACTAAATACACAAAATGTAATAGTAAGATATTGTTATAGTGATTAAGTAATGAATGAATATAATTAGACTCTCTGGACTTCAAAACTTTAGAAATGCTTTCTCTAAAATGTGAGGAAAACACCTTTCTCATATAACTCTAGATTATATGTGAACCACTATCTCTCCTCTCTAAAATCATGTTGACTGTTCACTAATTTGCCTGTAGCTGGCATGGTTTGCTTCATCTCTTTTTTAATAACTGCTTTCACTAATTTACCTGTAATACATATTGAACTTACTCGCCTATAGTTAATTAGATCAGCCCAGTAACCATTTATATATAATGGTGACAATATTTACCAGCTAGCAAATTTTATGAATTTTCACAGTGTGCAGGTTTCTGAATAATTAACATTAATACATTATATATGTAATCCCTAGTGATGAGAGAAATGATTTGTGCAAAACTGAGTTCATGGGGAAAATCAGTGATTCAGTTCACAAAAAATTGTGAAATAAATTGTGTTACTCTCCCAGTGAAGAGAATACTTTAGTGAATTTAAAATTTCTTTGATTTCATCTTTTTTGGTTATATGAGCACTTCTCTTTCTGTTATCTACAAATTGCTTAGTATCTTCTTAATTGTCTCTTTAATTGCTGGAAAGTTAAAAACTTCTTAAGATGTAAAAACTTCACAAAGATACGAATTTAGAGCATTTGCAGTTACTGTAGATTTAATTTTGTCCTTGATCCACGTTGATCATTCTTTTACAAATCTAAAATTGGAAGAACCTCTTTGGGTCAGTTCTTTTTAAGTGTTCCCTTCATGTCCTCATAAGTTTTTAACATATTTATACTCAATAACTATGGCACTTGAGAGTGGTGACATGTTGCATGTTAATTTAGCACATACATCTAAGAATCTTAATGTAATCTGTACTCATGACAATAATGACCCCATAAACTTATAACCTTACAGTTAATAGAGGAGGTTATTGTCTTGAAACAGGTTATACAACTGCTTTTTCTTTTAAAAGTCTTTCTCAGCCTGGGTTCGCTTTCTGGGTCCTCCCTGCATGAAGTTTGCATGTTCTCCCAGTGTCTGTGTGGGTTTCCTCCGGGTGCTCCGGTTTCCTCCCACAGTCCAAAGACATGCAGGTTAGGTGCATTGGAGATTCTAAATTGTGCTTAGTGTGTGAGTGTGTGTGTGTGTGTTTGTGTGCCCTGCGGTGGGCTGGTGCCCTGCCCGGGGTTTGTTCCAGCCTTATGCCCTGTGTTGGCTGGGATTGGCTCCATCAGACCCCTGTGACCCTGTGTTAGGATATGGCGGGTTGGAAAATGACTGACTGACTGTCTTTCTCAGCTTATTCATCCACTAGATATTTCTCTTCAAATTTCTTAAATTTAATTTTTCTGAATTATCCTGTATTTTATGTTGTGTAATTTTATTTCATTATTTTACTTTCCTGCTTCTCGACCATCTTCACACTAAATACATTGTCCTACTTTGCCATATTTGTTTAAAATTTGCCTTAGTAAAATTAAATATAACAGTGTTACTTTTTTACACTCTGCCAACACACTATAAAACCTATATTTTGATCACTGGATCCTAATGATTAAATTACCTCTCCCCACTTAAACCCATTCTTATTTTTACAGAACAATAATGCATCTAGACAGCCTTCTCCTCTAATTAGGATTTTAAGATCCCAGCTTAGAGAATAGTCACTGACTCAGTGCTTTACTATTTGTAGGACTTTCCCAGTTAATATAAATCCCCTCATTACTATAACATCCACTTGTAAACCTTTTGATACTACTAAAAAGTTGCATGTCACTTTGATTTGGAGGTCTGGAAGACAAACTCCTGATGCCAGGTCTTTTTCCTTGCTGCTTTCTAATCAAATCCACATATCCTCAATAAACTATGACTCATCTATTTAAAACTAACTTACACTTATATACTGTACATATCTTTTATAAATGGTTATTCCCCACCTTTTCAGTTTGTCCTGTTTTTTCTTAATAACATATTAATTTATATTATACTATAAGACCACCTTCTCCATTACATTACTAAGCTTAGCACTTATTTGTTATGTTTGTTTTACGGAACTACCATCCTATACTGTATATACCTGTGTCATTTGTTTTGGCCGATGTGAACTGGATCATATACAAAAGGGCAAAGAAAGAATCTCTGTAAATAAAGTGTTTGTTAGAAAAAATAGAAAATAAGGCAAACATGTTTGAAAGAGCAAAATGAGGTAAAATGGAGTTGTCTTAAAATCCGCACTACACCAAAAAAAAAAACTCCCAATATGAAATCCAGTAGCAAAATCCAAAGAAAAAACAGAAAATATTCAAAAAACACTGTTTCCAACAAGATAAAAAACAATACCTACTAAACAAAGAACTCCACACAAATGAAGTGGCCTTCTGATCAGGTTGATATAAGGTGAAAATAGAGACGGCTCAGAAGTGATGATGTCTGGTTCATATTACCTTCTGGGGTTCCACCGACAAAACACAAGGAAAGGAGACACATTTAAAAAGATAGTGCATAATTACAAACATAATGGAAAATACATAAAAATATGCAAAATAATTAAAAAATTAATGTGAAAAAAGTAAAACATAAAAATATAGAACCATGCTTAACAATATCAGACTCATTGTTTAACTGTTTTAAATAAATAATTTAATTTTAGAGCAAAAAACAGTAGCCATTTTATACCATTTGATGTCCTGTGCCAACTACTAATTATACTATAACACTTCTTGGTCTTTGACACCCTGCTATTCGCATCTCTTTTATTGTCAACAGTGCAACTGTATCTGAGGTGAAGAAGACTTCTAGGTCTTCAGCTGCTTCAATGACGTTTTATTTTTCTTCATTCTCATGTTTACTTCCCTGCATGACTGTGTCTGCTAATCCTAACTGTTGCTTTGCTTTCACTTTGCTCTTTTACATTTTAGCACAAACACCATATACATTGTATATAATTAAATGCCATCCCTTTGTTAGTATTTGCACTTTCCCCTCACTCCTGTTCTACTGAATTCGCTAATACATTTTCTGCTACTATGCTGAACCATATCTCACCAAGGCAATGATTTTCTTGCTTGTGAGATAAAAATAAATATTTAGGTTTTTTTGCATAACCATTTGCTGTTTTTGAAGTATGCAAAAGTAATAGTAAATGTCAAAATTGGTATTTGAATATTTATTACATAGCTAGCTTTTAATGAAAAAAGTATACATTTGTAAAGGTAGCTTATGGCCATTTTTTTTATTGCTGAGGACTATACAGCCCATGCAATGATCAGCTCTTTTCTGAAAATACCAGGTAGACCACTCCATGGCACCCATCCTGCTTCAGTTACCTGGTAACCAAAACAGGAATTGCTGGTTGTTTAATATAGAGCAGAATACCTCTGAACCCCTGCCACCTAACAGTCCATTATTTACTTCCCGCAAACATAGCCTTGCACACCAATTCCCCCATTCCTGTTTCTGAACACTTCTTAATACTAAACCAAATTATGAACATTTGCTGAATATATTGTTTTGTTTTATGTTTACTTTGCCCTGTACTACCTACTGTATTTCACATACTACATAACAACATGATGTTCTCACTCCCACTACATCCAGATCATGGTTGTAAAGGACCTCACTCTATCCCAACAACATTGGGTAAAAAAAAAGGGAATAACCTGGACATGGTGTAATACACACCCACACAGGAGCTAATTTGGAATCATTCATTTAACTGTCTTACATGTCTTCAGGAGGGAGTGAAATTCATTGAGCAAAACCCATGTGAAAGCAAAAGTGTTACAGGCAAAGCCCAGGTGCAGGGTTCAAATCAAGGATGCTTGATCCATGATTCAACAGCAAGCATTCATGATACGTGATCTGTTATGCAGCAGCACTTCATTATCCAAATACTTTGTATCACTATTCATATGTTAGCTTGTTACTATTGCAAAAGTATAAAATACCATTAACCATAATGAGCTAATCTTGACCATACCTAATAAACGTATCTTGAATAGTGATAATCACTCTTGTATTAATGCTTTTAAAAAGCAAGAGCAAAATACTTATCTATTTACTCAGCTGAACAAAATCCCCTTGTTATTTGCTTTTCTGTCTTTATAGTTGAATAAGGCACATGAAAGAAAGGACCACAATTTTGGTTGTTTTCCCTGCTTGAATGAAAATTAATCATGTGAATAGATGAAGTAGAGAGATAGGCACCTGTGAAGAACTTGCCCTTTCTTTCTAGACACTGCTTTTCTGGCTGTCACTAATTAGAGTAATGGATTTGATAAATGGAGCTGACTGTTTAGTGGTGGTTAAGTGCTTTATTTTCAAGAGGTATCTTTAGTAATTTATGATGCCTCATATCAATGTCAAAACATTATATATATTGTCACAGGAGGCTGGGGGTCAGACCCAGCCGAGACGCCTGGAAGGACCAGGAGGTGGTTTATACGTCCCCGGGGGCAACCACCCTGGATGTTGAGGGGACCACGGAAAAGGAGCAAGGAGGCTCAAGACCATTGAGGCCCATGGCCACCGCCAGGGGGCGCCCTGAGCATCATGGGGCCAGGAAAACATGCACTTCCGCCACACCTGGGAAGGTGGAGGAAGATCCTTCCAGCGGTGCTTCCGGGTGCAAGGGCAGCACTTCTGACACACCAGGAAGTACTGCTGGAAGAACATCATCAAGCACCTGGAGCACATCCAGGTGGAAATAAAAGGGGCCGCCTCCCTACAATCAGGGAGCTAGAGTTGGGAGTGGCAACAGTAAGAAGCACCTGTAAGAAGAGGAAAGGTGGTCCAAAGACATTGGGAAGAAGGCCCGTGTTAGGGGTGTTGTGCAGGACTTTGGTAAAATAAACGTGTGCTTTTATAAAGAAGTGGTGTCTGTCTGGTGGTGTTTGTCCGTATCTCACAATTTATATACAGTATATATATATATATATATATATATATATATAATAGGAAGATGGGTTGGGTTCAGGGTAAAAAAAATGATGTCATCAGAGGGTGCCAGAAGTGACGTCAACAGTGGTTGGTCTGGTGATTATGTCATTGAGAGGCAGGGTCTCCAGCCGGGCTGTAGAAGGAGAAAGGATCAGGTGACAGCGTCAACCCCTGGTCCGACTGAAATAACACCATTTGAGCCTATAAACCGTCTCCCACGTGCACGTGTGTGACAAATACAGTATATATTTTAATTTTCATGGGCTAATCAATTTTCTTTAATTCCTTTGTGATATTCTTACATTTTTAAGATGTCTGTGGAGCTTTTATATTTTTACATTTAAAAAGTTTACATTAAACTTAACTCCAGTTGTATTTTATACAATAAATTTGCAGTATTAGTGATTCCCATCCTTCAATTACCTCAATTTAGCTGTATAAAATTGTACAGTCTTTCACTTTGGCTTTTGGGGGGTTAATCTTAATAGTAATATCTAATAGGAATATTGTCCTTATCTCTTCTTCATATCCAGAATAAAATCAAGCAACCAAGATTTATCAAAACAAGTGCTTGTGTTAAACATACACAGGAGCACATTGAACAAAGAGAGAAGTCAAAACAGAAAAGGTACAGAAAAATCCTATTGCCCCCTCAGTCTTCCTCGACAGACTGTTGACTTTCTCTCTTAAGTGATCTTGCTTTCAAACTCTTTCATCTACCAAGTACTTAAAAGCACATTCTCTTCTCACCTCCAGTCAACCCATTTCTCTGTATCTCTCTCTCTTTTGTTATACCCTCATTTACTAATGGAAAGTGACGTTTTGGTCCACTATTATTCTTGACTCCAGACTCAGGGATTCAATGCCAATAGCAGTTTTTATGTATCTGGGTTCATTGTCTCTAATGAGAATTCCCTGTATTGGCCTCTGGTGTGTTTACATCGTTGACCTCTGAATATCTTTCAAATGGGTCTTTCTCTCTCTCTCTCTCACTCACTCTTTCTTTGTCTTTCTCTGTTTCTCTCTCTCTGTTTATTTTAACAATGTCAGGGCATGTAGCCATTATGAATCATTTGCCTGTTCACAGTGCATATGAAGATGCTATTCAGTGACCAGTGTGGTGTCTCTCTCTCTGGGTCTGGTTGAGTTCTACATTTATATGGTACTCTGGCAACACTAAGGTGTTTTAGCAACTTACACCAACAAAATAATTATTAAAAAATGAAACATGAGTTTAACATTAATTTTCATTAACTTTATAATATATGACACTAACTGGACATACTAATCATTGTTCCTCAATTTTGGTTGCCTAATTTTTATTTAGAGTCCTGTTTCTAATCATACTACTTATCAATGATGTTTTTAGGTTAACACAATGAAATTCTTCTTTATGCTGATTAAGATATACTATTGGGTGGAACTAATATTCCTGGGTATCTGCTGTCCCTGGAGCCACATCAAAATTGTCATTTTAGGACAGTTATTTAAAAATTTCAGATTTTGAGGAATCCTTTGACAGCAAGGAATGCAGGAAAAGACATGCAGAAACACCTATTCAAAAGAGAACAAATCCTTTATTTTGTTATTCATGAAAACATATTTAAAATCCACATAGTTTAAAGGAAACAAATCAGGCATTGTTTAAATTCATGAGCTAGGCATATTTTGTTCAAACTATCATTAAAGGACGTGAAATTGTGTGAATCGTTGAATCCATCTGTATCACTTTGTTCAAAACCTAATGTGACCTGATGCTGAGCACTCAATCATGTACCTCAGCCATTTTTTTTATTTGATCAGTATGGTCCATTATTCACCTTCAAGTAAAACCAGTATATAATTAAATCCCATACAAATTTAAAAGATTAATTTTTTGCCTCAATATGCTTTATTTAGCTGATAGAATACATCACATTGCAATATGTGAAACATAGTTCAGTCAAGAATACAAACAATACAGCATTCCAGTATTTAAATTTAAGTTATGTTGATCATACTCAACACTCAGTGCCCATACCATACTCATTTTACAAAAAAAGTATTGAGTGGTATGTGAACAAGGATAAGTTATTAGGTAATTCCTTATCTACAGCATATTAAAACATTAAAAGAAAAACTAGAAAAGAAAAATATTAAGCAGGTGTCCAGCAGGCATAGTGTATTTACCGAGTTGTAAAAAAATCTTTAAACTTTTCCTTGTAAACAAAATTAGACTTTTTTTTTCTACATTTGAATAAAATTAAACTTTGCTTTCCCACTGAGATGAGAAGTGTGGGTTATGATTCTCTCAGTTGAGTTTGAGAAGATGACACAGAAGAAATGTAGTGTAGGATATCATAACAGACTTCTCATTGCAAAATCTTAAGCCATCAGATAATGCTGTTAAAATATTAGTTGCAATTGAGAATCCAGATAAACTAATATTTTCCTCCTGAATGGTCTAAGTGTGGGGCATTCAAATCACAAATGATATAGGTAATTAAGTGCTTGATGACACCCTTCACATCTCATTCCCAATAGATTTTCGATCATTTTGCTGAAAATTGTTCATTGCACAATTGTACATTCTAAAATAATTCAGGTTTTAAATAACCCTTTAAAGCTGTTTTTGCAACAACATGCTTTTAATGTCTGTTTTTAAGCTAATCCCTCTGTTAGGTTTCTAACATGTCCTATTGTAAGATTTATATTTGTAGCTTTACCTAGCAAAAAACACATTAAAGAATCAAATTTCAGATGACACAAACTTCTGCTGCTTTAATTGCCCATATCTGTCAATTTTTTTGCTTTTGTCTCAACTTCATGACTTCCTATATGAAATCATATTTGCCAGTTATACCTTAATCCATTATTCAAAAATTCTTGTAAAAGCAGCCTTTGTTGTGCTGTTTTCAAAGCATGTTATATGAGTAATCCGACTTTGTTATTGCTTAGCTTGTCTACAAATCCAGAAGTAGAATGTTTATTGGACTGCCGTTACCTGTGTACAATTAATTGTAGCTGACACACTGAATTACTTTTGTCATTGTACTATTCAACTGTATGATGTAATGTATGTGCTTTCACTACATTTGTCAAATGTTAGGTGTTATACTCATGAACATTAGTTTCTCCTTCAAACACCAAAAGAATGATACAAATTTTGTAGGTTTGTGCATGGTATGCTGTTTTGGCAGTATTGCTATAATAGCTTTTTGATGTCTCTGTGATGTGTTTCTTTTAACGTAGTATATATCATATTAATAGAGAGACATGATTTGTGCTTCGAAGCATCAAAACAATAATGTAATTTACTTTAGTATTAACAAATGGAGTACCTCATTCCATTGCTGATGTAGAGAAGCCAGATAACCAATTTGTTTCAAATTTGCCTTTAGTTTTAACTTGCTACAATTGTTGTTAGCACTGCCGCACTGTGCAGTTTCCTCACACATCCTACAGTCCTATATGTGTGATACTGGATGTGTGTGAGGTATCCCCTGCAACCCTAATGCCAAATAAAATAATGGATGCTCAGATGCACCTGTAAATTAATGATCAGAGAAGGGAAGCCCCCGTTCCTTTATCAGGATAGTGTAGGACATAGTATAAAAAGCAATTAATTTCACCCTCTACAAATTAAACAATTAAAACACACATCTAATTAGTGATATCATTCACTTTCAAAGCATGCACAAATCTATTTCTGACCTAGCTCTATAATAGGTGTTTTCCCATTTTTTAAAAAGGAGCATGATTCTGCACTGCTGCAGCACTATGACCCATTTTCATACATAGTTTTTATTAATGCTTTTATCACATACCAGTAACGGCACACTGCACGATAACATGCAATGAATAGATTTGACTTGAGCATTCATAGTTTTCATTCTCTTTCTCTGTACATTTAGCATTCGTTTGCTCAGAGGTTGATGCGCCTACTGCTTCCTGAGCAGCAAATCTTTTCTCCACCCTAGCGGCCCACTTCTTCTCTTCTTTCATCGGCATCTTTTCGCGTTAAAAAACTGATTAGGTCAGTGTTTGTGTTGCAATTACTTAGTACGTTTTCTTTAATTTTTCACTTAAGCTGGCACTTAAGTCTTCAATCTGCCTCAAAAATGATTTCACATATGAAAATGTAGGGGGAGTGACAGTGAAGGTGGTAGGGATGAAAACGGCGCCCATATGCATGCGCCACACAGCTGGCCACTGCCGAGAGCTGATTCTACAATAAAATAAAATAAAAATAAAAAGAGGAATAGCCTTGGAGGTCAAGCATCACCCCGAAAGCAGATAGTAGATGTCATGTAGTATATGTGTACCAAATTTCAAGTCAATAGTTTGAATGGTTTGCGAGCTACAGGTGATTTAAAATCCTGGACAGACAAATGGACAGCCATGGTAGCATATTATATAAGAAGATTATTGTGCCTTTCTAGTAATATGTCTCCTTGCAGTCACTCATCAGTGAGTTATCAGAGTTGTGTGCTTCTATGACTTCTACACATACAAGTCATCCTCAGAAGTAGTACAACCTCAATACATTTTACAAGGGGCATCTCAAGCTCCAATGTGAGCCTAATGTCATTTTAAAGCTTGGCTGCTGATTTTTGCTTAGTTATTCTACATGCACAAGAACATTCTGACATACACACAGCTGCTGCTCTCACAGTGGATGTTGAAAAATGTTTGAAAACTGAGACATACCTTGCTAGTGAAGCACTTAACTTAAATGAGGATAGAACAACTGCAACAGTCCTAATGTTTGGATTGTTTATGGAAACATACTGTTTAAGCAATACATTATATTATGCAAATACAATGAAGTTTTAAAGCCAAAAATAAAAAAAAAACCCTGACAAAAATGTGTCAAGACTTAATTGTATCTTATATCCCCCACTCTGATAATCACCATTACATAATACTGTGCCTTTCTTAGTTGATGCTTAAAGTCCGCATCAACAAGTCATAGGAATTATTGATTACAATTTTCATTTTAACATGCAAAGGTTTGGGAAATTATAGCAAAAAATATGAGCTCAAGAAAAGAAAAGTGAAATTACTGGCATGGATGCATTGTGTTTTTGTGAGATATTTTTAAGATCATTAAAATGTTTTGAACTTCAATAACATTCTAAATGTTTACACGTCTTAAATTTGGAGAAAAAAATTAACTTTCTATTGATGTGTCTCCAATAACTGTACCTTATATTTTGATGTTATTTACACTGTTGATGTTCTTATAGTTGATGTTTTACACTGCAGTGCTACTGGTGTTTTTTTTTCTGTTCTTTTAATATGTATGTGGTTTTCACAAGAAAAATTGGTTTTCCATCTCATTTTTCTGAAAAGCATAAATTGGTAAGCCTTTGTCACAAAAACAACTATATGGTTATACACAGTATTTGTATATAACATGCAGCAGACTGGCTGGTTCTTTTCAGTGTTCTATTAAGAAAATGGAAAATGTGTAATTTCTATAATTTCAAGCAGTATCTTGAGCCTATTATTGTTAACCTCTAAAGAACCATTTTCTTGAAGGTTTAATTACTATATCTTCCTATTCAAGAGTAGATCTGGTTTTAGGTTCAATTATCAAAACTCTTTATCATAGATAAAAAATGCCTTATCTTAGTATGTATCAGTTTGCTATCTGCAAAAATTTTACATATAGAGTTAAAGTACTAAGGTGTTGTACAGTGTTAGCCATTATGAATGTAGTGAGAAGTCAAGCAGAATGACACCTTTTATTGGTGTATTATCGTAGTGTTTTCCTCTACTTACCCTTTACCTGTTTTCTCAAGGGTAAATGTTCTCGTCAAATTCGTTATCGGGATGGTCTACTGTTGCACTTTAAGATGAACACACACATACATAGATAAACACACACACACAGATCCTAACCACAACAGTGCCCTATGAATGACACACAAACGCTGATTAACCCTTAGCACTTTAAACCACATAAGTGCTATAGGAATAACAGCCTGTCATTCAGCACTTCAAGAGACTTACTTATTTTCGGCACGAACAACATACGATGTTTTAGTGATATCTCAGACATAAATATTACTTTTGGTCTACAAGAATACATTTAAACATACAAAGACTCAGCACTCTTGACTATAGGCCATTTATTAGCCAAGAAAACCTTCTTTATCGTATTGTCCCTAACTATTGAGTAGTGCCCTCACTCTCAGCCTTATAAACCTCGCAGCACAGAAATAATGGCAAAAATCCGGCTGTCACCAGGTGCTCAAAGAAATCTAACTTATTACTTCAATCACTCTAGACATTAAGACAAAGCATAGAAAGTTAAAAGCAGCATGGTATTTATTACAAGGATAATAATAATACCACTGGAACAAAGAATAATAGAAAATAGGTGCTGATAGGAAAGTCTGAATATATATAGTCTTTAGAAAAAGCTTACGAAAAAGTTACAAATGACAAGGATGAATGTCCCAGGGAGGTGTTTGATTTAGCAATCGATGTTCATGATGCCTTTCTGACGACCAGTGCCGTCTTCATCCGTTCCTTTTCTTCTTCTTCTTCTCCTTCTTCTTCTTTGCTTCTTCTCTTCTTTGCTCCTTTCTTTCTTCTGTCTCAAACCAAGGCATATTTATTATGAAAATGTCATGCCTTGGTTTCACACCACATGCACCTGATTGGCTAGCTGTCAAAATGATTGATGAATTAATTCACTGTCCGTTTTCCCAAACAACAAAACCTTTGATGTACTCTGAGGTATCAGTAGTTCTTCCTGTCCCAGGCTGTAAACCAAACTATTGTTCCAGATGTCCATCCATAAAGTAATCAATAGCCTGAGGTATCAGCTCAGCATTCTTTCCCAAGCTGTAAACCAAATTAGCACTAAGCTATAAAGAAGTGTTATAAAAGTAAGGTGTAAGGGAAGAAAACCTGCTTTAATTTGTCCTAGTTCATCTGTTGTCTTGTCTCGAACAAAATATAATGGAAACCAAAATGTACAGATTTTATACACCATAACAATTGGCAAACTAAAAAAATTACAATATGCAAGCTTCGAGGCAACTCAGGCCCCTTCTTCAATTAATAGCTGGGTATGGTTATTAATAAGAATACATACTTTACTAATTTGATTATTTAAGGAAAAGCAATCTATACTAATAAAAGGCAAAGCCCTCACTGACTGACTGACTCACTCACTGACTCGCTGACTCACTCACTCACTCACTGACTCATCACTAATTCTCCAACTTCCCGTGTAGGTAGAAGGCTGAAATTTGGCAGGCTCATTCCTTACAGCTTCCTTACAAAAGTTGGGCAGGTTTCATTTCGAAATTCTACGCGTAATGGTCATAACTGGAAGGTATTTTTCTCCATTTACTGTAATGGAGTTGAGCTTGAAAGCCGTGGGGGCGGAGTTTCGTGTGACATCATCACGCCGCCCACGTAATCACGTGAACTGACTGTCAACGCACTATGTAGAAAACCAGGAAGAGCTCCAAAATGCGCTGAAGAAAACATACATTATATAATTGAGAAGGCAGCGAAACAATAAGAAGCGAGCGAGTGACATATACTACCATATTCATCAGTGCAGCTACTTCGGAAACAAAGCACGGTATAAACCTAAACTTTAAATTAAGTTAATAGACAGGCTGCTGCTGGCGTTTTTCATGCCCACGGGTAATGCAGGATACAAGTTTAATGAGAGGACGCAGGATAAAAACGAGAGTTTTGATCACTTTGTAACTAAGTTAAAATTGCAGGTGAAGGGGTGTGCTTATGCAAATTCCGAGAGACTGTGTTTGTGGGGGATTGACAGTTAAGGCGGGTGGAGGAGTCACGTCATCATATCCCCTCCCATTTACCTCATTTCGCTCTGAGCTGAGCTCCGCGGCTAACTCCGTCTTCCGAAGCAACTTCGTCACACTGCCACCTAAAGTCAAAACTTAAATATATAAAGTCAGCGTCAGAATATATAAACTCAGCGCTGGAATATATAAAGTCAAATCTTGAATATATAAAGTCAGCGTCGGAATATATTGTCACGCTTGGGTCACAGATTTGCACAGAGACACAGGAGGTCGTAGAAACAAGAAGGATTTTTATTCAAACACTGCAAACACATGAGCTTAAACGTGCTCCATGACAAGTCAGAGATGACAGTTCCGTTAGGAGCAGAGAGAGAGAGCGATAAAAGCAAGCAAACAATCAATTTTCAACTGACAGGCGCTGCACAAGGCTTTTAAGTTAGTGGAGTATCGCGCGAGGTTTGCATTATGTGTTATAGCGCAAGTGAGAAAGTAAGGAGCAATGTGAGGGTAGTCTGTGTTTCAGGGGTTGTGGTTTTCCCAGAGGCGTCTGTATCTTCTTGTTGTGCGATCAGCCCTCCAGCTCACACCCTCCCCCTCAGCTTTATTCACATTTCCGTGAATCAAGCGACTCTCTGTACCAGGTTCATTTAGTCTTGATAATACGTCTGCGTTGACGTGTTCAGAACCTGGTCGATGTTTTACTGTGAAACGGTAAAAGTTGTAAGCCCAGAAACCATCTCATGAGGCGAGAGTTTGTATCTTTCTGTCGGTATGACCATTGAAGTGGAGCATGATCAGTTACCAAAGTGAAGTTTCGTACCCACACGTAATAGCAAAGCCCTCCAGCTCACAATATAAAGTAAGCGCTGGAATATATAAAGTCAAAACTTCAATATATAAAGTCATCGTCGGAATATACAAAGTCAGTGCTGCAATATCCATCCATTTCCCAACCCGTTGAATCCGACCACAGGGTCACGGGGGTCTGCTGGAGCCAATCCCAGCCAACACTGGGTGCAAGGCAGGAACCAGTCCTGGGCAGGGCAAATGCATCATTTTCAAAACATTAACCGAACAGTGTTTTTTTTATTTATTTTTCTAAATACGTTTTTGTTAACTTACTTCAGTTCAGAGTCATTTCAATCAATATATTTTGACTTTGAGTTTATATATTCAGGAATGAGTTTATATACTCCGATGTTGACTATATATAATCAGGAATGACTTTATAAATTCCGACGCTGACTTTATATATTCAGGTTTTCACTTTATATATTCCAGCGCTGACTTTATATATTCTGACGCTGACTTTATATATTCAAGTTTTGAATTTATATATTCCAGCGATGACTTTATATATTCAAGTTTTGACTTTATATATTCCAGCGGTGACTTTATTTATTCAAGTTTTGACTTTATATATTTAGAAAAAAGTTTTGACTTTATATATACCGACGCTGACTTTATGTATTCAAGTTTTGACTTTATATATTCCGACAGTGACTTTATATATTCAAGTTTTGACTTTATATATTCTGACGCCGACTTTATATATTCAGAAAATCAATGTATTTGCCTGTTTCGCACCCCATAGTATATGTGTGTGTGTATATATGCCAGCAGCACTCATGACAATGACAAAACAATTATGTTGTCAATCATGTTACGTTATTATTAAAATGTTTCCTTTTCTTTTTACTTCTCCGCTGCCAAGCGTGGGTATTTTGCTATATATATATATATATATATATATATATATATACTCATCAAAAAAAGAAACGTCCTTTTTTCAGGACTGTGTATTTCAACAATAATGTTTTAAAAATCCAAATAACTTTACAGATCTTCATTGTAAATTGTTTAAACAATGTTTTCCATGCATGTTCAATTAACCATAATCAATTAATTAACATGCACCTGTGGAATGGTCATTAAGACCTTAACAGCTTACAGAAAGTAAGCATTTAAGGTCACAGTTCTAAAAACGCAGGACACTAAAGAGAATTGTCTACCGACTGTGAAAAACACCCAAAGAAAGATGCCCTGGGTCCCTGCTCATCTGCGTGAACGTGCATTTGGCATGCTGCAGAGAGGCATGAGGACTGCTGATGTGGCTAGGGCAATAAATTGCCATGTCCACACTGTGAGACGCCTAAGACAGCGCTACAGGGAGACAGGAAGGACAGCTGATCATCCTCGCAGTGGAAGACCACGTGTAACAACACCTGCACAGGATCGGTACATCCGAATATCACACCTGCGTGACAGGTACAGGATGGCCACAACAACTGCCCGAGTCACACCAGGAACACACAATCCCTCCATCAGTGCTCAGACTGTCCGCAATAGGCTGAGAGAGGCTGGACTGAGGGCTTGCAGGCCTGTTGTAAGGCAGGTCCTTACCAGACATCACCAGCAACAACGCCGCCTATGGGCACAAACCCACCTTCGCTGGACCAGACAGGAGTGGCAAAAAGTGCGTGAGTTTCTGCATGACAGCAATGTCAGTGTTCTGCCATGGCCAGCGAAGAGCCCAGATCTCAATCCCATTGAGCACGCCTGGGACCTGTTGGATCGCAGGGTGAGGGCTAGGGCCATTCCCCCCAGAAATGTCCAGGAACTTGCAGGTGCCTTGGTGGAAGAGTGGGGTAACATCTCACAGCAAGAACTGACAAATCTGGTCCAGTCCATGAGGAGGAGATGCACTGCAGTACTTCAAGCAGCTGGTGGCCACACCAGATACTGACTGGTACTTTTGATTTTGAGCCTCCCTTCATTCAGGGACACATTGTGAAACATTTTTAGTTTATGTCTTATGGTGTTGACTCTTTTAGTGTTCATACAAATATTTACACATTAAGTCTACTGAAAGTAAAAACAGTTGAAAGTCAGGGGACGTTTCTTTTTTTGCTGAGTATATATATATAGATAGATAGATATAGATATATAGATATATATAAATATGACAACAACACTCATGTCAATGACAAAACAATTACATTAACAATCATGTTACGTTATTTTTAAAATTTTTCCTTTTCTTTTTCATAACTTCTTTTATACACTACTTCTCCGCTGCGAAGCGCGGGTATTCTGCTAGTATTTTATATTTGTCAGCAGTAGACAAAATCATCATACCATTTCAAAGTAGCTTTCCTTGTTTCATATTGTGTCACGTGATAAGAGCATAAGATTTTATGCATGACTGCAAAATAATTTCAGGCTTAGGCTCAGATTCAACTTTGAATAATGTGTGCAGCATATATTGGGGAAAAATGAGTTTTACACAACTTAAAATTAATGTGCTTGTCATGGCCAACACCAGTACAAAACTTTTTCATCTTCAAAAATATACTTTGAGGGCTTAAATATAACTCTTCAGGTTCAGATATCTTAAAAGCAGATACTGTAATAAAGAATGTAATGCAAAACAGAGCTCCAGGTCAAATATCAGATAGTTAAAGTAAATCAGTGTGAGACATACTGTCAAATCTTTAAGGCAGCATGGCCTGCTGGCCAGGTAGTGAAACGTACAGCCACAAAGGCACAGATCCAGACCACATGACTGTCTCACAGTATTTTTAAGGTGTACTGTAAACTGCCTGCATCTAATTATTTGTATAGATTCTGAAAGTATTACTTCACAATTATTTTGCATTTTGACATTTGATATTGGCTTTGACTTTTTGCTCAATTTATTTTAACTTTAACTTTAACAGATTTTTGTTTTCTGCATTGACTTTGTAGTGATTCAAGGTGAAACGGTCAAAATTTGAAAATAGGATAAAAAAAAATGTGGTCAGAAATAAGGTAGAGGTCAATACCAAAAGGACAATCAACTGATTAAAAACAATAAATAAGAGGACCAGCCCAAAAATCAGAGAATAAAGCCAGAAAATATGTTGTTTGAAAAAACCAGTAAGTCAGTCAGAGAAAATAAATATGTGAAGTCAAATAGAAGATCTTAATATCGAATGCTCAGGGAACCTTTGAATTGACCTTTATGTTTGCACTTTGAATGATGCCACACACTGCACACTCCTGGTTGCTGTTCGGATGGATCACCAGCAACGACTAATGCTAACTCATTAAATAGCCAGTGCTAACTCAAACAAATAACCTCCTAATAAGAGCAGCAGGAAAAAAAACTGTAATAGATTTCAGTTGTTGGCGTGCTTTGGTTTTTTGATAATGACTTCACAGTAACCATTATTTTTTTGCTCTCCATCTTGTTATCTTCTGGTACCTTTCCTTATTTAACACCGTTTTTCAGGATACTTTACCAATTTCTTCACTAAAGCAGTAGACTTAGTGAAAATAGACTTTTTTATGGGATGTGTGTTTCTTCTTCTTATTATTATTTTTGTTGCCATGGACCACACAAAGCATTTACAGTAAAGGGGTCCAGGTTAATGGGGATGAGGGTGTTGTTTTGGTGTTGGTGGGTGACTCACAGAGATTGCTGCAGGTCAGTGCACATAGCAATATTTGGTAATGTTATTAGGATGATACTAATTCCGATACCCTATAGGCATCATACTCAAAAATTACATCCCGCTTATAATAATATGGAGTTCAATAGATGTCTGCTAACAAGAAAGAGTAAAATAAACAAATTATTTTTACTCAGTCAAACATGCACAAACATAGTGTTCTCTTTCTACCAGCTTCTGAGCAGAAGCAACTCAGCATATATCTCAGAGAAAATGGTATCTCATTCTGTTTCATTGTGGCTTGGCTACATTGCATATTTTGTGGTTTTGTTCCCCCACTTCCTCAGTATTTTTATTATGCGTGGAAAAACATGCAGCAAAATAGGTACAACACCGAGTGCTGATTTGTATTGCAAACTTAGTAATAACGTGCAGGTGTACAATGGCAAAGGCTTTGCTTAAAAAAAATGTAGTGTCATAAGTTCATTTCAGATTTAGAGTCTCATGCATACATACATCAACATTCCTGTATGCCCTCAAGACCAACACAGCACTGCAACTTGTCTGTGAATGCCAACCGAATCTCACTCTGTAGGTTATGTAATAAAATATAACATAAATTATAATAGGAAATAAAGAGCAAAACAGATGAGCTTCCCTTGACATACAATTTTGCAAAATTGAATCTGTAATTCATTTCAGTTTTTTTTTTTTTTTATAAAGGCTTTTTGGGGTGGAAAGAAAGAAACATTGCTCCTTTAGGGTTTAACAATGGTGTACACCCCTTTGAAGCCGTCAATTTCTCATTAAAGGGTCCACATGAAAATGAACAATGTTTTTTGTAAATGTGATATGGCTGAACCCACAGTGAGACAAAAAGGCGTACATATAGAGAAAAGGCGCAATCTTTCAAAGCAATAAAATTGTTACCCAAAATAACAAAGGAAAAAACTAATTTCCCATTCAAACACTTTCCATTTAAACTTTATGCATCCACTCTGATTAGATGGCCTCCTGTCAGCCACAACACACTCCTGCTGCCTGATGGGAAGTAGTTTCCAAGCAGGTGAGACAAAAGTATTAAGAGAGAAAAAATATATGCTACACACCATACTTCGGACTTAATGGAGTGGATTTAACTGATCATGAAACAGCTTTGCAATTCTTTTTGCAAAGCAAAAGCATATTCATTTTTGTTTGAATTGCCGGCTTATGATTAGTAATAGGCTAAAAGTAGCCCTGGCCTTATCCACGGTTACATGGACTATGATTGTTGTTGCTATTATTATTTAGCAAACATTGATTTACTCTATAAAAATTAAATGAAGGCACTTTACATCATTCTCATGAAAATAAAGGGCAACTGAAAGCACATGTCAGCCTATTTCTGTTCATTTTATTCTAGGCATTAACCTTGCAGTAAAATTTATCTAGTTTGTCTGGTAGTCAGGGGTCATCACCAGATACAATATGTTTTTCTTTTTAGTCAGCAATTAACTGGCATCCCTTCCTAACACCTGTGTTTCCATTGGTATTTATTTTATTTTGTAACCAGGCCATCTTTACTTAGGCTGCAGGTCATATTTAATGGCTTTAAATTTCACCTCATCTCTTTCTTTAAAAGTTCAGTTTTTCTTCCACAATGATTTTATTTCTCTGTTGAACCAGAGCTTGTGCTTATTACTTACAGTTATGTGTAAAGACTGCAGACACTCTCAGAAAAATCAATATAAAAAGCCAAAGTATCAGTCAGTTCATTAATCACAGTGTGCATCTTGTAGTCATATTCCAGTAATGCAATGTCAAGATTCTAGCTGTCCATTGCTTCATTTGAGTTATAAGTGATATGCAGGGTTTTATTTTCTGCTTATGTTTAGAGGTACACTCTGATATGACTGACTGTGCATTAGAATTTGGAGGGACTCATGCCTGATAAGCCTTAGAACTTCAGGCAATAACAACCAAGGGCAATAGACAACAATTTTCTTGGCAGATAATAGGTCTGAATTTTGTGATGAGTTTTTTACTCCAGTGAACAATGTTTTTAAAATATCTTGGTATATAACCCCCATCTTTGGCTACATAAAAGCATACAGTTTCTATTTTCAGTGTAAGTGAATGATCAGCTCAAGATGCCAGCTGATCTACCTAGTTTCCTTCTCTGGTGCTCCTAATTAGTGCACAAGTCATGTATTTTGTTTAGATTGACAAAATGCTTCATGAAAAAGTACCTTTAGTTCTATCTTAGGCATTGGCATACTCTGGCTTGGATGTATGTTTTATCTAAAAACACATATAAAAATTTCAACAAATAATAGTTAAATGAAATGGGAGAGCAAACACTGAGTCATCACGAGCAGGACCAACTTGAAATTATGCAAAAAGACAAAGAAAAAACCAATAGCTGCAAAACTTCAGTGTTTGCAATTTTTACAAACCAACCTTCCTTCTATCTGTACATGGTAATTCCACAACCAGACAGTAAGCAAAGCAACAAGAACATTAACAGGATTCTGCTAGCACCCTGCACAGAATATAATCTGGTGAGAATGTATCTACATGGTGTTGTGCACTTATGAGGCTGTATCTAGAGTACTTTGTGAAGGTGTGGTGTTAGAATTAGAAAATGTTATTTACAATTCCAGAAAAAAAATCAGGGAACAGTTTCTGGACTTGTTGCAGGACTCCAGAGTACAAATTATGAAAAAATATTGAAGAAGTTACAGCTTTTCAGTTTGAATAACTTGCTCTCATCAGGAATTGTCTTATGTACCTAAAACAAATGAAGGTATAGGCAATACATCAGTGTTATTTGAATCCCTAACTGCAGACCAAACATGTATAAGCCTAACAATATTCATCACCTTTTCCTATGCATTTTACTATTATTTTCTTAACTGCTTATGAAAGCATACATATATTCTGTAGCCCTAGGTTTATGTCTTTGTATGCAGCTTTATAGTTATTAAATGTAGCAAGCCATTCCTGGACATTGACCCTACAGATATAGTGTAACTTGAAATTGCTAAAGTGTGTTGTTTGTTTACTTTAACTCAAATAAATGCATTATATAATGCAATAACTACTTTTTTCTGTCATTATGTATAGTATATCTGTTGCAAGACATCCTCAAAATTGTAATGCACATGTCAAAATGCTATGGTCCCAAGCAGGAAAATCCAACTTAATAAAACAGAAATTACATTCTGTGCAGTATTATACTCTAAATCCCTTGTCTAATGAATTAAGACTTGTTCCCATCAATGTCATTACATGACTGACAGTTGGTCCATAGCACCTTTTTGAAAGGTTTACCAAGGGTGGGGCCAGGTTTGGGGTTAAACTTATTCAGGAATGATAACTTCTGAGGTTTGAAGCAGGCTTATTTCACATTTTTATTTTTCATGTTGTATTGACAATACTTTCCAGAGTCCTCTTAACACTTTTCCCTATAAGCACACTTCTGGCAGGTTAAACATTAAAATTATTCATTAACTGATTTTCTGATCCTGTCTTTTCATAACATAAGGTTGTTGGGTCCAGAGCTGATTCCAGCAACATCAGGCTGAAGACATCACCTAGCCCTGGAATGAACACCAACCAGTGCAGAGAACACATCACCTTCTTTAAGAAAAAGAGCCAGTTTAGTGTCACAGATAACTGAAATGTGGTGGAAACTTGAGTATCTACAAAAAACCCTCAGAGACCCATAGAGAATGTACAAACTATACATAGACATTGACTAAGCTAATATTTAAACCCAAGACTCAGGGGCAGTGAGTCAGTGATGTTACTTAATGCCTGAAAATAAAACATTAAAAGTGTAACACATGGAAATGGATGGTAAAACTCCAGTTTACAGAATCTTGCATGTACCATCCATTTACTGAACCCACCTGAATTTTCAGGAATTAAAAATAATAATAATAATAATAATAATAATAATAATAATAATAATAATAGTTTGTAGGATTTGTATATTCTTCTGCACTTGATTCAAGGTGGTAGGAATAAAGATCATGTTTTGACCATGACCTTTGTTCACAATGCTAATGAATTACTCCAATTTAACACATGAGCACGGTTCCTGATTTTTTTTAGCTTTCCTTCCCCCAACTATACACGTGGTTAAGACTACGAAAAAAATCTAGCTCAATGCAAACACCTCTGTCAGCTTAGTGTGCTTGACATGCCAGTACCACCCACCACCCAACCCCCATTCTGTTTGTAATCATTTACTTAGTGTTCATTTAATTACTGCCTGTGACTTAGGTTCACATTGCTTCACTTAGCATCTGCTAGAGTTTGATGGTGTGGTGAGTATTCACCCTGGAACAGCAAATTTAAGCATTTCTGTAACACAACCAACATAGTTAGAAAATAATTTTACTTTGTGATTAGATTATAAATATAAATGGAAAGTGGACAGACAAGCTGGAAATCTACCTAGATAAAAAAAGATATGTTCTCGATACTAAAAATGTTCAGCAGGATTTGGCACCTTGATATGCTACTGGGGCTTTTAATTGCATGCTGCAAAGCTCCCACATGTGACAGCTACTAAAAGTCAAGTGAAAGTCAGTGTGGAATTTCAATGCTCCTCCCTGTTTGTCCCCTTCAACCTGTTCAGTTTCAGTTCACAGTTGAACCCATCGTGATCTTCATAGATTCTTTGAAGACAGCACTATTCACCACTTGGCATATTTAATGGAATACATCGGTACATATAAAGATATGGCACTGAAGATCAAAAATGCTGCATTTTAAATTTAAAAAGACTCTAAAGAAGTGAAAAAGTAAAGAACTTGTAAAAGGCATTTTCTGAGAATTCTTCCCATCTTTGGCTCTAACTTGACATGGAAGGCTAAAGGAATGTTTTTGGTATTTCTGTGCAGATTATCAGCTTGTGTGATTTTGCATTCTATTAAATCTTAACTGTTATTGGACTGCATTCTCTTTTTTTACTTTTTAATTCTGTGATCCCCTTTTTTAAGTATGAGGTGATCAGTGTGCTTCCCAATGCATGACAACCCGAATCACAGACTGTGCACATCAGGTGCATTAATGTACAAAACCACCTACCAGAAAATTAAAAGATGTTTTAGCTTCAGAAGAGGTAAGTTTACTGTATTTTTTTCAATTAGAAAACATATAAGTTCTGAAGAATTTGTTTTGAAAAGTTGAAAATAGCTGGGAGAAGTTTACTCTTTTTTAAAGAGAAGATTTATGTGATTATTTTCTGTTTCCTGCTTTTTAAAACAAACATGTAAGGTACTAATGTTGCTCACAATTACCTGTCTAATTTTGGTAATGAAGGAATACTTCACTTGAATTAATTATTTAAGTAGCTGGATCAGTCCATTTAGTTTGTGTTGTTACTGAACAATTCTAAATTGAGAAATGTAGATTTTAGTATCTAACATGCAGAGTTACCATCTTCTGTAATGCAGAGTTACTGTCTTCTGGAATACGATCTCTGTGTTTTAAGTTTTTGTTTTAAACATTCTAAATTGTTTCAAAGGAAGAATGAGTGAAAATATTCTTTCATCTTTTTTTTTAATTTCATCAAGATTATAATTTTTGAAAACAAAAAAACAAATGAGCGTATAACATTGCTTGCAATGGAAAATAAAAGCTGCTTATATTTGTATAGTGAGTTGATTTATGAAATATGAGTTAATATATTGTTCTGATAAAGAAAAACTAGATAATTGCAAACCACTTTGAATGTCAGCTTAAAATTAAAAAAGTAAAAAATAATATGTTTCTGATAGGTACACAAATATAATAAATATGTAAACAATTATGTTTAATAAACAATGAATTTGTTCAAGTGATTTCTTTATCGTAATACAATATAGTTAATCTAAAATAAAAAAACAAGTTAATTAAAGATTTGTTAATTCTTTTTCTAAAATAATGTTAGAAAAGCAACCCAACACCTATAAAAGAAGATGCTTATTAATTCTGTGTTGTATATTCTTTCCCATACTTGCTGACTCTCTCAGCTGAAACACGTTTATCAATATCAGGATTGTGTAAAAGGTAGGGACCAAAACATAATGAAGCATCCATCCACATACACAAACACATAGTAAACCAATTTAGATTTATCAATCTAAACTAACTGCATATCTTGAGACAGTGAGCAGAGTGGAGTTCCTAAAACATGTCCACAGGTACAGAACAAAGAACATACAGAGTTCACTTTTAACGGTACCTAGCCTGAAATCAAATTGGGGTCGAAGTGATATAAGACTAGATCTGGATGAAATCTGTTTTAATTACACAATGTCATTTTAATCTCTTTTAAAAAAAACATTTGTTGTAATGAAAAACATTTTTATTGTTTTGTTTAGATTTGATTGTTAATTATTACACATGGTATTATCTGCCTTCCACTGTTGTGACGTTCATTGCTAGGACACAGAGTCGTTTACTGGGGTATACATTGGCATGTGATGTCATGGCAGCCTTTTTACATAAAAAGCAAGCTTTATGTTAGATGCTTGTCTTCTCTCTTTCTGTTGTATGGGAAATGCTTCATTAGGAATTATTCCACAGCAATATAATATTTAAGATAATTGTCATTGCTTTGATTTTGGAAATATTTTTGGTTATGATTTTCCTATAGCCATAAAAGGACTACTTTCCTGTTTGAGATCTCCATGTACCAACTCTTGCTTCCATCTTACCGTGAATCTGTGAAATGCTTTTAAATAATAGCCTCTGATAGTTGCTAAGACCTTTCCATAAATTTCATTTAATTTAATATAAAATCTAAACAAAATATCTGTTGCTTTGCCATCTAACAAAATAACAAAGAATCTTTATGTGCATTTAACATGTATAACTTTGAAGGTGGTTGCTTCAATAATTTTTATCAAACAGAATGCACAAAAGCATGCCCTGTAATGATTTCAGCAGAATCCTACAGGCTCCTAATTCACGGAGCAACAGAGAACAGTCTGCACAAGCACACATGCATGACTGAGCAATCTTAGGATTGCTGCTACAGCAAGTGTGTATTCTGTTCTGCAAGCAAATTTTTGAATTGGAGCATGTTTTGTAAAGAGGAATACAAAGGGTTTCCTAGTCTTTCCTGAGAGTCAACATAAAATTCTCCTTGATTGTTGATATGTTCAGTCTAAGTTAAATGCAATTACAATTCCATAACACAAAGAGTATACCACAAGTGATAAGTCTAAATGGAGTAACTTACAATGGCTGCAACAGGTGCAGTGTAACACACTAACCAGTCTTCTTTTAGTATCTTTTTCATCCATATAGCCAATGTAAATAGCAACTTTTTCTGTATTACCTTTATAGACCAGAGAATTACTAACCATGCAGATGGCTTAACCAAAAAAAAAATCAGTAGGAAGATTACTAAAAGGATGGCTACTCCTGCAGTGAATAAACACCTACATATTAATAACATGCATTACTGCATACAATTGCAACATAACCAGAGAAATAACATACTTATATAGAGTCTTTTGAAATTCAAATCCAGCTTTCCAAAGTAAACATATTTTGATAATGATCAAGGCAGATCACAAGTACCACCACAAACACCAAGAAGAGAATGAAAATGCAAAAGACTTTTGATAAAAAAATCAAAAACAATTACTACAATTAATTAAGAATCAATATAAAATATTAATATGATGCTACCTCAGCATCTGCTTTAGCAAGACAATGCTAAGCTAAAATAATGAGCCTTCAATATTACTGAAAATGCTGAGACTGCTGCTACTTCTGTTTATTAGCAGGAAGATTTCTTCACATGTAGGTGCTTTAAACCCTTCTGTTATAGATCTAATTATCTTCTGAATATTAAGGATGCCTTTATTATGAGATCGCAATGTACACTGTGACAGTATGGAAACTAATACGTTCTGTACGTTAAACTGGAGATACGCCATTCAAAGCATTATATATAAGGAGAATTTAAAAACTTTAAAATTGAATTAGAATCCAATGAACTTAACTAGGTGGCATGGTGGCACAGTGGTAGCGCTGCTGCCTTGGAGTTAGAAGACGCGAGTTCGCTTCCCGGGTCCTCCCTGCATGGGTTTCCTCCGGGTGCTCCGGTTTCCTCCCACAGTCCAAAGACATGCGGGTTAGGTGCATTGGTGATCCTAAATTGTCCTTGGTGTGTGGGTGTGTGTGTCCTGCGGTAGGTTGGCGCCCTGCCCTGGATTGGTTCCAGCCCTGTGTTGGCTGGGATTGGCTCCAGCAGACCCCTGTGATCGGGTTAGAAAATGGATGGATGGATGAAATTAACTAAGAACTAGAATTACAGTATATGGTTAAAATTGTTTATTCAGGTTCCTTGCTGCAGTGTTTTGAATTAAAGTATGATTTTAGCATTGGCTGTTAAAAATAAGTATAGTGATTCAAGTACAGTACTACAGTTATGCTTATGTATTGTACATTGTGCAGTCTGAGATAGAATCACTGTCATGTAAGAAAAATAACATCATAGCTTAGCTGGTAAATCTATCATTTGCTAATGGAGATTTCCTTCAGTGCAGTGGTAGAGATTGAAGGTTGTAATTCCAACAACCTGAGAGTGGGTGAGCCGTCCGTGTGCCCAGACGTTCTGTGCCTCTCGAGTTTTCTGTATTGTCCTACTATATATGGAGTTGGTACCCAGTAAAAGAATGTTTATTCTTTTTCTTGGAGTTAAACAAGTTATTATTTTGAAACTGTTTACAGTATATCAGGAAACAGTTATTTGATGTAACTGAAGAAGTGGTCATTATTAATATGCAAATACATTTTAATAATTTGCTTCTGATTTCCATTTGTTATGGCAACATACAGAAAAAGGACAGTGTTTTTAGGTTTCCAAACATATTGAAAGCAATTTAGTAGGCACAAATTAAACCAACTGAGAACAAAGGCTCAGAGGCAAGATAAAAAGAATATTATGATTCAAAGTTTCAAATGGTAGACTTTAGGCCAAAATCATAGTAACAGTAGTACTCCTTACGTCGGAGGAGATCAGAATATAAAGATTTTCCTTAATGAGATTAATGTACAAGCCAGTTTGACATTTTTATAAAGATTGTTTTAAGATAAGTTTCTGGTTATATGATTATAATTTAACCTTGAAAAGAAAAGAGAAATTGGAAATTGTTCTATAATTCTTAACATTTAGATATGATAACAGAATTCTAAAAATGGCTAGAAGAAAAAGAAACAATGCCATTTGCTAAAAACTGACTTTATTATTTATGTTTAATATTTACTAAGCAACTATAGTAAGTGTGTTTTAACAGGCAATTGGAACTCTGCCTACAAGATGTAAAATCTACTTCACTGTTATCAGCTGATATTTGCTAAAGTGGTATGTGCAAGGACTGACTCAATGTGAATTAGTACAACTATATCTGGAAGATGACTACTTCATCCACTTTATTATTAAAGCCATTTATACTAATATTACATGGGATTATTACAAATATTTTGGATTTCATACTACTCAATTTAGGTATTGTCCTTAATTCTAGCCTCTCTCTAAACTCCAAAATTGTGCAAAGCTAGCAGACTGATTTACATATACAGTAGACCCCTGCAAAGTCGCGGTTCAGAGTTTGCAGCCTCAGTCGTTCGCAGATTTTTCCTTAGAACCTAACATATTATTGTTAGCAGAAACCGCAAATTTCCTCCGCAATTCTTTTATGGTTTTTTTCGTGGCAATACTGTACTGTAGAGAGAACAACCACAACCACAGAGGAAAACGCAGTTTGGGATGGTGAAAGTAGCCAATCCAAGACCGTTATTCATTTTTCCTTGCTGCTGGTTGGCTGCTGCCCTGTGACGCATCTCCGACAGATGCAGCCCAGCATTCCCGCATCTTCAACAGTTTATCGCATGTAGCTATCTCGAGTGTTTCGCTGAGTGTTCTTGTGTTTTTCATTTTGTTCTTCCTAAAGCCCTAAGATGCTGCCCAAATGCCCTGCACCTTCTAAGGCTTCTGGCAATGAACCTAAGCACCGGAAGAAGTTTAAGACACTCCAGGAGAAGGTTGAACTACAGGCTTTGCTCCGGGAACTAAAAAGTTATGCCACAGTAGCCAACCGAGGAGCTCTAAATCCTCTGCTTTGCTGTGCAGTCATTATCTTCATTACATACCTTCATTCTACTGCACAGCTAATTCATTATCATCATTATGTTAAATCAATATCATTCATTATTGGTGAGTACCCGTACATTTTAATGTATTTTTAATTAATTAAATTAAATTATTACGGGAGCCCGGGATTCCCGGACATTTTTCATTCCTGCATTCCTGGGAATGAAACTGCTGTAATTCTCGGGAAACCGGGAACAGCCAAGTTCGCATATATAGTGTGTAAAAGTGTAAAAATCGATCCAGAAATAACAGAGTTATAGTTGAAAATAAACGTTTTTTGGCCAACGGTGAAACAGTTTTGCAATTTTTGATGCAAGTAAATCACCCTCAACATTTTCTCTAAATGGATAGCACTTAAATGTAGCGATTGGCACAAGTAAAGCTGAGTCTTGAAACCGTCTGTCAAAGTCTGACAGACAATTTTCAATCTGCTCTGTGTAGCGTATGCTGTCAAGTTGTACAAACGTTTTCCATTGCGTCTCCAGCTCTGACGCGAGGTTTTGGATGTTCCCCAAATCAAGGCACTGAACAATGACGGCTGTCCGATTAACTGTGATTTTAGTTCCCTCTCCTTTCTCTTTCTCAGATCGCTTTTCGGAAGGAAGTCAGTTTTGTAGTTTTTATGAACAGTTTGAAAGTGCCTTTCCACATTTTCCTTCTTTGGAATAGCAATGATAGATTGACAGATCAGACAAATGCACTTCGACTGACATTGTGAGAAAAAAAATCCTCTTCCAATTCCACATCCAGCCCATACCCTCCCCAAACAATTTTTTTTTAATCCCTTCTTTAGTCGATATAAATTGGAAAGCTAACTAGATCACAGCCGGAGTTTTTCAGTAGCACACGCATTTGATCGTGCAAGTGGGATGACCAGTGTGTTACAAGAAAAGAGATCTCAGACTGGCCGCCTTGTATGTCAATCAAGTGGCAAATGCCATAGGGAAGATATATGATAGAGTAACCTTTTTTAATGCAACGCGATCTACCTGCACTACCTTTGCGATCTACCGGTCGATCGCGAT
>JANRMT010062821.1:36315151-36368011 GCA_026402145.1 Polypterus bichir lapradei | reverse complement strand
TTAACTTTTGTAAGTAAGCTGTAAGGAATGGGCCTACCAAATTTCAGCCTTCTACCTACACGGGAAGTTGGAGAATTAGTGACGTTTGGAAAATTCAATATGGCGGCCAACAGTGGCGTCATACCATCGAAATAAGTACGTACATCGGTTTCAGTTAGTGCACGGAAGTCACCTACCAAATTTCGTGAAGATGGGGTCAGCCTTCTACCTACACGGGAAGTTTGAAAATTGGTGACGTTGGAAAGTTCAATATGGCGGCCGACAGTGGCGTCATACCATCGAAATAAGTACATACATCGGTTTCGGTTAGTGCAGGGAAGCCGCCTACCAAATTTCGTGAAGATGGGGCCATAAATGAGAAAGTTCAACATGGCGGACGTTGTCGACCGTTATCGACTGTTATGACCGTTACGTGTAGAATTTCGAAATGAAACCTGCTTAACTTTTGTAAGTAAGCTGTAAGGAATGAGCCTGCCATTTTTCAGCTTTCTACCTACATGGGAAGTTGGAGAATTAGTGATGAGTCAGTCAGTCAGTCAGTCAGTCAGTCAGTCAGTGAGTGAGTGAGGGCTTTGCCTTTTATTATTATAGATGAACTCAATTTTATATATATCATAAAAATAGAAAACTTGGAAAGTCAAACAGTTGGGGTAAAGGATGGAAACCCCAATTAAAGGGAGACAGAAATCTGCAAGATAAATGTCAGAAAACAACAGAATCCCTGGACTGTCAGGTCCGACACAAAGATATGGCTTTTTGACTGAAAAGGAACTTCTTCTCACAAGTGTCTATCTTCTTCAGTAGCTGGTTCATTACTGAATGCTGGCATCCGGTTACTGTGTTCTTTAATTAGCAAGACAGCCAAAGTGCGCTAGATTTCTGGGCTTTGTCCTCTATTTTAAACGCAAACAGAGAAAGGTAGTTACTGACTGACTGTTGTCCTTCCCTGTGACCCTTACCTGGTTAGAGCTTGTAAAACATTCTTGGTTAGAACATGTAAAACATTCCCAAGCTGTGCATGTCTGTCAATATATTGTTTGAGTTTTGGGCTTTGAGTTGCATTAAAAAAACTTAAAAACAGTTTTCTTTTAAGCACACTTTATTCTTGGAGTTTTTTGGAACAAGCTCTGAATTTTTTCATTAGGAAGTAAAAAGGAAAAGCACAAAAGACGAATTCAACAGAACTCAAATCGTTTTCTATCTTTCTGAAATAAAAAACTTTGAAGGTGTCTTCTTCAGAGCTACTTTCCTGGAAAAGGTCAGGGCCACTACCTTCGAGGAGAATCTAAAAAAGCAGAAACACCACAGCTGAGGAAACCCTAATTGCATTAGCAAGACCAACACTTTTAAAGACTTTTATTAATAATAAGATAGTTGCATGTTAAGGCAGTTGACAGGCAGGTCGTCCTGCAACCTTCTGAAACTGTTTGTAAGAGTCTGTATTTTCCTTGAACCAAAACCCTGCACAGAAATTAAAGATGCAGTATTTCTCAGACCATGCATCACAATATATAATTTACAGTATATAACATTTCTAACTTGAAATTTTAAGGAGTTGATAAAGTACTAATATAATATCCCTTGGCATATCTAGTGTGGAGTACCATAGTAGAATACATACTGTAAAAGAGTTTTTACATGATTACAAAACACTAATTTTACTCGTATAGAGAATATATAATTGAGGAGGAAATAAAATAGTTTAATTTACAGTAGCAAAAAATAGGGGAAAGTTATTTCAGTGCTGAAGAGGCTCATCTGCCAGGTCATTATATTTATAACCTTCTTTGTATTTTTTAGTGTGAAAATAATTTTTGCCTATGATAATGAGTTCTTCAGATAGTTAGATAGTCCTTAGATAGACAAATATACTGCACACAAATATATGTAAGATAGATAGATCCCATAGCAAACACCAATACATGTATGCATTTTGTTGTAGTCAATACACATGCTTAAATTAATTATTCTGTATAGTAAGCTTTTTTCATTTTTTGTTTACTTTGTGCATTTTGAATTTAGCAATTAATTTATATTTGTATATCTGCCTGTGTTTTACTGTGAGTACGAGCTCTTTCAATTCCTTTTCCTTATACATCTGTGTTTGCATTGCCCGTTTTTTTTATTCATATGAAGTGTTTGTACAGTAAAATGTTTACACAAAACACTTTGTTTTTTTCTGAGAATAATGTCTCTTGTTCTTTTTTCATTACTGTCCTGTGTACATCATCTGGTTTAGCACTCCTGTTTTATAATTCTAGGTAACCATATTTAAATATTAGCCTTGTCACTCTCTATGTGAAGTTTGTGTGCTGGCTGATTCTTTCTCTGGGAATTCAGGTTTCTTCTCACATTCCAAAAATTATCCAGCTGTGTCTTTTTATGAGTGTGCCTTAGGATGGATTGGTATGCACTATATAGTTCATTTCTGCCTTTGACCAAATACTGATACTCTTTTTAAGCAGGTCTGAGAATGTTGTCTTATGTTATGTTAAGGTGAAATATTTATGCTGAGAAATTATAACAGTAACATATTATTATTTGTTTTTTGAATTCATAGTCAAGGTGAAATGTAAAATTTAACAGGTACATTTCATTTTCTACAGGAATCTTTGGGCAGAAGCTTGAGGAAACTGTTCGGTATGAAAGGAGATTTGGGAACAGGATGGCACCAATGCTTGTTGAACAGTGTGTGGACTTCATTCGCCAAAAGGGACTGAAAGAAGAAGGGCTTTTCAGGCTCCCAGGCCAAGCCAACCTTGTGAAGGAATTACAGGATGCTTTTGACTGTGGGGAAAAGCCATCATTTGACAGGTTACTTTTTAATCTTTTTATCTCTATCTATTTCTAACCACTTCACAATTTACTACAAAATCTTTTTAAATGCCCCATGCTAGTACAGATGTAAGCGTCTCACATAAGACAGAGAATTAGAGGTGGGTTGCCCAACCATGTAGCTGAATTCCTAATCCTCTTTCTAACTAAATACAGCTCCACAGTATGATATCTTTCAAACAGTGGCAGATACTCTACCATAAATATGAAAAGAATATATGTGTATGTACTTAATATGTAAGTTAGAGACTAAAATACATTACACAAATCACTAATGTCTTTTGGCATTTTGGTACAAATGTCTTTTGCATCTAGTTAGGAAAATAGTATTTATAATTGCTAAGATAACGTGGTATTTGTAGAGGAGAATAAATGTCACTGAATGTATATGGTGGAATCTCTAGCTGTCAAAACTTAATTAAAACTCAAAATAGCATATTTTTGGAGAAATCAAAAAATATCCTTTCTTCTTATCAAAGGTTCTCTGAATCCCAAATGAAAACTGTCTACAGATATGCTTGTTAATGGTGCAAAAGTATAAAGATAGAATAGTGATCTAAAATATATTGGTAAAGAAACTGCAAACTTTACAAAAAGAATTAACCTTAGAATAAAAAAAGCAAAGAAATTAATACATATGGAAAATATGAATAAACATCTCTTAAGTTTAAAGTCTTGCTTTTTTTGTTTTGCGCCCTCCCCTACCATAACCTGTCATCTATGGGGGAGGAGTGAAACCTTTAGATTTGTCAAAAAAATTGATTTCTGGTTTTCAACGGATCTCAACGTTTTAGGGTCCCCCCAATACCGAAAACATTGCTATCTCGATGATGGGTCTGTGTCTGTCTTTGTGTGTCACAGTTTCTTGAGGATGGTCTAGAGCTAAAACAGCTGAAAAATAGCAAACTCAAAACTTAAGCCTGTTATGAGATGTCAATGTGCTGATTAGATTTTGTGCCAAATCGTGCAAGAGAAAGAGAACCCTCAAATACCGTAATTCTGCAATTAATTATGAATTCTTCTTGTCAATTGCTATCATAATGACCTATTTTATGATGAGAAAGATCAGCATCAGAGTGGTAAATAAATACTGAAATGTTATAGAATAGTTTAGGTAACTTGGTTCCTAGAGTGTAAAGCCTACTGATTTTTTAACGGTTTTGGTCAGAAATTGACAATGACTGTATTCATATTATTTTGAGTGAATGAAATAAAAAAAAGACACAAAGTCCATATGGGTAATGGCCAGTTGTGGAGGCACCAGTGCTAACCACTATACTACCTACACCACACTGAAATTAGCTCAGATATTTTTAATTTGTATTATTCTGTTTGTGGGTGGAGCAGTGGTAGCGCTGCTGCCTCGCAGTTAGGAGACCCGGGTTTGCTTCCCGGGTCCTCCCTGCGTGGAGTTTGCATGTTCTCCCCGTGTCTGCGTGGGTTTCCTCCGGGCGCTCTGGTTTCCTCCCACAGTCCAAAGACATGCAGGTTAGGTGGACTGGCAATTCTAAATTGGCCCTAGCGTGTGTTTGTGTGTGTCCTGCGCTGGGATTGGCTCCAGCAGACCCCTGTGTTTGGATTTAGCGGGTTGGAAAATGGATGGATGGATTATTCTGTTTGTAAACAATTTAAAACATCTATATGTTTCTGTGTAAAAAAATAAAACAGAACTAATGGCTTGAATTTTAAGATTGCATTGCAAAAATCACAAAGACTGGCATTAAGTTGCAGATCATGAAAAGAGATTTAATAGCTTTATAAGATTTTTGTTGTAAGAATTGTAGACAGTTTTTTGTTGAATTAATATTTTCATGTTTGTGGTTCAGATTATTTAATGTCTGTACCAGACATCTGCACAATGCTAAGATGTATATTTATTTCTGTGCACTCAATCTTTACTTTTAATAAATACAAAACATTTTTTGTTAGTGTGGGTAAAAATATTACTGCATCTCCAATATTTTCTAAACTTACTGATGATTATGTAATGATCATGATGTATGGACTTTACCAGGTTCATTATTGTCTTTTTATACTTGAGAGTAAAGAAACACTGTACTGTTTCCTGTGTATATATTTTTGGCAAGAATTAAAATTGGATTTACATTGCATCATTATACCAAAGAAGCCATGTGCGCCCAACTATGTTGCACGTGTTAAAGTTGTCTGTGAAGGGCTCCTTGTTTAAACACGGCTGCCAGTCGTGAACTGGGCCCTTCGTCGCACAGCATTATGATTTTCTATAAGGGAAACAAAATTACAAAAGAAAACCCTTGGATATTGATTCGATAGGGACGGCCTACTCGGAATCACTGTCCGAATCGTAATTATGTGGTGGTGTAGGAGCATTTCTGCTTCTGTCCATTCACAGTCCGTCTCGTTTTCACGATGCTGTCGTTTCCTCTCACGATCTCTTCTCAACCTTTCTCCAATCTCGCAGGTTGCTTTGTGGCAATCCAAAGAGTAAGGCAATATACACAGAGCAATGGTTATAAAAGGGGGACACATAGGTATCCAGGCTCTTTAAAGCATAAATAGGGATCACTTCACTGAAATGTGAGCAAGCCACAGTACAACTGTGAGACGCGCAGCACTCGCCGGCTACAACGTAACAATAATAATTTCCGGAACGTGCTGTTACATTGTCATTCATTTTACCCACTGTCTTTCTTTCATTCATATGTTACGTAGGCACGTACCTTTTATCTTCGGCAATCTCATTCTCTAACCAGGCCTCAGGAGCTAACCAGCATAACACTGTCCACCACCCCTTTCGTTATTCCGCCACATTGTTGACATCCGTGAGTAACAACAACGTACTAAACTGGAAGGTGGTCTACGCATGCGTGGAATTCGCGGACAAAGAAAGATCAAGATCTAAATGAAGATCTCTTTAGTTAATTTAAAGCACAACAATTTGTTTAGTTTGAATGTCTGTGTTTTGAGGTGTGACTGGCGTACTACAGTCTTCAGTAGTATAAGCCTGGAGGAGATTCTTAATGCAACGCCTATGTTTTAGCTGTCTCTCTACTGCCATCTAGTGCTTCTTCTTCTAATTCATTCGCGGACAAACAAAGATCAAGATCCAAATGAAGATTATATATAGAGATAGAGAATGCGATTATTTTTAAAATTTAGTTCACTGAATATGAATTGAGTTTGTGGGACAGATGCATTGTTCAGCAGCAAGTTGTGATTTAACCAGGACAGCAACTCAAATTCTGTTACATTTTTTTTACAGATGTTGATGAACAGTAATAGTCCTCAGATCAGTTTTAAGATATTAGTTTGGGGTTTCTTTACACCAGTGTACACATAGAGTCTTAGCATAATGACTTTTTCATAGTGAAAAGACCCAAGAAAAAAAACTATTTATATAATAAAGTCTGGAGTCCCAGTTTCTTTCATATTTAAATTTAGCTGCCATTTTGTTTTAAATAAAATTCACTGACCTAATTGTATTAAAAATGTTTTCAAAATAAAAACACATTGGAAGGATTTGTTTTGTTTATAAATTTTAATGCCGTTTAGAATATATGGTGGATAATACAGTTTAGTGCTTTTTCTTTCTTACACATACAAAGCATCACATGTCAAGCAACTTAAATATGCCACACCTTAGTAGAAAAGCCCTCAGATAAGATGAAAGTTGGATTCTATGAACAACAGAAAAGATAGTTGCTGAGCAGACTTGTCAAACTGATAGAGAGCTGCATCCTTTCTTATGTTCAGGTCCAAACTATATGCCTCCTTTCGGTGGGTTCCCTTGTTTTATAGTGCCACATCTAGAAGAGGTGGTTGCACCGGGAGTCCCAGGGAGAAATAGGTATCCTCCACGCATGGTCTCTCGCTGCTGTGGGTAAAAGAGAAAAAAATGTAAGCGACCGTGCTTCCTCTCGGCCCAGAGTGGAATTGCTCACCTTAGCAGAACCCTGAATGTGATCGCTAAGTGGACATGCATGACAGTGAAAAACAACAAAAAAGTAAATACTTTTAAAAAGAAAACTTTTTCCTGTATTTTTTGTGTTTAAATTGATGGATTACATAAATATTCATGATTATACATGAATGAATGTATTGTTTAAAATGGTATACTTTGTTGGTTTGATGTTAAAAAAAATACTCTTTTGTCCATTTAATCCATCAGCAATCAACCAGATATTACATACACATTATTCTCCCGTTGGTGTAAAATAATAATTTTTTATCACTTTTGATAATGGTTAGAATGCAATTATTAAATTTTACTGTGCTATTCTAGCTTTTTCTGATTCTGTTATTTATTGTATTGTTGATACTTGGAGAGTAGTTATGCTAGCTTTTTTATTTATATGTGTTAATCAATTTAATTGTATAGCTTCTGCTGCTTTAAGTTTTTAATCTGATAAGATGTCTGATATTCTTATAAGTATTAATTTTTTAAAAGTAATATAAATTGTAGTGTAAAGTGCCTTGTTGTCATGCTGTATGTTTTCTCATGGTTAGTTCTTTTCGTAATGGGTGATAAGGACAAATATCAAAACCAGAAATATAACTGTTACCTGTAACCTCTTACCTGTCGATCTATGTCCTCATTCTGCCCTGTGTATTCAAACCTAGAGACTTCTAATGGCAGGCTGCTTCGCAGACTAGGGCCGTCTTTACTCCCAAACATTTACTTCAGTCCAGTTTTACCACCAATATAGGTAAACATTTCTAGCTTCTTGGATCACAAGTAGCAATTGGACAGAAACTGATTAAACAGATGTTGGTTATCTCTGGAGCATTGTCAATGACATACTTTTCTAACATGAAGCAGTTTATGTAAAACCTAGTGTATTGTTTGACAGAATCTATAACTATGAATCCACTGTGGCGAGTGCCTGGGGGTGGTACCCAGCCGGGACGCCCAAGAGGACCGGAGGAGGGCTTGTGCCTCCTCCAGACCACGACGGGGCGGCTACCCTGTTTGCTTTGGGGAACACAGGTTGGGAGCTTGGAAGCTCATCCCTGTAGGGGCCCGTGGTCACCACCAGGGGGTTCCCCAATGCCTACAGAACCCTGGACCTCAGCACTTCCGCCACACCTGGAAGTGCTGGGGGGAAGAGGATCGGGGACACCCGGAGTGCTTCCGGGTGCGCAGCTGGCACTTCCGCCACACTGGGGAGTGCCGGTGGAAGATTGCCGGGAAGCACCTGGAGCACATCCGGGTAACTATAAAAGAGGCCACCTCCCTTCATTCAAGGTTGGAGTAGAATGAGGAGTAGATTAAGCTGGGAGAAGAGAGTGGAGGCGGTCTGAAGAGTGAGGCAAGAGTGTGAAAGGCCTGGACTTTGGGGTAAAGTGGGTTGTGTGGCACTTTATGGACTTTGTAAATAGAACTGTGAATAAACGTGTGGTGGTGAATTTAACATGTCTGCCTGTCTGTGTCCGGGGCTCATTCCACACCACATTATCCACAAAAACATTTTAAAGACAGAAAATAAGGAACACAGGAGAGTACAAATCCATTACAATTTGTTAAGCAGGTGCAAGCACACTTTTTTTAATGTCACCATTAAAGTAGGCCTATTTCAATTTTAATCAGTGTTAGCTACTAAATGTGCATGTTATATTCCACTTTAATGGAAATATATAGACCAGATATTTTGTGTTGTGTGAAAACAAAAGCTGACTGATTTGGCAAATGTTTATTATTGTGTCTCACCATTTGAATCTTTGTTGCCATTGTGACTTCTTTGCAAAAAAAAATATTAAAAATCTTGACCCCCATCATAAGCTCATTTTATACAAAAAAAAAGTCAAAAATTTAAAGTAGAACATGGCATGACACAATTTGACTTTTAGGTATACTAATTGGTTGTCAGGATTCTTAATTTGCTGAATTTGCACCTGCCTGGTTGGAAGTGAAAAGAAAATCTTTTAAGGCATCCATTCTCTGTGCTCTGGTCATTAATAATTATCACCATAATTATGTATTTGAGGCCTCCCATAATTATAGTATATTTAAATCGTGGAGGTCATTAGATATGACAACATTTAGAGTTCTTTATTTTGGTAAATGTTTTTGTACCTTTTGATCAACACTGTTATATATATGAAATTCCTTTAATACTTATTTTTCTGTTTACAAGTTAGGAACTTGTCAAAAAAGAATGACCCTAACTTCCTTAATAATCTACCAATTCTTACAATTGAAAATACTTTTAATATTAGCAGTGTTTCCAGACTTTATCAATTATTGTCATGGTGCTCAATTCAATAATTCTCAGCATTCATTTTTCATTTTGTGCAAGACTTGCTTTAATTCAGCTGAAAACTGTACACCAGACAAACCACTCAAAATTGAAATTATCTAAAATATATCAAGGATTGGAACCTAATTGTGAATACTACTAGATAGTGCTGCTCTTACTTGGGCATATGTTTTGGGACTGCCCAACGTTTATTTGTTACAGTTTCGATCAGATAGTGTAGTATTTACAACTAGCCGAAGCCCGCCGTAGCATACGGCGGTGTAAGAATAGGAATGGAAAACGATGAGAAAGGAATTCAGTATAACAAAGGCTTAGGAAACCACCGTCGCAGTATAATGAAAATAGCAAGGAGCGAAACCAATGCCAATGGTCGAGAGAGTACCTTCCTGTAGCAGGCTACGGAAAACATAGACATATATAGATAGACGCCACATTCACTGTGTTGCCCAGTTGACACAATAAGTCAGCGCGTCCACCCTATTGCTAGTGGTAAAAGTGCCATTTAAACTAATACAGGTAGACGTGGAAACCGGATTTTCTGATGAAAAAACAATAACGTTTTAAACAGTATCGTTTACATACAAAAGATTTTGGCGAATCGTTTACATGCAATTATTTATATCCATTTATACACTAAATGCTTGCGTATCCCATGGTCTTAGAGTTGGTGGGTGGGGCTCTGTGAGTTGGCGGGTGTGGCTCTCTGTCTTGCGTGTGCTCTCTGTCTTGCTTGCCCTTAGTTAGAGTTGGCGGGCATGGTTCTCTGTATTGCATGCTCTCTCTGTCTTGCTTGCCCTTAGTTAGAGTTGGCAGGCAGGGCTCTGTGAGTTGGCGATCGTGGCTCTCTGTCTTGCGTGCGGTGTAAAGTCAACGTGGCTCAGAGGTGCATGTGGACTTTTGCACAGACGAAAGCGACTGAGGCTGTGTTTGGTGAATTGTTTCATGCCTCGAGAGCGACGCTGGACTCGGGAGGACAGTTACAGTTGGTGTGCGTGGCTCTGTCGTGCGTATCAAATGAAGCGGTAGGAGGGTTAGAGTTGGTGGGCGGGGCTCTGTCGAGCGTATCCTATGGTCTTAGAGTTGCCGGGCGGGACTCTGTCTTGCTTGCGCTCACTGTCTTGCGTGCCCTCAGTGTCTTGCTTGCGCTCAGTGTCTTGCGTGCCCTTAGTGAATTATATATATAGATCATTGCAGCACTTCCTACAGTAGTGTTATGGAGATATTTCAGATGAGTTTAGACTATCTGGTGATATTTTCTGCAGTAAATTATAGGTGCATTGACTAATCCTCCACAATTGGAATCCTATTGCACAATCCATGAGTCAAATAAAGAAAAAATCTAATTATATTTGCAGGAGACTACATAGAGCTTCTTTAGAATTTGGCAGTTATTCCTTAGTGTTATTCTCATATATATCTGCTGTGTTCCTGACAGCGTCTGTGCAAAAACTGTTTCAATGATTGTCACAAGTTAGCTTTCTGTATTGGTTAAGGGAGTTTTAGTATGATTTATGATTATAAATCCTAATTGTTTTTATTATATATGAAATTGATTGTATTTCTGATTAAACAGACTTTTAAATTTCATAATTTGTTTCACTTATAACTATATTTGATTGTCATATTATACCACTTCTTTTGTAATGCAAATTTTTTAAACAAATAAAATGTTTCAAGAAAAGAAGAAAGAAAAAAAGCTGAGGGCCACAGGTCTACAGCCTACAGGATTAAACCTGCTAAGTGCAGCTGTGTTTAAAGGAATGTATGTTTCTCTACCTCACTGAAAGGAGCCAAAGCATACTTTTTTTGCCCAGCATACTTTGCTATAGATTGGTTGTCCTAAAGTGTTTAATGGAAGCAGGTTAAAACCTGATACTGCTTTTAATTATCCAGTGTTTTGTCAGTTGCCTTGGCAAAGCAGCAAGGCACCTGTGATATGTGGTCACCTGAAGAATGTAAACATGTTATATAGAAGTAGGACATTAATAACAAGTCAATATGATTTTTAGAAAACTCGAGAAGTTGGTTGAGGGAGCTTTTACTGGAAAAAGTATGAGTGTTCAGGAGAAGAGAAATGCAGATATTCTACTGGATCACTATTCCGTTGGCATGGCCTCATATTTCCATGTTGGGCTAAAGCTGAAAATCATCTGTAGGATTATCCATAACTAAACTGCTTAAAAAAATTAAAGGAACACTTTGAAAACACATCAGATTTCAATTGGAAAAATAATAATGCTGGATATCTATACTGATATGGACTGGGTAATGTATTAAGAGCAAAAGAATGCCACATCGTTTGATGGAAATTAAAATTATCAACCTACAGAGGGCTGAATTTAAAGACACCCCAAAAATCAAAATGAAAAAATGATGCGGCAGGCTAGTCCATTATGCCGAAATTTCATTGCAGCAACTCAAAATCGTACTCAGTAGTTTGTATGGCCCCCATTTGCTTGTAAGCATGCCTGGCAACATTGGGGCATGCTCCTAATGAGATGACGGATGGTGTCCTGGGGGATCTCCTCCCAGATCTAGACCAGGGCATGAATGAGCTCCTGGACAGTCTGAGGTGCAACCTGGCGGAGTCAGATGGACCAAAATATAATGTCTCAGAGGTGTTCTATTGGATTTAGGTCAGGTGAGCGTGGGGGCCAGTCAATGGTATCAATTCCTTCATCCTCTAAGAACTGCCCGCATACTCTCTTCACATGAGGCCGGGCATTGTCGTGCACCAGAAGGAGCCCAGGACCCACTGCACCTGCATAGGGTCTGACAATGGGTCCAAGGATTTCATCCCGATACCTAATGATAGTCAAGGTGCCATTGTCTAGCCTATAGAGGTCTGTGTGTCCATCCATGGATATGGGTCCCCAGGCCATCACTGACCCATCACCAAACCAGTCATGCTGAACGATGTTAAAGGCAGCATAATGTTCTCCACAGCTTATCTAGACCCTTTCACGTTTGTTTTCATGTGCTCTGGGGGAACCTGCTCTCATCTGTGAAAAGCACAGCGCAGTAGTGGTGGACCTGCCAGTTCTGGTATTCTATGGCAAATGCCAATTGAGCTTCACAGTGCTGGGCAGTGAGCACAGGGCCCACTAGAGGATGTCAGACTCTCAGGCCACCCTCATGAAGTCTGTTTCGGATTGTTTGGTCAGAGACATTCACACCAGTGGCCTACTGGAGGTCATTTTGTAGGGCTCTGGCAGTGCTCATCCTGTTCCTCTTTGCCCAAAGGAGCAGATACCAGTCCTGCTGATGGGTTGACCTTCTACGACCCTGTCCAGCTCTCCTAGGGTAACTGCCCGTCTCCTGGAAAGTCCTCCAAGCCCTTGAGACTGTGCTGCAAGACACAGCAAACCTTCTGGCAATGGTACGTATTGATGTGCCATCCTGGAGAAGTTGGACTACCTGTGCAACCTCTGTAGGGTTCAGGTATCGCCTCATGCTACTAGTAGTGACACTGACCGTAGCCAAATGCAAAACTAGTAAAGAAACAGTCAGAAAAGATGAGGAGGGAAAAATGTCAGTGGCCTCCACCTGTTAAACCATTCCTGTTTTTGAGGTCGTCTCATTGTTTCTCCTCTAGTGCACCTGTTGTTAATTTCATTAACACCAAAGCAACTGAAACTGATTAACAACCCTCTCTGCTATTTGATACAGATCAATTTCCCAGACGTTTCATTGACTTGATGCTATACTCTGATTGAAAAGTGTTCCTTTAATTTTTTGAGCAGTATATATATACACTGAAGCTGGCCAGGATCTTGAAATTACTTTTTTGTCAGCTTATACAGTATTATTAGCCTACATATTTTGCTGCATCAGAACCCTGCCTTGAAGAACCAGTATCTTGTTTTTTGTCAGCCTTACTGGCTCCAGGATAAAGATTGAATTTCCACTTTGCTGAAATACTTCCATGATGTGCTTCTAAATATGAAATGTTTTGCCTAGGCTGGTCAGGCTGTAACACTCTGCCATAATGAAATAAATTCACAGGAGATGGCTGTGTCTCAAAAGATTATCAGTACAGTTTGGCTATGTTGAGATAGACTCTGAATATAGATCTGTGTGCAATGGACTGCCCAATGCTAATAATGTCTTGTTCGATACAAGGTACTTTAATGGTACAAACCGGATTCCAAAAAAGTTGGGACACTAAACAAATTGTGAATAAAAACTGAATGCAATGATGTGGAGATGGCAAATGTCAATATTTTATTTGTAATAGAACGTAGATGACAGATCAAACGTTTAATCCGAGTAAATGTATCATTTTAAAGGAAAAATATGTTGATTCAAAATTTCACGGTGTCAACAAATCCCAAAAAAGTTGGGAAAAGTAACAATAAGAGGCTGGAAAAAGTAAATTTGAGCATAACAAAGAGCTGGAAGACCAATAAACACTAATTAGGTCAATTGGCAACATGATTGGGTATAAAAAGAGCTTCTCAGAGTGGCAGTGTCTCTCAGAAGCCAAGATGGGTAGAGGATCACCAATTCCCACAATGTTGCGCAGAAAGATAGTGGAGCAATATCAGAAAGGTGTTACCCAGCGAAAAATTGCAAAGACTTTGCATCTATCATCATCAACTGTGCATAACATCATCCGAAGATTCAGAGAATCTGGAACAATCTCTGTGCATAAGGGTCAAGGCCGTAAAACCATATTGGATGCCCGTGATCTCCGGGCCCTTAAACGACACTGCACCACAAACAGGAATGCTACTGTAAAGGAAATCACAGAATGGGCTCAGGAATACTTCCAGAAACCATTGTCAGTGAACATAATCCACCGTGCCATCCGCCGTTGCCAGCTGAAACCCTACAGTGCAAAGAAGAAGCCATTTCTAAGCAAGATCCACAAGCTCAGGCGTTGTCACTGGACCAGGGATCATTTAAAATGGAGTGTGGCAAAATGGAAGACTGTTCTGTGGTCAGACGAGTCACGATTTGAAGTTCTTTTTGGAAATCTGGGACACCATGTCATTCGGACCAAAGAGGACAAGGACAACCTAAGTTGTTATCAACGCTCAATTCAGAAGCCTGCATCTCTGATGGTATGGGGTTGCATGAGTGCGTGTGGCATGGGCAGCTTGCATGTCTGGAAAGGCACTATCAATGCAGAAAAATATATTCAGGTTCTAGAACAACATATGCTGCCATCCAGACGTCATCTCTTTCAGGGAAGACCATGCATTTTTCAACAAGATAATGCCAGACCACATTCTGCATCAATCACAACATCATGGCTGCGTAGGAGAAGGATCCGGGTACTGAAATGGCCAGTCTGCAGTCCAGATCTTTCACCTATAGAGAACATTTGGCGCATCATAAAGAGGAAGGTGCGACAAAGAAGGCCCAAGACGATTGAACAGTTAGAGGCCTGTATTAGACAAGAATGGGAGAGCATTCCTATTTCTAAACTTGAGAAACTGGTCTCCTCGGTCCCCAGACGTCTGTTGAGTGTTGTAAGAATAAGGGGAGATGCCACACAGTGGTGAAAATGGCCTTGTCCCAACTTTTTTGGGATTTGTTGACACCATGAAATTCTGAATCAACATATTTTTCCCTTAAAATGATACATTTTATCAGTTTAAACTTTTGTTCCGTGATTTATGTTCTATTCTGAATAAAATATTAGAAGTTGGCACCTCCACATCATTGCATTCAGTTTTTATTCACGATTTGTATAGTATCCCAACTTTTTTGGAATCCGGTTTGTAAATATCGCAAAAAACTAACAACTTTGTGACTCTGAATTACTAGATTTGAACTCAACTCATTTTTTTGGCTTGCAGAATGTTAATTTTCTTACCCATTTGCATGGTCATATATTGAAATTGGTCTGTACATCTCACTTATCTTTTGGCAACCTGTGCTCCTATTTTGTCTCCATTCCGCTTTCCTGTCTTTGAGTGTAAAATCTACTTTAGAAATCATGTCCCATCTTAGTTTGTATATTAGATAATCTTATTGACCACTCAGCCATCTGCCCATATTTTGAGTCCACTTGACTTTATGGTTTTGATTCTACATTTTGCTATGTGAAAGCAGCTGACTGACACTTTGACATACTATGGCAAAGCTTGGACACACTGTACCATGCCCAGGCTATGTCTGATCATCAAAGGGCCTTCATAGGTGCACTAACCACAGTTAAGAATGTCAATTGTGGCAGAGTGACCGTGATGTTGTTGCCAATTATTCCACTGAAGTAAAAAAAAGTCCTTTACTTCTTCCATGACAAAATAAAAAAGATAAATAATTCTATTAATGTTAGTTAATCATCTACTTATTTTCCTTCTTATCTTTGTGATTTTTTGATTTGTTATACTTTGTTAATCCCCAAGGGGAAATTGTTTTTTTGCATGACCTCTGGGGGGTTCCCTTTCATTCTCCATACTTTAGATACTTTTCACCATTTTCATCTTTATCTCCCTGTTCTGTAAATTGAAGGTCTACTACTTGTTTTAAGCCAGTGGGTTTCCCTTCATATACTACACAGGACAGAAAGCTACGGTACAGTATTGGCCCCCTCTTGTCACAGGACTTTTGTTATAGACACACTGGGACAACATTACACTACAGTTACAGTTACAAATTTACAAAATACAACTAGCACCAACAGAAACACAGATGTCAGTGTAACAGATCTTTTATTCAGAACCCTCATTAGAGTTAACCAAAAAACAGCACACAAATCCAACCAAACAATAAACACATTCAAAATTAGAATTATAACTAAATGCAAATCTAAAATGTATAAAATGAAATATAAGTGCAGACGTTATATACATATTGCAGTTCTGTATTCAGTCTCTAATTGATTTTTAAACTGTTAGGCAGAATTAAGTCTTTTGTAGTTTTTAGTTATTTTGTTGTTACCTCTGCAGTCAAAGGTAAAAAGTGACAGTATGTTAGTTACCCCGTATGCATTAGTAATATACCTATATCTTTGTTTTATAGTTTTTAGTATTAGTCATCAATTACTTGTAAGAATTCATAGATTATAATTGTTTGCACTAACCTGTAATATATTTTTATAAAAGAGTATTATAACCAATGAAAATGTTCCAGTAGAGACTCTGGTTTATTTGCATAATTATTTTAGTGATGTAAATTTTGACCAAATACATGCTTACATTATTTATGAAAATTCAATATCCAGTCAAAATCAGCAGAAGGAAGCAAGTTAAGCTTTTTTCCGTCATGTTTGTAAATCTAAGGAAATGAGCATGTCATGCATCAGAACTGAGATTAAAGCAGTAGGGCTGTTTTCATAAAGCCTATCTAAGAATGCATGAGTGTGCAGTCATTACTGAATTTTGGAGTTGGAGAAGAAAGCTTATTGCTTTCATTTAGCTTCAGGAGCCAAGTCAGAAAGTAACCCTAATTAGGAAATCATATGAAATGTAACATTATTAGTGGAAAAGAATATCTGCAGGTGCCTTTATTATGTCGTGGAAAACATTGCAATAAATTAAATACAGTAGATGTTTCCTGTTTTTTGACAGATTTTAAGGAGGTTTCAATTAATTTTTTTCTGGTTTTGTTTATAAAAGTGGCAAACCTCTTGCGTTATATTGGGGTGATACAAATAGTGAACTTCCTGCTTTCATGCACTGATTAAGTCATGTACATCTGATCTAACAGAGTGGGAAAGGTGTGAAAAAATTCATGCCTAATTAATGAATTTACATCAGTTGGGTTCAATATACTGTAGAAATTCCATCCTTTAAAACAAGTACTGATTTATTCAAATATTACATGTGCATTGATGTTTCTAGCATGTATACTAAAAATTAGAATTTATCATTGGAGAAGCCCAGTTACAAATGTTTGTGCATGAGTTTTAAGATGTTATTAGAGGTTACTCAATACTGGTATTTGTGAATATCAGCTTGTTGTGGATGCATAATAATACTGGAATAAAAAAGTTTCCCTTGGCCTTGAATTTGACACTTTTTTCACAAAAGTAGTAGTGAGCATTTTTCCCTATAATGAATTTTAATCTTAATCTATAACACCAAAAAATACAATTTAAAGTAAACATATGAAATTATATTGATAGCGGTGAAAGGATACTGTAAATACAAGAATAGTAAACAACCATAAACAGTAATCCCTACACACAAAGATAACCCTATATTGCTGTAATTCCTGGGCCACCATTAGACTCTACTTATTGGTTGTTCCATCCATGACCTATTAGATATCCACCTCAATTACTGTATATGATGATGATACACTATTCTTTGCCACAGTAGCAGCACCACATAACACAGTTTGTCAAAAATTGTGGCACTGAGTAAAAAATTTGTTTTGCACCTGAGGTAATATAGTTAAAGAAATTAACAAACCATAATAGTTAAAAAAAAATTTAAAGACAACCTGTTACAAAGGACCTTGGCTATCTACCACTCTTAGATAAAATGCGTGCAATAAAGTTATTGTGAGATTGTGAGAGGTTCTCTTTTCAGTTTGGTGTGACTGCAGCTTAGCACAACTTTTATATTGAAAGATTGAAAATTATGGAGCTTTACCAGGAACTAATGAAATGACTAATTAGGTTTGTGTTATTTTGGCTACTGTTTTAACTGGCTTTGTTAAGTGTTCTCAGTGTAGCACAGACTAAGTACATATCATAATGGATGTTTGGCATCATCTGTAAAATGTCAGTCAGAATTAAGTTTTTTGTCAGACACCACGACCGCAACAGGACTGTCAGTAAAATAAGTGTCAATTCAAAGGTGTGCCAGGAACATTAGACAAAACTATTTTATTAAAATTATTTTAATTAATATATAATATCACTTAAATTTTAAACATAAGTTATAATTGAATGTCTGTTTTTTACTTTCTCGTATATAAAGTATAGGGACGTTTTGTAATCATCCAGAAGTTTGATGTTGAGTTTTTGATGAATCTCGACATTTTAGACCTCCCTGAGATGTCTGCGTGTCTCTTAAACACAATAACTTTAGCACACATTCACTTACAGTAGGTCATCCAAATTTTCCATACAAGTATTAGGTACAAAATGTAGATTTTTATCAACTTTTAGGCTATTTCCGCTAACCGGAAGTGGTACTTTACCTTTTATTCATGCAGCTGCAGTGTCCGATTTATTCAACTTTATTTTTATAACAATTGTTCAATATATTATTAATTTGATTTGATTTGTTGTTGATGGTTCTTTAATGTACATAATATAAAAATATAATCATTGTCTTGCAGTTTACTCCTCAAATATCCATCCCCATATCTGAGTATAGGAAAAAGTCTTGAGGAGACAACTCCCGATTTTTTTAATGTTCACTATATTAGTATTTTATAGCTTCCTTTGTTATTTTTATTACTAAGCAGAAGCTCCTGCATGCACCTCCACCATGCTGTGAAAATGAGTCCTAATGCTGCATTCAATCTATGAAAAGGCAAACACATATTGACAGCCAACTGACTAAAAGAAAATGTCCTCATTGTAGAATCATTGACTGCCAATTTAATGAGGCATGTATATGAAGTCAGCACTAATCTGTTGAATCCAGGTCACAGCACCAGTGAGATGATTTCTTTTTGGCAGGAGTGCAGCTTAACCCCTGGGAAAAAGGTTATGTTTGAGGATATGACTTCATACTAAACTGAACTTGTCTGCTTGACAATGTTGAACATAGATGCCACTCAAAGACTTTGGAGCAATTTGCTCACTTAATTGCAGTTACACATGAAATCTGCTTTTAAGTAATTGTTAAGTTTTTAAGTTGTTGTTAACTAAACTTTTGAAATGAATAGTGATTTTTATATTTCTTTAACAGTGACTGCAGATAATCGATTGCATATTACTTTGCTATTTGAATGTTTTCATTTACAATTCCAGTTCGTTCCCACAGTTCAAAGGAATACATGCTGTTCTTTTCAGGTGACCCTAGACATACTGTTATTTATGTTTATGTATGTCTCTGTGTGTGACAGAGTGATAGTTGCCTTTGGTGGACTGGCATCCAGTCTAAAACGGGGCTCTATCTTGCATGTATTTTTGCTGGCATTGGCTGTAGTGAAGAAACAGAATACAGTAGGTAGGCTAATTTATTTTTTTCTTTTTTAAATAATTTTAACAAAGCACCCTTACTAAGAATCATGGAGACAACATTAAAAGACAAGTGTAATCATCTTAATTAAAATAACAGTAAATGTAATAGTATGATGCAACAAAGCCATTTCATAGAGTATAATAAGCAAATAATGTGTCCGTGGTCAAAAGACTGCCAAGTAATACTGAACTCTAGCTAAATATAGGCTGTATATTTACAAGGCTATATCAGTATGCTTAGTTGATGAATTAAGTAGGAGGCCATTTTTGAGAGGTGTATTTCTGGACAGTTTTATCTGTCTTGTATATAAAAGGTATTCTTTGAAAGAGGGAACATGTTGTCATTATTTTTATATTTGATAGTTTTCTTTTTATTTACCCACTATGTCTGTCTGTCTCTCTGTTAGTAAATCTGTAGATCTGCTAAAATACATTTTTGATAATGTAATGTGCAGGCTAGCAATTCTCAGAAGTCCCAGGTTATTACAGCATTTTTACTGAGTCATTGGCATCACAGCAAGTGTGAGACCGGAGGATGGTATCCTGATGGAATGTCTTAAAGGAGAAGTGCAGTATATTTAAATCAAGTTATTTCTTCATAATTATGATAGTAATTTACCATAAGAAATCATGTTCTAAAGTGAAACATTTTTCATACATTTTTGCATTTTAAAATGGAGTTCAAGGGGCACCAGTCCAAACATGAAAACAAAAGCTTTAAAACTTTACAAAAATGTCTACTTTGAAAGGACAAATGTTTCCATTTAAGAATATGTGTTGTCTTAGTGTCTAATGCATGTTTGTGACAATATAAAGAAACTGTATGTAATACATTTAATCACAAATTCTTGGTTCTGTTTTTCTTGAGGTATGAATACATTTCCTTTTAACGTATCTGCTCACAGCTGCTATCATTGGTGAAATATTTTTTTTTTTATTTTCACTGGCGCACTGCCAATTGTCTGTATCCTTGTTATGACTTCAGTCTTTATATTTTCCTCCTTTGTCTCTCTAATTCTGTTTTATCAATGGTTATATTGTGCCATGGCTTGTAACAAATGGTGTTCTGCACAAAAGTGTGTAGAGCCATCAGTATGTCCTGAAATAATCTCATTTGAGTATGCATCTACCTTCAAACCATTGTGGCTATACCACCTGTCAAACCTTTGTGCCAGCACTGGCAGTACATACATACAATGAACAGGCTAATTACGCCACCAGAAAATGTCATTTATCATAACATCACTGTTATACTTTTTTGGATTTCTGAAAACATCCACCAGCAACTTGCTGCTTCTATCTCTGTAGAAAATGACATACTTTCCACTATAATAAACCAAGCAACTTATTTTCAAAGTTTAGTTTACCAGCTGAAAATGATATCTCAGAGCTTATAACAAAACCTAATTCTTCCACTTGCCAATTGGATCCAGTACATACAAGCATTTTTGAGTCCTGTTTATCACATATCTCCCCCATGATAACTATTATAATTAACTCTTCCCTTATTTTCAACATGGTCCCCCACTCATTAAAAACTGCCTCAATTACTCCAATTCTGAAAAAAAACTGACTTAGATCCTAATATCTTTAATACTTATTATTTCAAATGTTCCATTCATATCAAAAATTCTTGAAAACATAGTTGCCTTCAGTCCCATCTTTGAAAAAATAATCTTTTCGAACAGTTCTCGCTTTCGTCCGAAACACAGTACAGAAACTGCCCTGGTCAAAATCACTAATATTCAAGCAAAGGGCTTTAAGTCAGAGAATGCAGTTGTTATTCGGGCAGTTGTGCAGGGTTCTGTTTTGGGGCCACTTCTTTTTTTCATCTACATCTTCCAAGTAGGCAATATTTTTCAACACCATAGTATTAAGGTATATTGTTATGCTGATGACACACATTTTTGTCTATCTACTAAATCAACTTCTGTTTTCCCTCCAGATACTCTTATGGTATGTCACCAAGACATAAAGTCATGGATGACTCACAATTTTCTACAATTAAATAGCAGTAAAACTGAGGAGCTCCTCATTGGTTCTAAATCTACACTCTCTAAGGTTAACCATTCTGCCATTTTAATTAACAACACTATCATAAACATCTCTTCCCAGGATAAGGGCATCATTCTGGACAGTACCCTTTCTTTTACTTCCCAAATAAATAATGTTTCCCGGACTGTCTTTCTCTATCTTTGACACATTTCTAGACTTCGTCCTGTTCTTACACAACACAGTGCTGAAGTATTGGTTAATGCCTTAGTCACTTCATGAATAGATTACTGTAGTGCTATTCTATTTGGCATCCCTAAAAAACTAATCCATCCCTTACAACTTATACAAAATTCTGCTGCTAGGATAATTACCTGTTCTAAATCCACTGAATATATTACACACCTCTTCTCTTCCAACTTCACTGGCTCCCTGTTTACTGCCGAATGCAATACAAAATACTGCTCTTAACATTTAAAGCTCTCCACAACCTTGCTCCTCCCTTCTTCACTGATCTCCTAGAGACTTACACTCCATCTCACTCACTCAGATCCTCATGTGCAGCTTTACTTTCTGTACCACACATCAAACTCTGTTCTATGGGAGCTCAAGAATTCTCTCATAGTGCTCCTCAATTCTGAAATTCTCTTCCCTCTCATATCCGTCAACTAGACTCAATAACACAATTTAAAACTGCCCTCAAAACTTATCTTTATAAACTGGTATACCATGTTTATCACTGTTAAAGCCAATTACCTTTAATGTTTGTTACTACTTCTGTACCTTTATTGCTATTTGATTTTATTGTCCTATTTCCCTGGAGTACTAAGAAAGGTGCCTTTTAAATAAAATGTATTATTATTATTATTTGTTTATTATTATTGTTATTATTATTATTAATATTAATATTATTGGTCAAATCATATTTATCTCTTTTGCTATGTGTACTCAAATAATATTTTTAAAATGCAATATTAGCATAAAAACTGAATATACAGACACAGTGGTTTGATGAAAGGTACACACTCAAATCATATTATTTCTTTTTGCAAAGTGTGTCTCATACACACCCAAGTTGAATTGCAAGTTGCCTAAAAAATGGGCCTAATCTTTCTCAAAAGATTGCATATTGTAATCTGTTCAGTTAACCAATAAACAGTGTCATTTTGCCTGACTTCTTATCTCTATATATAATCTTCATTTGGATCTTGATCTTTGTTTGTCCGCAAATTAATTAGAAGAAGAAGCACTAGATGGCAGTAGAGAGACAGCTAAAACATAGGCATTGCATGTCCTCCAGGCTTATACCACTGAAGACTGTAGTACTCCAGTCACACCTCAAAACACAGATGTTCAAACTAAACAAATTGTTGTGCTTTAAATTAACTAAAGAGATCTTCATTTAGATCTTGATCTTTGTTTGTCCACGAATTCCACGCATGCGTAGACCACCTACCAGTTTAGTACGTTGTTGTTACTCACAGATGTCAACAATGCGCCGGAATAACGAAAGGGGTGGTGGACAGTGTTACGCTGGTTAGCTCCTGAGGCCTGGTTAGAGAATGAGATTGCCGAAGATAAAAGGTACGTGCCTACGTAACATATGAATGAAAGAAAGACAGTGGGTAAAATGAATTACAACGTAACAGCACGTTCCGGAAATTATTATTGTTACATTGTAGCCGGCGAGTGCTGCGCGTCTCACAGTTGTACCGTGGCTTGCTGACATGTTAGTGAAGTGATCCCTATTTATGCTTTAAAGAGCCTCGATACCTATGTGTCCCCCTTTTATAACCATTGCTCCGTGTATATTGCCTTACTCTTTGGATTGCCACAAAGCAACCTGAGAGATTGGAGAAAGGTTGAGAAGACATCGTGAGAGGAAACGATAGTGTCGTGAAAACGAGACGGGCTGTGAACGGACAGAAGCAGAAATGCTCCTACACCACCACATAATTACGATTCGGACAGTGATTCCGAGTAGGCCGTTCCTATCGAATCAATGTCCAAGGGTTTTCTTTTGTAATTTTGTTTCCCTTATAAAAAATCATAATGCTGTGTGATGAAGGGCCCAGTTCACGACTGGCAGACGCGTTTAAACAGGGAGCCCTTCACAGACAACTTTAACTCGCGCAACGTAGTTGGGCGCACATGGCTAGTTATATATAATATGAAAAGCATCTGCTGCAATCACAATGTCTGTCTTTCCAGTGAAGTAGTTTCACTGAAATTTGGCACACTTATTCTTCAAAAATTTTGTTGGAATGTTAAATTTTCATTTTAATATCTTGATAGAGCGTGCTGCTGTACAGAATTTTGAAATTTCAAAATCTGCCTTTGAAAAGCATTGGCAAATTTGTATGTAAAGTGTGCATCTTAAAACATATGTGCGATTTCATTTAAGGATTTATCTGGACAGAGATGACTTCAACTTGCATATTTTGTATATTTTCTTCTTTACTCATCTGACAGCAACTTCTAAGGGCAAAAGAGATCACCAATACAAGTTAGTCAAATGCCATTAGAGGCACACATATGCAACCTGCTACTTGATGTAAGTTAACGTATCTGTAACAAAAAAATAAAATAAAATGAATGCAAGAGCAAAAGGAATTATATAAGCATTGATATGAAAGTGCAGAGTGAACATATATGTTCATTATTTATAGCACACTAAAAACAACCTCATGGTTTTATTACCTGCTCATCATAATGATTCAGTGTTTCTCTTACACAGTTTATCATGGTCTGAAGCAGCCAACATTTTTACCTTAAACATTATTTTAAAGGTTTAAATTCTTAAAAATGTTACATTTAAAACATTCTATCTACTGTTAGTCACAGACCCTCTACATCCAAAATCTAACATCAATCAATACCATTTTTACATCAATTATATTGGAATTTGGAGTCTAAGAAAGCTATTTAGGCAACACCAGCCTGTTTGAGATATTTTCTAACTACAGTACATGGCATTGTAAAGTACTGCTAAAAAGCACATTTTATTGTAGTCTACTAACAAGCACAGCAACTCTATCCTGTTATTAGTGTTATTTATGAATATGATTAAATGTGGTAACTGTCTCTTTATTGAAGTAACTTAAGAAATTTAAAGTTTTAAAACTTCCAAAAGAGCTAAGCACCCACATTTTACTTTTATTGAACTGAGAACCCTTGTACACATTCAACACTACTTCGTTCTTTTGTTTTAATGGCTGCACAGTCAATAGCACAATAACATAAGCTCTCAATCACAGCAATGTTCTGTATGTAGATTTTGGTGCATGATCTAGATTAACACTGTTAATCCATGGCTGTGCTTCTTGAGAAAGTACTGTACTGTTGGAAAACTAGCAATATCTGTTAGCTAAGAGTTGTAAATCTTCTCCTAACTTTGCAATGGAATAGTAACCTTTCCAGGGCTGGTTCTTACATTAGATGGATTTTATGAATGTGAATGAGTATTTCTCTTATCATTTTCTTCTTCATTTGTGCAATACTGTCTCTATCATCTGTCCTGAAAAATGGAAAACTTTGTGCATTTAACATAGAAATTATCTTCTATGTGACGTAGAAGAACAAGGAGAGTGAGTATGTTATAGTTACTGCAAGGCCCTCATGAGATTACAGTGGATGACTACCACTCCCCACAGTTAGGCCCACTATCACTAGTGCTTGCCATTTGAATGTAATGGCATCATGAGTGACAGTAGCTGATTGTCTGTGGCCAGTATGTTTAGATAACTCAGGAAAAGTAGTGGGTGATGACAGTAGGATGAGCACCAATACACAAAAAAAAAATTGGATTATCCATAGTACTGTTAGCTTACCATCACTATCCCAGCCCTAGTCTCTTATCATAAACAAAAGACAGGGTAAACACACTGTGCTCTTTTTAGCGGAAAAGGATGCCCTTATATCACAGATGTCCAGCTGACAGACCTCATTGTGCATGTAAGGGAATATTAACTGCCAATATACACAGATGAGTCTATTATTCATGTACAAGAGACATGAACTGCAAGCATACTGTGCTCAGAGCTCTGATCCCACTGATTGTTGGATCAGAATCGTTATCTGCCATCAGGACCAGCATGCAAAATTGCAAAGGTGACCTATGAGAATAAGATGAGTAAATACCTTGTGGTGAGATAGTAATGGGTCATTGCCATCAATTATACAAAACCCTGCCATGCTGCAGGATAAGGGAGAAGAGAATTAACAGGACATGTTTTGTTCAGCCTAAAAATAATAAGTACAGATGCAGCAGTGATGATCTGAATAGCATCAGATTAAGAAAAATAATGTATACTTATTAAAAGCAGCTCAAATATTATATAAATAAAGCTTAACTATAAGTACATCTTGCTTTATGTTCTATATTGTTATAAGGGTGACTGTAGTATGGCACAGTGGTTTGTTGCAGCTGCAGATGGCTGAGTTCAGTTCAATTTTGTTTACTCCCACATTACAAACAGATGCATGTTAGGTTGAAAAACTCTAAATTTTCACTTTTGTGTGTCTTTTAAAATGCAAAACACTGCTGGGATAGGCTCTGATTTTTGTGACTTATTTCTAACATGTTTAAGGTTAAAAAACCTAGAATAAGCCTGAATATTTTTAAAGACAGAACTGGTCAAATACCTGGAATACCAGGCATATTTCAAATTTCAGTAACGGCGTGAAAGTAGAATGATCAGTGTTGAACCAAAATGGGAGGTGAAATGGAGTGCTTATATGCACATTTAGAGGAGTTTAGAGGACAAGCCTCTATACTGTTACTTTGAAGCTAAAGCTGTATACAGGTCAGTCTAGAGGAATTGTTTATTTTTCATTTTGTATTGTATTTTTAGAGGTTGGTCATTTAGAGTGCATTCAGAGTTCATATTGCTTTTAGTGTTGTCTACTACTTTCAAAGTCGTAGCACTATACGATAAGCTGTTCTTGCCCCCATTTCCTGTTTTTTAATTATTCATTATTTTCATCATTCATTATTTTTCATCTTATTTAAACTGGTTATTTTCTTCTGCACATAGCAAATCACATCCTGGATGCAAGCGTGGTATTGTCAGGAGTAGGTAACATCATTATGACATTTCAGTGCTTTTACAGGGCATAGAACCACTTCTATGTTAAAATGTCTAATAGTTAAGGTACACCTTCCACCTTAGAATACTACTAACTATAGATCATAGCATAACAAGCCAAAATCTATATGAAGACATGTTTTGTTTACTGTCATTATGGCTCATTTCTGCTATAATGTAATCTACGAGATCATCTTTTAATGTAGTTTCTGTCAGGTTTGAAAAGGCACATTAAAAGCATATCTGGGTGTTATTATTTTCACTAGAAGAAAAGCAGTGATTTAATGACATTTGAGTTCATTGTTAATAACCACATCAAAAACAAATAAGGTATTGCATATATTGTATCCTTGAGTCATGCTATCCACAATGTACAAAAACATATACATGGACATGATTTCATCAAGGCTTCTTGTCTTATATTATTTTAGTTATGTTCAATGTAGAATTAAGTTATCACTATATTTCTTCATAGTACAATACAACCACCAGAGCTGATTTTTATATTATTTTTTTTTTTGTACAACCAAATTAACATGTCTGTCATTTTTGTCTACATCACTTCATGGGGATTTGAGAAACTGTTTGTCTCTTAAATATCTGGTACTTAATAATTTTTACTCTCTTAATGCCCAACTATTGAAACACGTGTAATAAATTATCTTTTAGTCTGAAGAGGTAGTTACTTTCTATTGTTGTATAGCAGGGGGCTACGGTGGCGCAGTGGTAGCGCTGCTGCCTCGCAGTTAGGAGACCTGGGTTCACTTCCCGGGTCCTCCCTGCGTGGAGTTTGCATGTTCTCCCCGTGTCTGCGTGGGTTTCCTCCGGGCACTCCGGTTTCCTCCCACAGTCCAAAGACATGCAGGTTAGGTGGATTGGTGATTCTAAATTGGCCGTAGTGTGTGGTGGGTGTGTTTGTGTGTGTCCTGCGGTGGGTTGGCACCCTGCCCAGGATTGGTTCCTGCCTTGTGCCCTGTGTTGGCTGGGATTGGCTCCAGCAGACCCCCGTGACCCTGTTCGGATTCAGCGGGATGGATGGATGTTGTATAGCAACATACTGGTACAGTATTTACTGTTGGTGCCTCACAGATCCAACACCCTGAGTTCAGATACTGTATTTGCTTGTTGGTTGTGTACAATATGCATGTCCTCCTCATGCTCAGGGTTTTCTTCTCTGGATAATCTGATTCTTGTCTAACATCCCCAAAGACATGTGGGTTAAGGTAACTGGCAATTGCTAATTGGCCCTGTGGGGGTGTATGCATGGGATATACTCTCGTACCTGCGACCCTGAATTATATCTTCAGTATAGATTCATCCCAATAAAGCAGCTAATCATATCTAGCTTCAGTTTCTTCTTCAGATTTAATCAGTTGCAATGCAATGACATAATGCAAGACCTAAAATGGTGAAAAGGTAAGCAGTAAACTTCCACAGGTTTAAATATAAAGTTTAGCCTAGCAAAAACTGAAAAAAAGAAAATATCAGAATATTACAAATGGGTGTTCTTCAAGGAACAACTAATAGGTTACAACCTACAGATGTTCTGCAGCAATTAAAATAAATTAGACCTTGCAATTTAAAGCAAACAATTTGCACAGATGTCCCAACTTCTGTAGATTATTGAAAAGCTTTCTATCTGAGTTGGAACAGGCTGTGTTACTACACTCTCTAAAATATTACTTGGATAATATTCCAGAGATAATGGCAAGAAAACGGTAATTAATAAACGAGATGAGACAGAGCATTATTACCTTTAGAAGTGTAGGCCTTTCATTTTGAGAAATTGTATCAGTGTCAGTGAGTATGGTGCTCTACACAATCCAAATCAATTGGAAACTGGAAGAAACTCTGATAGAAAGAGACCCACAACCCAATCAGAGCAGAAATTTCTGAGGGTCACCAGCTTGCGTAATGGCACCTTATAGCACAACAGCTTCAAACACAGCTTAATAGTGGTTGAAAAAAGCAAGTCTCAGTTTCTTCTATGAAGTTGAGACTTTGTGCTGCAGGTTTGACAGGGCAAGTGGCAGTTAGAAAGCCATTCCTAAAGGACAAAATAGGGTCTTGAAATACTGGCTGTGGACTACTGCAGGCTGGACAACCCTTAGTATTTTATATATAGATAGATTATACATTTATTCTGCAACATAATCTTCTAATTTGTACATACTTTATATAAAATTACTGAATTTGTCTTAAGTTGAATTCCTGCAGTTCAAAGCGGCTTGTAGTTTTGTGTTTTTGTTTACTAGCTTGATATCTCATTTATTTATCTAAAAAGCATCATCATTTGTAAATTCATCTTTGTTTAATTCAAATTAAAAAAGTTAAAAAGGTTAAACTGTATAAGCTTGTGCATTTGCATTGTGCTTCCCTGCAATGTGTCTTTTATTATTTATATAAATTCTTAAAAATCAAAATTATCTGTTTCAGCATTGCTGTTTGTTTACTGATACACCATTTAAATTGCCTACATTGTTAGTAAGAAGAAAAAAAAAACATACACCAGGAAAAAAAGAAAAATGTGAAATAATACAGTATACTGAAGTGCTGTTTATTGTAGACAGTCAAGATTAAACCTGTGAAGTGCTTTAAGTAACTTTGGTTTTAGACTTGTAAATCCTTTTGTAATCCTATTAGAAGACTAAAAGAGGCTTGTTCTTAAATAGCACACTTATGTGTCTACAAGTATGAATTCATCATTATCCTAAAATTTGCTTGAGTAAGAGTAGTTGCTACAATTGATCTATAGTCCACAGCCTTGAATTATAGAGTATAAAATATTACATGTCTATTACATGTCTATCGTTTGAAAAATATATCAGTATTTTACTTTACAAATAAAAAACAGAAAAAAATGTTGCAAATGAAATTCTTTTTAGAATATTTGCTTTGCTGTATGCAGCTTCATATTACAGGAGTTCCAGTTACCAGATTGTAAGCAGTCTGATTTTGCCAAATCTTAATTCAATACTATCAGTTCACTGACTATACTTAATGTTCCTATGCTATGGGCCATTTTAAAAACCATTTAAATTGGATAATTATAAAAAAGCACTGATATATGTGAGTGAATCATAGTTCTCAATATTGTGTTATAGTATTTTAAATTTCTTGATTAAACATATTATTTTTAACTAATTCAACTCATACAATTATTATCAGATGTTTTACGTTTCATGGAGATAACATTATTAAACTGCCTTAAGTGGACACAACATAACTACAGGATTACCAACAAGAGTCACTAACAACCTTTCTTCCTCAGATATCTGAGGAATGTCTCCATCTATGCTTATTAACTTATTAAAGTACACAGTAGAGTCTGTACTAACTGTCTATATAACATCGTAAATGACATCTTCTCAGCTCAGGACAATAAATAGTTTGAATTTGCCTCAAAATAATACTGGCACATAATACCATTCTATACAGGACACATAAAACACATGCTGTCTTTGAAAGAAAAGCAGTATTATTACATACTTCAGCTATCCTGTACAGTCACTTTTCTCCATCCTCAATTCCAGCAAACAATGCCAAAATATTAGCATTTGCACTGTAAGAGTCAGAGTCAGTTTTATCCTAAAGCTGTTCAACAGCAGCTTGTACTGATGGCTGCATACCGTAAGTGTTTCTTGTATTTATTGTCTAATACTGCATTCAGTCTTATGAATGATGATGCATTCACTCTCTGTTTTTGTTAATTGTCTGTTGATGGTATTGTACTGTTGCCTCTGGGAAACATGCAAGTAAGAATTTCATTTTTAGAGTACTATGTACACATAATACAAAACTTGAATTTGAATTAACGCACTACTTTGGTGAAAGAAATTTTAACATTTTTGAACAATTCTTTATCTTTATGCCTACAGTATGATCTAGCCACACATTTAACATTAGACACAGAGTGTAACCATTTTATAAGAAAATACTGTACATGATTATTTTCATTTCAGATACAATGCCTGCTTAGAAATATTTTTACACAATTCACACAAAAGTTTTCAACCCTAAAGTTATGTCCTACATTTCATTTATTTACATAATTAGTTGCCAAGAAATGATGAAGAAATTCTAAAATGCTAGATAAATTGCTAGTCTTACAGGCTATAGGACTATGCAAAGTCAACCATACCATATAATCTTTGATAACTTAACACGGAAACTATATTGTATATGTAACTTTTACCCAACTGTCTGCTTCTTCCCATCTTATCAAAGTCATTCAAGTCCCTTCCATTAAGGACGCTTTTTATAGATTAGCCAAAATATTTCTACCCCAAAGAACTTTCTGAATTTTTATTTTAATTATGCACATTGTATGTATGTATATTTTCATGCACTGAACGCTTGTATTATAAACAGACCAGGGTGGATGATCACATCTCCAGCTGTTCTCGCCCAAGAATAAACAGACCTTGAGGGTAAACTATTCATTATTGGAAAACAGTGGATGTGTACAGGCAGTGACCACACAAATTTGTGTTCTGATAAATTACAGATATTGATAATGTGAATTTCTTAGAATAATTGACTGTGACTTTCACAAATGTCTAAGGCATGGTAATCCAGTTGTATTACAATTTATAAATAGAGCAATGTGTCACAGACATTTGTAAACAAAGTCACAGTCTTCATGTATGGATGTGACTACAGAGGAAACTAATTATTTCAGTTCTCGATTACAATTATGTTTTAACTTTGTTGTAATTCCATTCACCTAATTTTTGAATTTACATGCATTTTGATTTTAATTTTGCGCACCCGTTTTTAATGCTTCAAGTAATTTTTGATGTTAATTTCACAAACCCACTTTTTTATGTTGTTGGGATTTCAATTGTGCTATGTTTTTGGTTTTCATACGTTTTTTGAGGCAAACTTAATGCACCCACTTTTTGATAATTTTATGCATTCATTTTCAATTGCAATTTCATGCAAAAATTTTCTGTTAATTTTATTAACTGATTTTTTTGGTATTTGTATTTTTTATGTATAAATGTTGTTTATATTATATATTTGTATATGGCATTTTAGTGGCAAAATGTTTCAGATTTGTTTGCATTAAACTAGTAATGCTCATGTTCACTCCTGGATGGGCAACAGTAGCCACAAGCTTTTGTTCCGTCTCTTTCTTTCTTTATTAGAAGCCAGTTATTGAAGCTGAAGCCATTATTGCCCAAGCAATACATTTGTGCTTCATTTTAGTTAGATTCCTAATTAAAATTACTAAACAGTAACTGCTTATTTTATTCTGTTACTGTATTTATTGGTTCTCGTCTTCTTAACAGCCTCCAGTTAACAATTAGATGCAAATGACAAAGGAACCAGCAGTTTGTCATATAACTTAGATATAATCCATTTAGACCTGTGTGTGTTCATCTTGAAGTACTTAGTTTAATAAAATATATGGAAAGAATCATAAAAGAAAAAAGCAAAGGACTGATGATTGCTAATTTGCTGAGTTCTACAAAACATTTATACAATATGCCCAGAAAGGAAAAAATATACAATATAAAAATGACCTAATGTGGTAGAACGAAAACATTAGCAATCCGTAACATTAAATAAGTTGTATTATTGGAAGGAACTGACTTCTAATTAAGCACCCTGGACCAAAATCAGCAGCCACTGTGGTGCTCTTACATTAAAGAATTTTCTTACTTCAGATTTGTTTTTTAATTTTTGCAATATCTTAAGTGTTTATGTTTTCTTTTTCTAGCAATACAGATGTGCACACAGTGGCCTCCTTGCTAAAGCTTTATCTTAGAGAACTTCCAGAACCAGTCATTCCTTTTGCAAAGTATGAAGAATTTCTTTTATGCACCAAACTCCTCAGCAAAGATGAAGACAGCGTAAGGATTAATGTGTTATTGAATTTGTATTTTATCTGTTCATGTGTGAGTCAGGTTTTGTGAATATCCTATCCTTTTTAGTTTTTATATGAATAACAACATTTACCCAAATTTGACTGTACTAAATGAAACTTTTATGCATATCATACCAGCTGACAAAAAGTGATAGATTTCCTGTTAAAAATATTTTTACAATATAAATGTTTTTCTGTATTATCTAGGTATTAAATACAATATTAGTGGATAAACACCCACTCCACATGGACTGTAACTTTAACTTTAAAGGCTTTTTGTCAACAAATGTAGTATTATGTATGTGTGATAAGTTTTGAGGATCCTTATTTTCAACATAGGCAAAGAAAAAGTTATCTAATAAAAAATGATATTTTACCATTAATGCATAACATGTTTATTTATCTAGGTACTGTGAATGTTACAGTCTTGTTAGCTGTACTTCAAAACAAGAGGGTCATTTTATCACTTCTGTCATGTAGTTAGTAATACATGTCCATTCATAAATTCTTAAACGTGCCTATTCAGCTAAGGGTCAGAGGAAACCAGAACCTATCCCAGAAGAATCTGACCCAATGCAAGAACTAAAACTAGACAGAGCATCAATCAACCACAGGGCTCACTTAGAGAATCATGCACACTCAAAAAGAACCATTTTAATTTGACATGCATCTCTTAGGGGTATGGAATGAAAAACACAAATGGATAGAATGTGTTCAGTTCCATTCTTAACCGGCCCTATTCTGGCTCACAGTGGGCATCACTACTTTCTTACAAAATGAAAATTCAGCAGTTCTGGGTATCATCCTACTTTCAGTTTAGTAACTGGAAATTTCAATACTGTGGAATTCTATAACCTTAACATTTGTGCTTTTATACCACACATATACAGTATTATGTAGAGACAAGAGGGTCTTTAACATAAAAGATATACCTTGACTGGTAGAATATGAACTAACAGTCTAACCTACACAGTTATCTTATTTTCTCTCTTATGTTATCAGGGAATGAAGGATCTTGCTAAGCAAGTGAAGAGTTTGCCTCTGGTTAATTATAATCTCCTCCAGTACATCTGCAGGTATGTAACTGTTTTTAAGTATTACCTTGTACAAATTATTAAGAACCTGTAATTACACTAGCCTATTCTAAACATAGGATAAACAAGGCACAACCAAGCTGATATTTACTTATCATAAACTTCCATATGTTTGTTATTTTATATACTACACAATGAATGTATATATAGTAATTTAACAGCAAGAAGAAATAGTTTATCCAGAGCCAGACATTTATTTTGACTCGTGGGAAACAATTCATCATAATCTAATTTTAGATTATGAAATAATTCATAATAGATTTAGAAACATATTATGTATAACTTAACCGTTATTAATCAGACATATTAATCTGCAGCATATGTAAACGTGAAAAGAATAGGCAAGCTGAGAATTATTTAAGCAGATGTCAGCCAAATCACTAAAGTACTATGAACACTGTATGTTAATCCTTTAATTGCTTTGGTACAGGAATGATCTAAAAATCAGAAGTTTACTCAAGAGTCTCGTCTGTTTTTGCTTCTATGTTTAACTTTTTTATTCTAAGAGCAGCAGTTCTTAGAGGTCACTCACTGCAGAAATAAATAACTGAAACAGACCTAAATGATATAAAATAGGATGCTTACTAAAGAAGGATGGGGAGAGTCTAGGGATAAATAAAATAATATAAATAAAATGAAGTTACATTTAACATCTTGACTACTTTTCAGCCCAGCTACAAACAATGTTTGTTCTCTCTGCCTCATTGGAATAACTTCCCTACTTGACCATCTCCAAATATTGAACAAATAATTTACCAGTCACAACGTTTTTTCTCAAATTATAAATTTATGTCCTTGCTACTTCTGTACTAGTTAAGTTTTTATCTGACTTTATATCCTGACCAATTTAATTCAACTGGATGTTAAAAGTAATATCATTTTTGTTCTGCGTTTTATCTTGTTTTGTGGCAATAAAAGAACATTTTGCACTTACCTGTGTTGTTATGTGTCCTTATTGCCTAATCCATCTCGGTTTCATGATTATCAATGTCCCAAGTTCATGGGGTGCATGCCAGTTGCAGGCAACCTGGGCATTACATGATTACAGTATGCTTTATGTACTATAATATATATTGATCAGTCAATTAAGTTGTAGAGGTAGCTAAGCATATTCATTTCCTTCTAACAGATTAAGCAACTAAATTACTTGCCTTGTTGGGAGATACTTAAAATATCTAAAATGAAACAAGATACTGAAAAATATGTAAAATCTAAAATTATTTCAGATTGTCTTTAATACCAAAGTTTACAACAGACATGAAGCAAATGACATCATACCTTTTCCTACAAATAAACAATTCTGTAAAATGGGTTTAGACAGGAAACTATTACACAGTATTTCCCTGATCGAAATATCAAAGTATTATTGCAGGAATATGGTCTTTTAAAATATGTCAAAATGTATCCTTTTTATTCATAGGACAAAAATGTGTCCAAGTAAATGATGGAAGCATTCATTACACAAATAAACAAACTGATTAAACAATACTTTTCTTTACTGGCAGGTTCCTAGATGAAGTGCAGTCCTATTCTGGAGTCAATAAGATGAGTGTACAGAATTTAGCAACTGTATTTGGACCAAACATTCTACGTCCTAAGGTGGAGGATCCTGTAGCTATTATGGAAGGTATTTCATTGATATGAGTTTTATTTTCTTATTATTTGTAGGCGGAAAGAAGGAGATGAATGAAATGCGTTTTTACCATTCTATATATTCTAAGTAGATTCTCAGTTTTTAACCAGGCTCTCAAAATTTTCTCTCGCTTATGAATACTGGTCTTTCTTTAATTATAAGTGTGTTAAACTGCAGCAAGTAAGTGTAGTTTAGAACACAATAACAGACATGTTTAAGATAAAGCTGCATTGACATTTAATGAACTAGGTATTAAATAAGCATTTATCATTAATTTTGAACTTAAACCCAGTCTTTGCATAATAAATAACACTTAAGTGCAAATAGCCTATGCATGTATATTTTTGTAAAATTAAAATAAAAATCACTTTTAGGTTCCTTTATGGGAAGGACATATCTATAGTTTAAACTTCTATCCAATTGAATACTAGATTAGACACTTAAATGGTTATCAGTGAAAGGCAGGTAACAAAACTTGATTTATTTGGCATATTTAGTAGTCAGTGTCAGAAATAGGAACTGGCAGCAATGCAATTTAATATAAAACTTTTAATAAATTTGTAAAAGAAATACAGTTTGAGTTATGCTATATGTAAGTATGCCTTTATACTTAGTGTAACATTTGATTCTGCAAAGGTAACAATTGCACTGCTCTACAATTTACAAGATCCCATATTATCCAAAAGTCATTATAGTTACTGAAGAAGTAATACTGATCAATGCACAAGCTCTTTTAGGCAACTCCACAAAAAAGGGTAGAAAAAAAAGACTGAATATGTCCCTATATCAGCTTTGGAAATGTCTCAGCTGTTCACTGTATGCATATCATCAAACCTAAAATACAAATTTGGTGGCTTGCAAGCCTGCAGATGTTTTTTCAAAAATTCCTTAACTATGAGGTATATAAGTTGGTGTCAGGAGGAAGAATATAGAGGTCTGATGAATTACATTGTATACTGCTGCAGTTTAACCATATAGAGTCTGATGTTAGCAAAATCAAGGAGAAGTAATTAGAGCTCAGGAACTCTGGTTTTCATGTAAGCTATAGGTGAAGACTGGAGCTCTGGTAAATAAATAACCTCTGTGCACCTGGACTAACAAACATAGAACACATATACAAAAAGAGCCTGACTCAATCTCATTTCCTAGGGCACCATGGGTCCTTTAATGTGTGCAGTACAGTTCTTTATATGTTCTCATTCTGTGGTTCTAAGTTAACAGGTTTACACAGTTGTATGTTAGGAATGTAATGAGCATACTGGTATATGCAATAATAACACACATAAGGTAATCAGGAAGTTTGGCTCTTTTCTGGGCATTAGCTTGGAGTCTCTGGAAACAGTGCTAAAATAAGGCTATTGACTAAGCTGCTAGCTATCTATGTCTCACACCCTGTGCATAATATATGAACCAGCAGTGCGCCATCATTATCACAAAACAGAATAAATTTCAGTGCCCTGAGGAATATTGTAATATGCCAGTCCATCATTGGGCCCACTCATGCACACACCAATACTCACAATCAGCACAGGGTAAATTTTGCCTAAGCAGTGTGTCTTTAACACTGGAATTACCAGATCCTACGAGAAAACTCGTAAATCCTGCCCACCTTAAATCCGTTCTCACCTCTCTGTCAGTGTCTTTTGTCCTGTAAATGTGCCGATTAAGACAAGCAGCAAGCAGCTGGCTATTACATCCCCCACCGTCGCAGAATGTTCACTAAGTTTTCCCAGCTCATGCCTTGTTTGATTATCTGGGAGTGACTCACCTGCTGGAGTTTTAGAGTGGAAATAATAGATCGTTATTTGGAACACATGCATTTCATGTGTGTTCCTGTTTCTATAGTATTCTGTGTAAACACATTGTTAAAACAGAAACTTTTTCATATTTTAGTAACCACTCACATCTCCAGTTATTCCCAGTTTCAAATAAAAACTAACAGCGTCAGATCCCTAGGCGGTAGTATGTATCGTGATCGTGATTTAGAGAGAATAAATGTGAAAAAAAATGGTAACTTTTACAAGTCCTATACATGTACACCGTGTGTTACAGATGCAAACCAAGTGTATGTGTGTACTGTATAATATTAACAATAAGAGCAGCTCACTACTGAAAATGGCAAATACAGGAGTGAGTCGGGATCGAACCGGGGACTCTTGATTACAAGTGTGCAAATCTTACCACTATGCCATGGAAGCTGTTGTCTTTTCCTTGAAACTTTTGTGAAAGTGTTTACTTGATCTTTGGACTTCAGGCTTCATACATTATATAGTTTATGCCTACATTTTGTCATGTATTACTAAAATATGAAAAACGTTTCTGTTTTAAAAATGTGTTTACATAGATTATTGTAGAAACGGAACAGACATGAAATGCGTGTATTCCAAATAACGATCTATTATTTCCACTCTAAAACTCCACTTCACTCCCAGGTAATCAATCAAGGCATGAGCTGGGAGAGGTTCGTGCACGTTCTAAGTCGGTGGGGGGATGGAATAGCCGGCTACTTGCAGCTTGTCTTTATCGGCACATTTAGAGGACAAAGGGCTCTGGTGTGAACAGATTTAAGGTGGGCCGGATCTACGAGTTTTTTCGTAGGCTCTGGTAATTCTAGTGTTAAAGTACCCAAAGAAAAATCCAAGCAGACTAAGGAGAATGTACAAACTCTGTACAGAAAGAAATCCAGACAGGTGATTAGAACCCTGGAGGGTGGACCATCATACCATGTTTTGTTTTAACATGATAATTTTAATCAGATTATGGATTTATTTATTTTTGTTTATTTATATACCTTTCTTAAACAGAAAATGGACTCTGCCATCCTCTTGTAGTAGTCTGAGTGTTTCCTTACTTTCACACTGATGACTGGAAGAAGATATACTGTGATACTAATAACACAATAATCACGAAGTCACAGAATGATTGGAACAGAGAACTTCAGTATAAATATATACTGTATAATACTTTGCTTTACTTTTTAAATGCATCAGCCATATATGATTACATACTGAGTCAGTTTTCATCTCTTTGAGCAGTGTTATTATATACTGAAAGAACTAGTATAAAGGCACATTTTTACAGATACAATATATATGTAAGAAAATTTTGAGGTACAAATATTTAATTATACCTTTCTGATCTTACTGAAAAATGTATTCCTTATGCAGGTACTGTGCTCGTGCAACAACTTATGTCTATTCTGATTGGAAAACACGACAAACTGTTTCCTAAAGAGGAGGACCAAATTGTACTGGAAGTGTGCAACAATAACAACGAACCTAATAAATCCCCTACAAGTGGTCAACTACAAAACAAAGAGAATAACAACACTAGAGACATATCTGTCAGGCAGTGTTCATGGGAGAAACCTGAATCCCCACAAAGAAACAGCATCGATAATGGATCTCCAACTTCCTTAGGTGGTAGCAGAACAAACAGTCCAAGAAATAGCCTTAGTGGCAAACTTGACATTACCAGAAGTCCACCTTTGCTTGTAAAGAAGAACCCAGCTTTTAACAAGGGAAGTGGCATAGTTACCAATGGTTCTTTTAGCAGTTCAGTTGATGTACAGGAGAAGTGCCAGACTCTGCCAAATGGTAACCTGCAGGCTAGAAGAACTGCCTCCTTGAAAAGTACAGGAACTAAAATGGGGACAGGTAGTATGCCTAATGGAGGCGTGAGGATGGGTGTTTCTAGCACAGATGTTATTAATGCAACTCTTAATGGTCGGAATGGAATATGGATGCCCAATGGGTATGTGACACTCAGGGACAACAAACAAAAGGACTCTATGAATGAATTATCAAATCAGCAAAACAGGTTATCCACATATGACAATGTTCAGCAGCAGTTCTTTGCAATGAACTGTGAGGACAAACAGAGTGTGGACAGTGCTACCTGGTCCACATCATCTTGTGAAATCTCATTACCGGAGAACAATTCTTGTCGGTCTTCTACCACAACTTGTCCTGAACAGGACTTCTTTGGTGGAAATGATGAAGACCCCATATTAGATGGGCCACTGCAGGATGACCTTTCACAAGCTGGGGAATTTGACAGCAAGTTTGATCGACGAAGTGGAGGTGGTCGTAGCAGTCGGGCCACAAGCAGCAGTGACAACAGTGAAACATTTATTGTTAACACATCAAGTAATCACAGTGCTCTACATAGTCTGGTGGCCAGTTTAAAACAAGAAATGGTGAAGCAAAAGCTTGAGTATGAGTCACGAATAAGAAGGTAAGAAAGGAATGCTAAAACACTTTGCCTTAATAATAAATGTTTAATTTTTGTAGAGACACCTATTATTAGTCCATTTCCTAGAGAGAACAATCTTATTTTTTGTCAAAGATGGAACACAACAGAATAAGCATACTGTGCATTGCTTTCCTGTAAGAGTTAATTAAAATACAAGTTTTGTTGTAGGGAAGTAATAAGAAGAGCACAGATTTAGGAAACAGATTGTTTGGGAAGCAAGCAGGGGAAAAAGTAAAGTTTAGTAACTTCAAAGAAAGACACACAGCTGGTAACTGAGTGGGCAAAGTATTACAGCAGTTTAAGGGGACAGTAGGTGTTAGATAACTGCAGTAGTTCTTCAATCTAATATTAATTTCTTAAGTCTAATAATTTAAGTTAAACAATTTAAATTTAATAAAAAGATGTTGAGCATTTAAGTAATCAAAATCCATATTTAAAAAATGAGACAGTACAATGCAAGTCCTTTGTGATGCTGGACTTTTTGGAGGGTGGCGTGGAAAAATCAGGCTTCCTTGAAGGCTATGTCTTTAGGAGATGCCAGCTCACATAGCACCATAAGCTCAGGGTCTCAAACCTGAAATACTGCTTATGAGAAGGACTTTTTATAGTGGACTCAAAGAAGGTGAATAGAATTAGCAAGCTTTGATGGAATGAATGGCCTGTTTTCATTTGCATATTTTTAATGTACTGTGTTTTATGTTCTGACAAAGCAACTGGGAATCTCAAATTTTTATTTAATGGTATAAAAATTAGCATCCTGTATGCAGCAGCATGTGACCAATACAATATTTATATAGTAAAGTCATGATTCAGATTTTTTCTTCCATAAGTTTTCTCTTTTCATTTAAAATCATGTGTGTTTTATTGAAGAAGCCAATTTTGCCACTTTCTGCCAGAAATTTTAATGATTTCAGCTTCATAAACAAAATTGTGTTTTTATATTTTAAGCTCTCCAAAATTAATTTATAAGATGTTTACTCACAGAAGATGTTTAAGATGTTTATTCACAGAAATAATTTAATGTGTTGAAGCAAATAATTTAAAAAATAATAACCACCATTTTATTCCAATTCACAAAATCTTGCAGAAAATTTAGAGCACACAGCAGCAATTAGATTAGATTAGAGTAAATTAGATTAGATTACACTTTATTAAATTAGATTATACTTATTTTTTTCCCAACAGGAAATTAAAAATTTTACAGACGTTCTTAAATAAAAAAATAAATAAGATAAAAACAAATAACACCCCCCCTCCCCCCAAATCCCAAACACATAAAAACATCTGTCTTGGATAACAAAGACGATTAATGAGGATTTATTGGAAGATAGGCTATTAGGACAGGAACAGATGTTCATGAATTTATAGGTAGGTATATGGGAGTATACAGCACACAGTTGTTTGGTGGTTTGTCCGTGTGTTTTTTGTTTTTTTATTTGTCTTAAAAGCACACTTTCTCAGGAAGTATCTACACAGTCTAAAGACTACATACAAACTATTACTTCTTTTGGCGATGGCTACACGAGTCTTGTTTCATTTAACTAATGTTAACTTCCCACAGTGATGAGCATGCTACTTAATGCTGGGACAAGGATTTTAAAAGCCGCACATCTTGTTATGCAACTACAAGTGAAACATTTTCTTTTCTTATTCCTCTGTAGATTCCTATAACAGAACAAAAAATCAATACGTGACATCAATCTATTGCAATACTATGTCGTATTGATTTTTGCTCGACAACTCTACTTTCCAGTGATTTACAATACAAGGAAGTATTCTGCAAAAGATTTTAATAATTTTCATGTTTAACCTTCTCTTTATAGTACAGGGTTTCAGAAGTTAGCATCCTTTCTTAACTTGCATGTGTTGAACATTAGGAAAGCATGATGAAATATGAAAAGAAAATACGTTGGGGCTTTTTCCTCCTTCTGTCATTCCAAAGACTACATAGCTTTTGCCAGTCATTACAATAGTTTTCCCCTTTAGATTAGCAACTTGTCATCAGTTTTGTTTTGTTTTTTCAGTCATGATTTATGTTTATAATAACCTAGATATAATCTATGTAAACTAGATTAAAAAAAATCAAGTAATTTATTACCTTTGTTTGAATGTTTTATTACTTGTCTGCTAAATGTGAATGCACTGTGAATTTGTGCAGATAACAACAGCACTCTTATAGCCTTTATACTTTAACTGGCTTGATTCCAAGGGTCAGTGTAAGGCTGTGTATATTCATTCAGGTGTTGATTGTTAACTGTAGAGGCTCAGTTGTCCTATGTTCACTGTATGTGTGACAACTTATATAAAACGAAATTCTGTCTCAATTGTATTTGAGCCATATGCTTGTTTCTTGGCTAAGACTCCAGTGGACCACTCCACTGCTTAGAAGTTAGTGGCTCACAAAACTGTATCAACAAATATAGATATAGCCAGGTCTAAAAATTTAATTGCATTATCTTTGCTGGAACACTTAATGACTTGTATTACATTTGCATTACAGTCTAAAATGGGTTATGATGGGCAGGGTGGACAGAAAAAATGCAAAAGCTCCAGTTAAGCTATAGAAAAAAAAATCTAAATCTGCACGAGTTGCAGGCCAAAAGGCCACCCAGGCCATAATGTTCTTAAATAATTCTTTATAATCACAAATATAATCACACTATGTACCGCTGCCTACATACAGTGAATAAAATTGTGAAAAGGTAATATTGGTTAAAAAAAATGACTGGTATACAAAGCAAGCAACTGAATGCACAGTATCATATGTGTCATATTAAATAAATGAAAACAGAAAATGAAATGGAATTGCAAATAATTGATCAGTTATTCACAATGAAATGATTATTTCAGGCTGAGAGGTAGTTGAGGTGTTATTTTGGAAAACTTTGACTTCCAGCATAATTGATATTGTTGTGGTGTGATTACTTCTGACTGTTGACTGACTGTTGTTTTCAGCAGTAGCCAAATTCACTTAATGCAAGTAATGCATTGATTCGTACAGAACTCCCGCTACATGAATACATAAATTGCAGCATGATCCAGTATGCAACATAAATAATATACACCAGCCAATAAGAAGCTACACTGTAGAAGTGAAATACTATCTGATTAATATGAAGGTAATAGACATACAGTAAAAGCTTGATTATCTGTCAAGGGTCGGGACAGAGGCCGTGATAGATAACAGAAAAGACGGATAGCAGAATAGCTACTTTAAAAATGATATACAGTAGATTAGATTAGCGAATAGTCATATTTATTTACAAAACAAAACTATATTAACAAAATATAGTTTTAATAAAATTAATCAATTCAGATAATATTGTAACGATCAGCATAATAAGCAAGCAGAATTCAGAGGTACTGGAGTTTTCTGTGTTTTACTTGGAGTCTTCATTCCGTAACAAACAGTGCCCTGTCTTCTATGCCGTTATCTGGGTTACGGAGCACAACTCCAAAACAATAAAAGAAATCAGTTTATTTCCTGCCACTTACATTCTTTTTTTTCTCTATACCACAAACACTCTTGCTTTTTGTCTCCTCCAAACGTCCTTCTGCCGCACTTTTCTTTTCCTCCTAACTTCTCCTGTCACTCATCTCCTTACAGAACAGAAGCCCTTCACCCTGTCCCATCACTTACAGCACTCATTCCACCCTCTCTGCTCCCATGCAGCACATCAGAAGCTGCCTGCATGTCACAGTATATTAACAAAACATACTATAACAGAATTTAAAAAGAAAATTACATTACAGGAGAACATTAACTTTAATACAGAATAACATTACCGTTATTGGTTTCCATTTTCGACATGTTTTTCAGTTTTGTCGGCTTCTTTCTTTATATCGTTCACTGTTCTTCCTGCTCTGTAAATTGAAGCAATACTTGAAACACTTTCGCCATTTTTGTAAATGTTTAATAATTTCAGTTTTTATGACAATTGCAACACTACATTGTATACGTTTATCAGCCGTAACAATGTATAGTAGATTAATTATAACAAAAGAGAGAAGTAACAAAATGCTATTAAAACTGAAGGTACATAACTGGCACTTTGTTGCTGGGGAAGAACACTACTGTAATGGCCGACCCCTTACCCAGCTGGCAGCTACACTACCAAGACCTGTGGCCTGGATAAATTACTGAGGTGAACTTACTGTACATATACCAAGCCGTACCTCTAACAAATAAGATTTTCCCCTCAATCGACAGATAAACACAAGCTCACAAAAGCAGATATGTAAAATAGGCATATAAATATATAAAATGAAACACAATAACAAAAACAATTATGCAGATTCCCAACGCAGAATATATATATATATCCCTCCACCAAAGCAGAAACGTGAAAACACCATATATACAATAACAAACCCTTCCTTGCCCCTGTAACGTATAACAAACACAAATAACAATAATGAATGAATGCTGAAATGGCAATGAACGTGAACTTTAGTTCAGGTAAATTACTGTCCTGAATACAGATGACTCATCAAGAAAAAATGGATGCGTTTGAATCTCCCAAATAAATAGAACCATCTCACACTGCTTCCTCGGCATATGGTGAATAATGAAGTCCAACCCCGGGGTTTCTGGCGATGATTGAGCTGTAGTGAATCCGGCGGAATGAGAAACAAACTGGGCACAAGGCGCAATGTGAAAAATAGCAGGAAATGATGATCTGTTGTCGTTGAATGAGAACTCTGTCTTTCACCTTCCTCCTTATTTTCCTATTTCCATCCTGATCATTTAAATAGTAATGATCCGGATGTAACTGAATGTGAATATGTGCTTTCCATCCCAGGGGCTGCGGTCTCTCTGCACTTACGGGGACAACATTCGCTGACGTACACATATTGAACAGTAAGCGAGACGATGGAAACAACACGCACTCAGCACATACATCGAATACCCTATTACTGTGTAGCCCTGCTACATTACACACTAGCACAAGGGAAAGTTGTTCCACTGTGCAGAGCTCACAGCGTACTGCTCAGCAGTAGTAGTACAAAGATAGGTAGGCACTGGCGTGCGCAATGTTTTGGTTTTTTTTGGCCCTGATGGTTAATGGAGACTGGCAGTTAATCGAGTGACAGATAATTAAGGTTTTACTGTATTTACATACCGACCCAGTAACTACTTACAGTATGTAAGGCAATACATTAGAACTGTTCGTGCAGATTCTCATTCTTACAGCGCCTTGTAGGTGAAGCTTTTCCAGCTTCTTTATGAGATAACTTTGTCATGTTTGCTTTATTTTCTGTAGCCTGGAACAAAAGAACCTTGCACTGGAAACAGAAATGACATCATTACATGAAGAACTCGACCAGGAAAGAAAAAAGTACACTATGGTGGAAATAAAAATGAGGAATGCTGAGAGAGCAAAAGACGATGCAGAAAAGAGAAATGAAATGTTGCAAAAAGAAATGGAGCAGTTTTTCTCCACATTTGGGGAACTAACAGTGGAGCCAAGAAGGCCAGAAAGAGGAAACACCATATGGATTCAGTGAACTTGAAATGTCTGTAAAGGACGGTAACATTATGAAGAAGGAGAATTCAGGTGGCTGGTCACCTGGCCGAGGCAAGCACTCACTCTACTTATTATAGATGATAAACAAACCGACATTTCTTGCCAGTACTTTTATTGTGTATGTACCAAATATATAATCTAGGAAATCAAATGATGTTATGGTTTAGTGTTATTGCTGGCGTTGTACATAGATAATGTATCAGAAATAAGAAATATTTTATTGCAAGTCTTGTATTTAAAAGAAATATATATATATATATGTATAATGTTGCATTTTAAGCTTTATATCAAAGCTTTTTCTTGCACTTAAAATGAAGTTGTTTTTTTTTTTTGCTGTTTCTTTTAATTTTTCCTTTATTTGCATTTGCATGGTGACATTTGTTATTTTGGTTATTTTAACTCACTATTTTTTCAGTTTTATTTGAAGGTGATCAAAATACATTTGCATTGTTATTAATAATGTGCCATTGGACTTGTCTTTGACCAAAACACCCTTGTAAATATTTTGTAAAACATAAAAGAAACATCTACTTTGCTTCTTTGATCTTGCTGTTCTTTTGTGTGTGTGTGTGTGTGTGTGTGTGTGTGTGTGTGTGAAAATTGTACTCATAAAATCTCATCGGTGAGGTGAATGGCACAGCATCACAACGCGATGTGCAGCTCCCTCACGTCTTCTGGAGATTAGGTTCAAATTCTGGCACAGTGGCAGTGACAGTGTGGAGTTTGAATGCTCCCTGTGTGTGTGCGTGTGTGTTTTCTCTGGGTTTTCCTCCTACATAATAAATATGTGCAGCTACATTTGCTCAGTGTATGTGTATGAGTGTGTCCCGCAGTGGTTTAGTGCCCAACTAGAGTGGGTTCCTGCCTTCTACCCAGTGCTTTAGAACTAGCAGGGGCCCTAGAGATTTGAGGAAGAGAGCACAAAAATGAATGGATTAGCTGATATTTCGTCAGGCAGTGTTAGTGATGGCTCTTCCTTGTAACTGTTATAAGTAGTAGCAGAACATATCACCTGGATTGCAGGAGCACCATGGCTATTGAATACCAAATATACAGTGGTGCTTGAAAGTTTGTGAACCCTTTAGAATTTTCTATATTTCTGCATAAATATGACCTAAAACATCATCAGATTTTCACTCAAGTCCTTAAAGTAGATAAAGAGAAACCAGTTAAACAAATGAGACAAAAATATTATACTTGCTTATTTATTTATTAAGGAAAGTGATCAAATATTACATATTTGTGAGTGGCAAAAGTATGTAAACCTTTGCTTTCAGTATCTGGTGTGACCCCCTTTGCAGCAATAACTGCAACTAAACATTTCCAATAACTTTTAATCATTCCTGCACACCGGCTTGGAGGAATTTTGGCCCATTCCTCCATACAGAACAGCTTCAACTCTGGGATGTTGGTGGGTTTCCTCACATTAACTGCTTGCTTCAGGTCCTTCCACAACATTTCGATTGGATTAAGGTCAGGACTTTGACTTGGCCATTCCAAAACATTAACTTTATTCTTCTTTAACCATTCTTTAGTAGAACGACTTGTGTGCTTAGGGTCGTTGTCTTGCTGCATGACCCACCTTCTCTTGAGATTCAGTTCATGGACAGATGTCCTGACATTTTCCTTTAGAATTCTCTGATATAATTCAGAATTCATTGTTCCATAAATGAAGGTAAGCCGTCCTGACCCAGATGCAGCAAAACAGGCCCAAACCATGATACTACCACCACCATGTTTCACAGATGGGATAAGGTTCTTATGCTGGAATGCAGTGTTTTCCTTTCTCTAAACATAATGTTTTTCATTTAAACCAAAAAGTTCTATTTTGATCTCATCCATCCACAAAACATTCTTCCAATAGCCTTCTGGTTTGTCCACATGATCTTTAGCAAACTGCAGACGAGCAGCAATGTTTTTTTTTGGAGAGCAGTGGCTTTCTCCTTGCAACCCTGCCATGCATACCATTGTTGTTCAGTGTTCTCCTGATGGTGGACTCATGAACATGAACATTAGCCAATGTGAGAGAGGCCTTTAGTTGCTTAGAAGTTACCCTGGGGTCCTTTGTGACCTCGCCAACTATTACACACCTTGCTCTTAGAGTGATCTTTGTTGGTCGACCACTCCTGGGGAGGGTAACAATGGTCTTAAATTTCCTCCATTTGTACACAATCTGTCTGACTGTGGATTGGTGGAGTCCAAACTCTTTAGAGATGGTTTTGTAACCTTTTCCAGCCTGATGAGCATCAACAACTCTTTTTCTGAGGTCCTCAGAAATCTCCTTTGTGCGTGCCATGATACACTTCCACAAACATGTGTTGTGAAGAGCAGACTTTGATAGATCCCTGTTCTTTAAATAACATAGGGTGCCCACTCACACCTGATTGTCATCCCATTGATTGAAAACACCTGACTCTAATTTTACCTTCAAACTAACTGCTAATCCTAGAGGTTCACATATTTTTGCCACTCACAAATATGTAATATTCGATCATTTTCCTCAATAAATAAATGACCAATGATAATATTTTTGTCTCATTCATTTCTCTTTATCTACTTTTAGGACTTGAGTGAAAATCTGATGATGTTTTAGGTCATATTTATGCAGAAATATAGAAAATTCTAAAGGGTTCACAAACTTTCAAGCACAACTATAAAATCATAAAATGTCCCCATTAATATGACCTTCTACTCTACTGAAGAGGGCTGGCCTTCCCAAACTGTATGTGAAGAAATATTTAAACAACATTGAGCAGCTTTGACTGTAGTTTGGTTGCTGGCTAGGACTTTGCACATGTTCTTGTTTTTGATGCTTTCTTTATTGTCAAATAGGTGTTTTATTTATTACTTCATTTGTCTAAATTCACAAATTCTAATAACCATATTTTATGTGCTTCTGATTTACTGTGATATTTCATAGATTGATTTGAAGTGTCTACTGATTCGGTGAAGAAAGGCAAAGCACTCACCCTTGTATACAGTATACTCTTCTCTTTGTAAATATAAAAACATATAGGTGAGGGCACGGGTGTAGATTGACTGGTAAAGCGAGAGTTTTGTCTTTAGATTCTGCTTCTGCTTCACCACCATGGACCAGTACAGCACCTGAAGAAAGGGCAGCTGTTTACCACTTACCTGGAGAGACAAATCTAACCTCTTCTGAGAAAGGACCAAAATCTGGAAGGGCTGTTCCTCATCCCTGCCACTACACAGTCAGCAGTAAAATGCTCGAGTGCTTGCTGAAGGTCAGAGTCAGATGAGGCAAAGAAGACAATATCATCTGCATAAAGCAACGATGCCGACCCAACAAGGAATGAACAATATAACCTCTGCACCCATTAATTGCAATCAGAGACAGAGCTGGAGGTGACAGAGTTAAAGATGCTAAGATTTGCACTGGGTGTGACGAGGATGGACAGGATTAGAAATGAGGACATTAGAGGGTCAGCTCAAGTTGGATGGTTGGGAGACAAAGTCAGAGAGGCGAGGTTGCGCTGGTTTGGACATGTGCAGAGGAGAGATGCTGGGTATATTGGGAGAAGGATGTTAAGGATAGAGCTGCCAGGGAAGAGGAAAAGAGGAAGGCCTAAGAGAAGGTTTATGGATGTGGTGAGAGAGGACATGCAGGTGATGGGTGTGACAGAGCAAGATGCAGAGGACAGAAAGATATGGAAGAAGATGATCTGAGGTGGCGACCCCTAATGGGAGTAGCTGAAAGAAGAAGACAGACAGATTCACTATAAGCTTTCATCATAAACTATATTTGTTTGCATCAAAATCAACAGCATCAAGTACAAAGTGATACATAGAATTACTCGATCTCCACATGGTTCTAGTAATAACAGCAAGACGCTGGTTAACACTTCCAACTGGCTCCAACTGTGAAAGAAAAATGAACTGCTTACAAGCTGCTAAGGGTTAAAAGCTGACAAAGCTGTTTTGCTATAATGGCAGGTTATTCATACAGGCGTCTGTCATAAGACAGGGTGCAGTAAGCTGACCGAGGACTACTTCCTCTTTAGGAACACGTCTGTTAGACACAGGAAAGATGGTCTTTTCTTCTTTAGGGCCCATCTGACACGTACACAAATCACAAACGGGTGGCTGATTTGCTGAAATGCTTAAATAAACATCATTATGCTTTTTGATAAGTAAGGGGAAAGGGCAAAGCAGGAAAAAAAATATAAAAATAACCGAAAAGGGGGAATCGGTGCTCTTCTGCCTTGCAACGCATGAATCCATGTAGTCGTCTGTGAATGAATAAAAGCTGATTGATTGAACTATTCCTGTCTTCCTCGGAGGTTTCTTCCAAACTCCATTCCTTAGATTTTGTGTTCTCAAATAAAACGAAGAACAGGACACCCAGGCTCAGACAGTAACATGGTCTCATCTTCGGTAACAGGGTATGCTGACATTTTGCAGTTTCTCAAAGTACGTTGACAGTATGTACAAACAATAAATTGAAGAAAATCTTACAGGACATCACCATTCCTCAGCACACTTGCACCACACAATGCTCAAGATTAGTGTCCTGGGACTTAAAGCTCAAAAACAACCTGAGTATGCAAAACACCCTAAAATCCAACTCTCCCAGCATGCACTCAACTCCTGTTCAGCTTGACCTATCACCTAAGGCCTATCACTTGACGTCTGTCATCTAAACTTGTGCCTGTGAGAGACTCTCCCAGCTACAAAGATAAGGGGCTGCTGACACTTCTTTCTATTTCTTTCACTTCCTTTACAAAATAATGTACACTGCTCAAAAAACTAAGGGAATACTTAGTCATCAAAGTCTGACACCCAGTCAGTGAAGCTTCAGGGATATCAGTCTGTCCAGTTAGGGAACATCAGCAATTGTTAATCAACTTCACCTGCTTTGGTGCAAATGAAAGTGATAACAGGTGCACTGGGGAGGCAACAGCAAGACAACCCCAAAAAAGGCAATGATTTTAAAGGTGGTGGCCACAGACGATTGCCCTCTCCTTATCCTTCCTGACTGATTCTTTTATTGTTTTGCATTTTGCTAGTGCCCTTGTCACTACTGGTAGCATGAGGCGGTACCTGCAGCCGATTCAGGTTCCACGAGTAGTCCAGCTCCTCCAGGATGGTACATTCATACGTTTCATCGCAAGAAGAATTGCTGTGTCTCCCAGCACAGTCTCAAGGGCATGGAGGAGAAACCAGAAGATGGGCCTTTACACAAGGAGAGATGGACAGGACTGTAGAAGGGCATCAACCCAGCACCTGAACCGGTATCTACTCATTTGTGTGAGGACAGAGCACTGCTAGAACCCTACTGCTGAATGACCTACAACTAGTCAGAAACATTCCATGAGGGTGGCATGAGAGCCCGACATCCTTTAGTGGGAACTGTGTTCACAGCCCATCACCACGCAGCTCAATTGACATTCGCCAGAGAAGACATAATAGGCAGCTCCGCCATTACTGCTCTGTTCTCTTCACAGCAGGTTTACACTGAGCACATTTGACAGACGTGATAGAGATGCCGTTGGGAATGTTACGCAGCCTGCAACATCATCCAGCGTGACCAGTTTGGTAGTGGGCCAGGGATGGTCTGGGGAGGCATATCCTTGGAGGGTTGCACAGACCTCCAATTGCTAACCAATGGTACCCTAACTACTGTAGGATACCAGGATGAAATCCTCAGAGCCATTATCAGACCTTACACTGGTGCAGTGGTGGAGGTCAATGCCCAGCCTCATGTGGTCAGAGTGGGAAGGCAGTACCAGGATGACAAACACCTTGATGCCATTGACGTTCTCCACAGCTGAATCCAATTGACAACCTCCGGGACGTCGGTGCATCTGACACTGCCAAGTAGCTCCATAGACTGCCCAGGAGCTCACTGATGCCCTGATCCAGTTAGGGAGGAGATCCGCTGTCTCAGCACACACTGCTGAGTTACATTATGAGTTGCTGTGATGAAGTTCACGCAAGTTGGATCAGCCTGTGATTTCAGTGTTCAGTGGGATGTTGAATCCAGCCCTCAATGGGTTGGTAATTTTGGTTTCCATTGACCGATGTTACAACATTTTGTTCTCAACGAATTACACAGTATTTCTCAGTAAAGATTTTCCACTTGAATGTTTCTTTCATTGAATTCCAACATTTGAGTTAAGTGTTCTCTTAATTTTATTGCTTCCGGTGGCTCATCTTGAGCAAGCTGAACCTTTCCATTTTGCCAACACATTCTTATGCTTTCACCATTAAAATACGGCCTTATGGTGATCACATTAGTGATCAAACATTCTTAAGTAGTGCCCTCCAAACAAACAACACTCCAAGGATGTAAAAGGATTGCACAAGGTTTGAAATTTCATGTAATTGATCATCTTGTTGATTGTCATCATACATTTCTCTCTTGTTCTCGTTCTTACATTCTGTATCCTGGACTTTGTCTTACATGCCGATGAGCCATCGCGCTTATCTGCCACTCTTATTCTGTATTCCGGATTACTTCACGCTTGTCTGTGTGTTTCAGCATCTTGTCTTCTTATTGTCTCTCAGTCTTGGTCACATAAGTGCCTTCTGTGGTTTGCTTGATGATTAGTAGATGTTGCTGTTCTTCTTCTCCTCTTTCTTCCAGCCATTATGTTGTTTAGCAGTTGGTCTTGTGATCACTTTGCTGTAAAACATACAAACACAGCCAACTTAATAAAGTTTAATGTTTGACATTCAATAAATACAATAAACTAATAAACAGGATGTCGTTTTTATAAACACTTTGCTTTCAGACAGTAAAGTAAGGAGCCTTTCGAGTTACACGGGGGTTACAAGACACACCAAAAGGCCACATATAAACGACAGTAATCTCTCAGCCAGTTGTTTAGCCAGTTGTGAACACGTATCTTCTTGAATGTCAGCATGCATTACTCAGCCCTTCTTATTCTTGCATTCTGTATCCTGCACTAGGCGTGTGCGATATACATCGTTTATGATTACATCTTAATTGCTGTTTTAACGATGTGCGAGATTAAATTATCGAGTATGCAACTCGCTTTGCAAAAAAAAGAAACTGAGTTCATTCACTAATGCAACAGTATAGACCACTGCATGTGCGCAAAGCGAGTTGCGTAGGCGTGAACGTCCAGCAAGCCGCAAGTTAGCGTCGCTCCCTGCCTCAAAATGAGTGAACAACCAGCGGCAGATGATAAAACAGCCTCGCCATCTACGTCGTCAGAGTTAATTGCCAGACATGGTTCATTCTCACTCGCATGGCAGTGGTTTGGTTTTGAAAAGACTGATGTTGCTCAAAAGACAGCAATCTGCAAACTATGTGGTAAATCGGTTACCGTTAAAGATAGCTCGACAACTAACTTGTTTCACCATTTGCGAACTAACCACCGCACAGAATACGAAGAATACGAAAAGCTTAAGGAGTCAACTGTCCAGCACAAGTCTAAAGTAACCAAGGTACAAGCACAAAAACACACTCAGCAAACTTTAGCGGACTCATTCTGCAAAAAAGTGCCTTACGACAAGAAAAGCAACAGATGGCATGACATAACAAATGCCGTCACCATTTACATCGCAAAATATATGGTGCCAATTGAAGTGGTTGAGGGAGATGGTTTTAAACAACTTTTAAATACTTTAGACCCAAGGTACACACTGCCTGGCCTAAAATATTTCAGTCAAACAGCTCTGCCAAAGTTGTATGATTCGTGTCGCCAAACTCTGACGCATAAACTGCAAAAGTTTTCACATTTTGCCACAACAACGGATTTATGGTCAAGCCGAACATACGAGCCATACCTTTCCCTGACGGTGCATTTCATTGACGAAAACTGGCAACTGCAAAGCTTCTGTTTGCAAACATCCTACTTCCCACAAGATCACACTGGCGACATCATTGCGCAAGGTCTGAAAGATGCGCTGGCATCATGGTTACTGCGAGAAGACCGCATGGTTTGCATGACAACAGACAGCGGGGCTAACATTGTCAGTGCACTACGGATTAATAACTGGAAAGGCTACCTTGTTTTGGGCGTAGGCTTCATATTGCGGTTGGTGAGTAATTTGGGGTTCCTCTATAAAATGCAGTTTAGGTTAAATTGATCTTATTTATTATGACGTTTAAAAATACAAAAAGACCTGATAAGTAAAGCTATAGATGACAAAAATATAATTCAATATAATTTAAAATAATACATTACATAATCTTGGAATTATTGTTATCGATATTTTTTTTTCCAATATCGCACACCCC
>JANRMT010062821.1:36296194-36308659 GCA_026402145.1 Polypterus bichir lapradei | reverse complement strand
TAGATAGATAGATAGATAGATAGATAGATAGATAGATAGATAGATAGATAGATAGATAAACATTATATGTCCCCAAGAGGATATTAAAATTTTACAGAAGCTCCAAAAAATAAATAAATCCATCCATCCATCCATCCATCTATCCATCCAGTATCCAACCCGCCATAGCCTAACTACAGGGCCACGGAGGTCTGCTGGAGCCAATCCCAGCCAACACAGGGTGCAAGGCAGGAAACATACCCCGAGCAGGGCGCCAGCCCACTGCAGAAATAAATAAATAAATAAATAAAAACAAAGGGCTGACTCTGCCTGAGATGACAATACACACCCACTGGTCCAAGAGGCATTTCAGGGATGACAGGACTGGACTTAAATTAAGGTCTAAGATGTCTCTCTGCTGCTCATTGCAGACATGTATGCTGTCTGTTTCTGCCATTGCACCCGAGGGCCATGACAGGCCACATCGGGTCAGAGATGAATCAACATAGGAACCTGGTACCCTAAGCAAGATGAACTGATTATTATCCAGGTATTTTACCAACACTCATTTCATTATTGGAAATCTTAAATTAATCCATGGTTGAGTAACAATTGTCTGTTCTGGCACCGCGTGGTGTTATAGTTGTAAAAGAAACGGGAGTGGGTTATTGAACTACAGTAGAACATATGAGGCCTATATTTGGGGTATTTTGTTCAGGTCTTCATAATAAGGAGTCTGAAAGGAAAAATACAGTCACCCTACCACAACAAAACACAATTCATTTCCAGTTTCAGTCTGCTCTCCGGCTGCCTGTCAATTTCCATTCTGTGGCAGAATAATTACTCCTCTGACGCAATGTGTTATGCCAGGCAAAAATGAAGCAAATAGAGGGGTAAAGATCAGGAAATGGACAGATTCAAAGCTTGGCCCATTACGACAAAAGCTATGCCAAGCTTTTAAGCCAGAACATAATATAAAAATAAAAAGACAAAGGAACAAATGGAGTCAAAATATCAATTACACCATGAAATGTTCATTTAATTAATGCAATTTTTTAATTAATTATTAATGGTAAAATTTGGCCTTCTGGTTTGTTACTATAAGTTTTGTGGTGGGTTGACAGAGCCCTTACCTGGACGGGTTGCCTATGAACTGGAAGGACTGGGGGAGACAGCAGGCAGAGCATTATCTCCCCTGGAGGGCTAGATGACAGCTCCACTGGGTTACAGAGGTGCCTCAGTTTCCCACAGGGCTTCATGGGAGTTGCAGTTCAGTACAATTCTGTTGGATTCCACGGGTTCCACCAGGGAGTGAGTGCTACAAAGACTGTGGAGCACTACTTTGTCAGACTTCCACCTTCCCCAGGAGTGCGTCCAGACCATGCTAACGGACCACTGGAAATACTCCCGGGTTCAGGATTAAAGAAGCCTGCTGCCACTGCTCCAGGAGCCAGAGTTGGGAGGAAGAGGGACAAAGTTTGTTGGAGGAGGAGGAGGAGGAGGAGAGAGGATGAGAGAGAGAGAGAGGAAGAAAGAAGAGTGCTGTTTAATAGTGCTTTATCAACTGTGCTTGGTAAATTATTGTGCTGTGAAGGGGGAAATGATGGAAGCGTTTCCCACAGAATAAAACCTGTGCTACGTTTGTGAACTTGTGTCAGCGTCTGTCAGTGTTGAGTTTGTGGAGCTGGTGTGCCCCCTGAAGACCACAGTCTTTATATATAAAGTTCATGTCCACCAAGTAAAGGTGACAGATTTGTTGTTTTTCTGAAGATGATCTTAATCGCAGTCGGATAAAAAGGTGAGCGCAACTCCATGTAGGAGTTGTCAGGTGTTGTGCAGACGGCAGGATGCTCTTCCTTTGCTGGTGAAGGAAACTCATCCAGCCACACTGCTGTGATTTTGTGGGAGGTATAGTTGTTAGTTTTTTTTTTCCTTTCTGTAATTTCATCCATCCATTTTCCAACCCGCTGAATCCGAACACAGGGGTCTGCTGGAGCCAATCCCAGCCAACACAAAGCAGGAACCAATCCCAGGCAGGGTGCCAACCCACAGCAGGACACACACAAACACACCAAGCACACACTAGGGCCAATTTAGAATCGCCAATCCACCTAACCTGCATGTCTTTGGACTGTGGGAGGAAACCGGAGCACCCAGAGGAAACCCACGCAAACACGGGGAGAACATGCAAACTCCACGCAGGGAGGACCCAGGAAGCGAACCCGGGTCTCCTAACTGCGAGGCAGCAGCGCTACCACTGCACCACCGTGCTGCCCTTTCTGTAATTTTGATTTTTATAATGCTTGCCTTCATAATTTACATCGAATGAAAACTTTTGCAGACATTAAATAAATCAGAGATGGAGTGTGATAGCACGCTATTCTCCATTTCCATATGACCGCCTAACTGTACTAAAGTGGACACCACATTAAATCGCCTTCATTTTTATTAAAAAGCAGCAAGCAAATTGTTGATGTTAGCTGCAGATCTTACTCTAAAAGTATGTGAGATCTGCTTATCCACTCAGAAATACATCTGAATGAGTGAAATAAAACACAAAATTGAGATTCATTTACAAGACTTACAAGTTACCCCTGAAGTTTCAGAGTTGCACTCCCTGTACAGTCTGCCAGAAAGTGTAGCCGCTGCAGTAATGAAGACTCTAAGGCAGCTCAGTCGTGACGTCTCATGATCAGAAAGTCGAGCGACTCACAGCTGGCATTTACTCAGCAACTCCAGCGCCAGTGCGTCACATTTACTGCAAGTACACAAGTGAATGGCCAAGTTACAGAAGAGGACTTTGGCACTGCCAGTCACAGTGTGTACAAATATGAGAAGTCTTTCATCTGTAAAATTTGCAAAGACTCTCTTGAGACAGAAATAATGGATGAGTTTGATGGGCATTTTCTGTAGGGGTGGAGCAAGCAAATGCCAGGAACTCATTAGGGCTGTCATATTGAGCTTTAATGTAAAGGAATTAAATCCCACTGATCCATAGCAAGCTGCGATGCAAAAGATGTTTTAAAGATTTAATAATGGAGTAGCATGTCTATCTAAAACTGCTGACATCTTGAAGATGCCATGTCTTTACACTGGTTGTGATTTCTGTTTCACAGCACATCTCAGCATGTGCTATACATTTTAATAAAATCCAGTGTCGGCTGTCAGAAACAAAAGGTGGATTCTTATTGTTCCAGCTATGAAGTTTAGTCTGTAATTATAAATCAACAGTGTTAGAGCAGTGGCTGCATGCTGGATCAAGAAGTGCTTGATGATCCAGCTTAGTTTCCAAATAACGATAAAGCAACTTCATTGTACTTCTGTAAAGTGGCATTTACGGCTCCTGGCAGGAGATCATTTAGCTGGGCTAAGCCCCCCACAAACCCCCCCGACCCCAAATGCCAATTCATATGGAAGTTGACGTGATGATTGCCTGAGGAAGCACTTTGATAAGGGTAACTTTTTTTAACATTATGAAATAATAAATCAAAAAAGTTAAGTGTGAACCCTAAGAATTACATACCCATCCAGTTCCTTATTTATATAACATCTTTTAAAAAAATTGTGAGAAATACTGGAGTGGTGCTACAGAAAAAGGAATTGGCAAAAACACAACTAAAAACAATGGGAAGAGTAAAATCATGAAGTCATTGATGGTGGTGGACAACAGAAAATGACATTTGCAGAGGTTTAATGTGTAGCAGCGTTACATAAAATGGCCAACATCTCTCAGCAACCCCTATTGGACAGCTTCGGGAGGCGCAGGGGCTGCTGGGAAGAAGATGGAGCAGGTGGGTACTTTCTAAAGGAACCTAAAAGATGCTGGGGGATCTGTCTGCTTGGTAATACGTCTCATGCACACCGTTGGATTACGACTTGACTGCCTTGGATTACAGTTTCTGTCTGGATGTACGCGCTGTTCTGTACCTGCCTGCCTGTCAGTGTGAGTTCGTTCCTACGTCTTCATCTGAGGGGACGCAAACACTTCAAACTCCACACCTCATCACCATCCCATCACTTTCAGAAAGCTGTTAACAAATTTGCATTTCAATCACACATCCATCATCAACTGCCTCTGCTATTGTGTCGAAAATTGTTATTAGTGTTTATTGTTTCCTGCTAGTGCTGTGATTTATTATCGCCATCGGGGAGCTGGGGAGGGCCTTTGGGGAGGTGGCTTTGGTTCTGTTGTGTGTTCTTTTTTCATTATTTCATTAATATATTTCATTGTTAATTATCTATTCATTGTGCCACTAACTGTGCCTTTGTGTGTGAATGTGTGTGCGTATGCCAGGGTCAAGGCTGGGTGTGTGCCTGGGGTCCCCAAGAATACAATAAACAAATCACCATCTTAGCATCCCCGTGACCGCTACAAGTGTAAGTTTTAATGTAAGCCCATTTAAAAGATACTTACACTTGGAACTAAACCTTTATTATTTAGCAAGGTATTTAAAACTGTTGCAGTTGTGTTGCTGTGTTTAATATTTCATTTTACTTTGGCATGTCTGTGTCTCCTATGCTATGCGAGTTTGGGGATTATTATTATTATTATTATTACTAGATTATCATATATGTTGCAAACTATAATTTTTTTGCCCCCTCCTGCCAATATTTATGACAGGTTGGTGTCCCTAACACCTAGCATTTGATTGTAATGACACACAAGGATATGCTCCTCAGGCTCGGACCTAAGGATGGTATAATATACTTTTTATGCTATTTTCTTACATTTTGTTAATTTCTTGAATAACAGGTCTTTTAAGACTGCACCGTTCAGTGAACAGGGCAGGCATCTTTTGACTTGCAGAATGTGGTTTGCAACAACCAAATTATTTAGGGAAGGGTGCAAGAGGAGGACACAGCCAAGTTTCATTTCACATTCAGTTTCATATTATACAATTTTTTGGTTTTAATAACAGTTTTGTGTGTTTCATTATTTTAAGGCTAATCACGGTTTTTGTTTAACATCATGATCGTTATAATTTGTTACTAAACCCTCACCTATTCTGTTTCTCTTCTCGGTACTCAAATGTGGCACTTGGTGTCACTTCCCACTTGCCAAGTTGTTTTGCCTGCCTAAGGTAAAGTCATCCCTGATGGAGGATCACAGGAAACGTGGGAAAGAGGGGTCCTTTCATCGGATTAGCGCTATTTCAGCTGTGGAATGGCAAAATGGAGGAGGCAGCTTGATGGCTGAGCTCTCCAGGACTCTAAACAAATCCAAATCATATTATGTGATATCATCTACTGTTAAATTCTGTTCTGTACTTGTAAAATTTTTTATTTTTATACTGTATTGAGAATTTGTTCCTTTCTGTGTATTGTATTGACCCCTATTCTTTTTGACACCCACTGCACGCCCAACCTACCTGGAAAGGGGTCTCCCTTTGAACTGCCTTTCCCAAGGTTTCTTCCATTTTTTCCCTACAAGGTTTTTTTTTGGGAGTTTTTTCTTGTCTTCTTAGAGAGTCAAGGCTGGGGGGCTGTCAAGAGGCAGGACTTGTTAAAGCCCATTGTGGCACTTCTTGTGTGATTTTGGGCTATACAAAAATAAATTGTATTGTATTGTATTGTATCATTATAAAATGATCTATTATTATTTTTTGGTCCAATGTTGATAGAATGCTCTATTTCCCAATGCCTGTACAGCAATGCTCATTGTATGTGAACGTGAAGTGTATTATCCTGTCTACTATATAATAAAACACTAAGGGCTGTATGTCCATTGCCTCTGAGCAATCTGATTGGTCAGTTTAGCTTTAGTGAGGTGACAAAAGACAAAGTGTGAGGGTGAGACACATGAGAAGGAGTAAAGGCATACGAGGCATGCTGAGAGAGTCGCCTTCAAAGATAGCAAGAATAAAACTGGACAGGAGGTGAGAAAGGCACCTCAAAAACAATGACAGAGTCTGCGAAGTAGGATTTACAGGAACACGCACGAGAGACGGAGCACCGGTGATGAGAGGCTCATACATGTGCAAATGCCGAGGAAAGGCGGTAAAGGTACATGTAGGGCAAGAGATAGCAAAGATTTGTAAATTACTCTATTAATTATGTTTGATGGGTACCGTGGCCAGCAGATAATATAATAAGAGGGGTTAGTGCGAACGGGCAGTAAATATGGACCTTACCTCACTATACCTTGCATTAATGTGATTGTTGCGCTCACCAGAGGAAGTTCTCCTTTTGTAGCTGCGTCTTTCCCAGGTGCCTAACATCGGGCAGCTACTGAGTTCGCAAGGTAGGGTCCAGCATGAGTCAAACATGTAACAAAAGAAACTTCTCAGTCCAATAAAGTCCGTTCTAGAAAGGTTTAGTGAAAATTCAAAGCAAAATACAAAATACAAAAACGTCAGTACAAACGCAGGATAAAAGGCAAAAAGGGAAAATATGCTTCTACAAACTTAGCTTTTTCTTGTTAAACTTCTTTTCCTTTCAATACTTAAAGATTGTGTCATTTCTCTATGGGAAAATTACATATGCTTTACTTAATACATTAATTATGTTCTGTACATATGGCAGAGGGACCAGACCTAATTAGAATAATCCATTTAGCTTCTGGGAGTTATAATAGAATCTCTCATAGACTATGCATTAATATATAGGCAAACATTTTAAAATAACTAAGAGAATACTTCTATCAATTTAAACATAGGTCAGGTCAGGTCAGGTTGAGGAGCATGCAATGGTACAACACATTGCTGTACCCATCACACAAAGAAACAGCTCAGGATCCTGGTTGGTAATCTCCCACCCAGGACGATAAGCAGTCCAGTCCCACCCCTCTGAAATGACCATCTATCTGGCACAGCTAGGTGTTACGTGGGCATCCCCTTGGCCTGGTGCAGCTACTCGGGTCCTCAACAATGAGGATCTTATGAGCTGGATCACCCTCCGGAACTGCACTACATGGCCATAGTGCCGTACTGATGCTCCCTCACAATGTAGGTAATGTGCCTCATTCGGGACTCTGTGAGCAACCACTCATTCGACACAAAGTCAAACCACCGATAGATAAAGATTCTCCTAAGAGACACAGTACTGAAGGAGTCCAGACTTCATTTCAGGTCACTGGATAGCGTCCATATCTCGCAACCATATAGCAAGACAGGAAGCACCAGGACTCTAAAGACTTGGACCTTCATCCTTTTGCAGAGATATCGGGAGCGCCACACACGCCTATCCAGCGACCTCATGACCCCACCCCCCCATGCTCTCCCACAAGATGTTGTTCAAAATAAGTAATAGATTCCACTCATTAATTTAATATCTCAATAACATCCTTCCGCTTTGCCTTGTTCAGTATTTTTTGTAGTGTTCTAACATATGTTTAAAAATCTAAAAAAATCATTACTTCTACACTCATAAAAATACTGGCTTTTTAATGGCATTTTATGATTCTTTATGGGGTTGTGTGGTTCCTTGTTGAACCTTAGCTTGAGAAAGCACAGTTTCATTCTGGGGAGTTCCTAATATGTAGGAAAAAAAAGTGAAATCACTAATGTTTGGTAGTCTACCTAGCAGGGCACTAACAGATTAAGAAAATCCAGACTTAGCCTGCATTATTGTATGCAGGAAGGGTCCTTTGAAGATCATACCTTATTGGAATTTCACAAATCTGTTACCGTCTATTCATGGTTACTTACTATATGGAGCCCGTTCTTCTTCTGTCAGCTGCTCCTGTTAGGGGTTGCCACAGCGGATCATCTTCTTCCATATCTTCCTGTCCTCTACATCTTGTTCTGCTACACCCATCACCTGCATGTCCTCTCTCACCACATCCATAAACCTTCGCTTAGGCCTTGCTCTTTTCCTCTTCCCTGACAGTTCTATCCTTAGCATCCTTCTCCCAATATACCCAGCATCTCTCCTCTGCACATGTCCAAACCAACAGAATCTCGCCTCTCTGACTTTGTCTCCCAACCGTCCAACTTCAGCTGACCCTGTAATGTACTCATTTCTAATCCTGTCCATCCTCGTCATACCCAATGCAAATCTTAGCCTGTTTAACTCTGCCACCTCCAGCTCTGTCTCCTGCTTTCTGGTCAGTGCCACCGTCTCCAACCCATATAACATAGCTGGTCTCACTACCGTCCTGTAGACCTTCCCTTTCACTCTTGCTGATACACATCTGTCACAAATTACTCCTGACACTCTTATCCATCCATTCCACCCTGCCTGCACTCAATTTTTCACTTCTCTACACAATCCCCATTACTCTGTATTGTTGATCCTAAGTATTTAAACTCATCCATCTTCGCCAACTGTACTCCCTGCATCCTCACCATTCCACTGACCTCCCTCTCATTTAAACACATGTATTCTGTCTTGTTCCTACTGAACCTTCATTCCACTCCTCTCTAGAGCATATCTCCACCTCTCCAGGGTCTCCTCAAACTGCTTCCTACTATCTCTAAAGATCCGCAAACATCATAGTCCACGGGGACTCCAGGCTAATCTCGTCTATCAACCTGTCCTTCACCATTGCAAATAAGAAAGGGCTCAGAGACGATCCCTGATGTAATCCGACCTTCACATTGAATGCATCTGTCCTACAGATCTAAATAAGTAAAAGGTCTTTCTGGAACCTTCTTGTGAACAGGTGTTTTGGTAACCAAAAATGGATCCCCTATGCATCACTCTGAAGAACTGCTGTGGTGTCTTTATTTTTAAGAGTGTAGTAGTATGTGAAATTGCCTTCACACCTTGTTTCTGGCTGAGCAACCTATACACTTAAATTGTGTGTTTGTACTTCTGGCTCGAGCTCGTCCCAAGCAGCACACACAAGCGAGGAGGTATGAAAAGTCCAGTGCCATTCATCAAGAACATGGTGACACAGTTGGAAACTTGTTAAGGGTAAACATCGCACAAACATTAGGAAGTTTTTCTTTACACAAAGAACAGTAGACGCTTGGAGTAAGCTACCAGGTAGTGTGGTAGACAATAAGAATTTAGGGACTTTCAAAACTGGACTAGATGTTATTTTAGAAGAATTAAGTGGATGGGACGGGAGAGCTTTGTTGGGCTGAATGGCCTGCTCTCGTCGAGATTGTTCTAATGTTCTGATTTGTTCTCTTAATCAAAGGAACACATTGTTCATGAGACATTATGCTGTGTCTTGATTTTTATCCACCCCTGAGGAGGTCCATTCAAAATTTGAGAATGTCGCTAAGGAAGTCTACATGAGCTCCTTCTACTTCATGGACATGAAGCCAGTATGATAATCCTGTTTCATCAAAGTGCATAGTATGGTAGATTATGTCAAATAATCTTTTCAATTGTTTGCTGGTCTAGTGCAGACTGGAAAACACCTGACCACATGGTTGTCAGTGCTGCTACCAGACATGCAGTGTGCAGTTTGAGTCATGCAGTGTGTGTGTAGTCCGTATGATCTGTTCATATTGTTCTGGCTTGTCCTTTGTCACCTCAAAGTGGTTCGATTCTAAACTTGAGATATTTCTGATTCAACGTAGACTATTCATAGCCAATAAATTTTTTCTGAGCAGTGGGTGGTTGTGAGGTTCTCGCTTTACTTAACGATTAAATCTGTATGGCTCTATTTGGTCAGATGATGAGAAAAGGAGACAGGAGAGGTTGGGAGCCTGCACTGATACAGCATGTTGCTGCACCCCCCACACAATGAACCACCTCAGGATCCCAAATTAGGACCCGAGTACAGCTGTGCAACAAGTGACACCTCAGCACCACACTAATTCGAATGGAACGGAACAGTGTGAGGGTTTTTTACGGTGGCTGGATAGCCAATCCTGACACCAACCTCCAAATTTTCCCTGGAAGTTGGAGGACCTGTTTTCAGAGCAGATAATGAGGGCATCACCATAATCTGAGGCCAGCAGAGACAGACCATGCCTCAGCATCCTAATGTTTGATTGAAATTTTTTGTGTGAAAATTTGTGTGAACTTGAATGATTCACTAATCTTTAACAAATGAGGGAGAGATATTATTAGTTAGGTAAATTAACATCTATGTTAGAGAAGTCTGAACACAGTATGGCCCCACGAGAATACTGACGCTGATCATGTGAGTTTCTTTACGAGACATCAGTTTCATAAAGAACGGCAGAATGATGCTCGCGATCAGACCATGGGGGGAGGTTCAACTGTGGCTGAGCTGATATTAAAAGAACGATAGGAAAAGCAGAAAGTGGGGTTATAGTCTCGTGTAATCCAGTTCTGAGAAAAGATGTCTGTATGTTCTTTTGGTTAAGTGTAAACTTTAAATATCTCTACTGTAAGCTTATGGCAGACTGTGCTTTTCCTAAAACCTGGCATAATTATTAAAAAACCGGTAACGGTGCACGATAACATGCAGTTGACTTGAGCATTCATAGATTTCAGCTCTTCTTTTCTCCACCCTAGCGGGACGCTTCTTCTCTTCTTTCGTCGGCATCTCTTTGCGTTAAAATTGATTAAGTCAGTGTTTGTGTTGCAATTACTTAGTACGTTTTCTTTAATTTGTCACTTAAGCTGACACTTAAGTCTTCAACATGCCTCAAGAATGATTTAAGATATGAAGAGTTTGGAGAAGTGACGACGAAGGTGATAGAGAATGAGAACGGCGCCGTACGCATGAGTTGTATGGCCACCCTGCTGGCTGCTGCCGAGAGTTGATTCTACAATAAAATAAAATAAAAATAAAAAAAAGGAATAACCTTGGAGGTCAATCATCACCCCGAAAGCGGATAGTAGGCGTCACATAGTATATGTGTACCAAATTTCAGGTCAATAGGTCAAATGTTTTGCGAGCTACAGGTGATGTAAAATCCTGGACAGACAAACGGACAACCATGTTAGCGTATTATATGAGAAGATATTTCTTCACACAGAGGACCATAGACTGTTGGAATAAGTTACCAAATGGCTGGACTTTAGGCACTTTGAAAACTTAACTTGATGTTATTTTGTGACACTTGGAGGAATACAGATGGATGAGTGATGCTGGGCTGAATGGACTGTGCTTGTTCTAAAAACAACCACTTTATGATAGAATTAGCCTCCCTTACCTAAATTAATAATAAATTACTGTGAGACGTTTATTCCAGAGAACCTCAGCATGCGCATAGTGGGGGAATCTGAAGCCTATGCTGGTTTTGGTGCTTCTGAAAGTCATCAGGATTCAGTTAGCATGTAATGTTTCCAATTGAACAGTGAAATATTGGTTCTTAATAAATAATGTTGTATTTAAGTTGGAAACAGTCCATCCCTTAAATACTCGATCAGTAATGCTATCAGATTAGATTTCAATGCATTTTTCTTTCTGAAGTTTTCCAGAGGTGCCAAATTTCACTTGTCGAATTTTGTACCTCTACAGTTTCTGTGTACTGTATGTTGCTGCTTAGACATTTTGCTTGGAAAAACGGAGACATTTTTAATAATACTGGTCTGCAAAAAAAGAAAAACAAATAATAATTTCTGTAAAATAGTTTTGGGTGTTTTTTTATATATTTAAGGGTGCTGAATTAAAATCAGGAACTGCTCTATCATGTACAGTTTTTAAGAAATTAAGGTTTAAAAGGAACTGTTTTAGGAAAAAAAAATCTATATCTTTTAAACATTAACTATTTAGAATTGAAAAAATGATAAATTACACATATAAATGTTTTAAAAAAATGTATTACTTACAAAAAGTACCACTTGTGAGTTGTTTCCTCTTACATTGCTCTGAAGATGTTTCACAGAGGATTGACCAACAGATGTCTGCTCACAGACTCCTCTTTTCACTATCATGACACTCCATTTGAGTGGCTGGAACCTCTCCCATTGTTCACCAGAGACAGCTCTCATATTTTCAGGAAAAAAAGGGTAGGAAATGGATTTTTTTTTGTTCAAAAAGAGCTTCATATTTATTTAAACTGATCTGCTAGGAAAAGGATATTTTAAGACATGTTGCTCCTAAGTGCTAGGCAGGAAGAGAAAGCTGCCTCGATTAGTTCCTTGTAGTTTTCTGCCTTTCTACTCCCAAGAAAATTGTGGCACCTGCTTTTAAATGCCTTCCAAGTATTTTTTTTTTTTTTACTTCTGAAGATTTTAAAGAGCTCCTAAATGTAAAGTCAGATGAGGCTTCCTTTCTTTTTGTTTTGCTTTGCTAATGTGAGAAAAATTCTGCCTGAGGTGTTTGAATCTTTCAACATCTCTTTTTGTTCACAAAGTTTTTCATCAACCGCAGTCAAGTAAGGTCAACATATGTGAAGTGGGGTCAAAAAAAATCTTGCTGTTTACTTTCTCTCTTCTGGACAACAAAAACTATTCAAGGAGTGGATGTAGAGGTGATCCACTCCTACAAGTGCTTGGGGGTCCACATTAGATAGATCATGGATGTGCAGCTGACAAATCTGCAGCAACTACACGGTGCTGTGATGTCAATCTGGACCAAAACCCATGGGAATGTTTCCACAAAGAATTAATTTAGTTCTCAAATGATAGATAGATAGATAGATAGATAGATAGATAGATAGATAGATAGAT
>JANRMT010062821.1:36234491-36296184 GCA_026402145.1 Polypterus bichir lapradei | reverse complement strand
GATAGATAGATAGATAGATAGATAGATAGATAGATAGATAGATAGATAGATAGATAGATAGATACTTTATTAATCCCCAAGGAGAAATTCACATACTCCGGCAGCAGCATACTGATGAAAAACGAACAATATTAAATTAAAGAGTGATTAAAAAAAAGCAGTGCAATTTAAAAAATGCAAGGTGGAGCGTGTGAGGCAGGTATAACAGTCTATAACTTTGTATAATGTTAACGTTTACCCACCCGGGTGGAATTGAAGAGTTGCATAGTGTGGGGGAGGAACGATCTCCTCAGTCTGTCAGTGGAGCAGGACGGTGACAGCAGTCTATCGCTGAAGCTGCTCCTCTGTCTGGAAATGATACTGGATGCAGTGGATTCTCCATGATTGACAGAATCCTGCTCAGTGCCCATCGCTCTGCCACGGATGTCAAAATGTCCAGCTGCGTGCCTAAAATAGAGCCTGCCTTCCTCACCAGTTTGTCCAGGCGTTTTTTATGTTGCCTCCCCAGCACACCAAGGGGCACTCGCCACAACCGTCTGATAGAACATCTGCAGCATCTTATTGCAGATGTTGAAAGACGACAGACTTCTAAGGAAGTATAGTCGGCTCTGACCTTTCTTACACAGAGCATCAGTATTAGCAGTCCAGTCCAATCTATCATCCAGCTGCACTCCCAGGTATTTATAGGTCTGTACCCTCTGCACACAGTCACCTCTGATGATCACGGGGTCCATGAGGGGCCTGGGCCTCCTAAAATCCACCACCAGCTCCTTGGTTTTTGGTGTTCAGGTGTAGGTGGTTTGAGTCGCACCATTTAACAAAGTCCTTGATTAGGTTCCTATACTCCTCCTCCTGCCCACTCCTGATGCAGTCCACGATAGCAGTGTTGTCAATGAACTTTTGCACGTGGCAGGACTCCGAGTTGTATTGGAAGTCCGATGTATATAGGCTGAACAGGACTGGAGAAAGTACAGTCCCCTGCGGCGCTCCTGTGTTGCTGACTACAATGTCAGACCTGCAGTGCCCAAGACGCACATATTGAGGTCTGTCCGTAAGATAGTCTACGATCCATACCACCAGGTATGAATCTACGCCCATCTCTGTCAGTTTGTCCCTAAGGAACAGAGGTTGGATGGTGTTGAAGGCACTAGAGAAGTCCAGAAACAAAATTCTTACAGCACCACTGCCTCTGTCCAAGTGGGAGAGGGATCGGTGTAGCATATAGATGATGGCATTCTCCGCTCCCACCTTCTCCTGGTATGCAAATTGTAGATGGTCGAGAGCATGGCGAACCTGTGGCCTCAGGTAGTGAAGCAGCAGCCGCTCCATGGTCTTCATCACATGTGATGTTAGTGCGACAGGCCGGAAGTCATTCAGCTAACCAGGATGTGATACCTTAATGGCAGATTGGACTGGTCTTGGAACACAGAAGAACTACTGTATATAAGAAAGGGCAGAGCAGGCTCTTCTTCCTTAGTAGACTGCGTTCCTTTAATGTGGGAAGTGATATCCTTGACATCTTCTACAGTTCTGTAATGGCGGGTGTCATAGTGTGCTGAGCTGGTAACATCACTTCCGGAAAGGTCCACCAAATCAAAAAGCTAAATAAATCAGGCAAGCTCAGTTATGGGACTCACTCTGGACCCCCTGGAGGTTGTAGCAAAGGAGAGAGTTAAAAGAAAACTGAGTGTCTTTATGACAATGCTGCACATCATCTCTCTGACACACTAACACTGAGGACTTTCAGCCAACAAATTATTCAGCAGACGTATGTCAAGAAACACTACTGGGGCTCCTTTATACCAACATCGATACACGATGTCTGCGTAATGCCTTACTGGGACTGGGACTGTCAAGTCAGAATTTCCTTTCTTGTTAATTTTCTTGTTCTATAGTCATTCTTGTGTGTGTTCAGACCAAAGTGTGTACTTATATTTATTTACTTACTTACTTCTGTACATATTTATGTATTTAAAGAGGTTCTGTAAAAGACAAATTTCCTCCGGAGAAATTGTTCTATCTATCTATGTATAATCTAATATAGTATCTATCTATCTTAAAGGTATCTTTCTAACTTTCCATCCATCCATTTTCCAACCCGTTGAATCCGAACACAGGGTCACGGGGGTCTGCTGGAGCCAATCCCAACCAACACAGGGCACAAGGCAGGAACCAATCCCGGGCATGGCGCCAATGCACCGCAGATCTTTCTAACTTTGTAAATATAAATTCTTGACTATTTTGAAGGAATAAGAAGTCATAAAAGACTGAGAGCCAAAAATGTGTAGCAAGTACTTGATTTTGGGAGGTTTCTGTTATATTTTCTTATCTTCTGTTATATTTCTAAATGCAACCAGTCTCACGGGGTGATGAACAACAGGAAAACTTCGTTTAGCAAATCTGAAATAACCACAAACACTGATGTCTTTCTCACACATTTGTCTATTTATAAACTCTACACCCCCTTGTTTATTACACACACACACATAACTATACCCTTCATAAGTAATAACAGGATACTCCTTGACATTTTACTTAATCGAGCTGAATACATAACACTACATAATACTCCTCCCCGTTTAGTTTAACTGTCATGTTTTTTATAAGATTTATTGAATGTCTCTATCTATAGGATTAAAGTGCTGCTCCAATCCTTAATCCACAATTCATTGTCTTATTTTGCCCTTATCTTGAGAACTGGGCTCCTATTAAAACCTCAAAGTATTAGTCAGCTTCTTAATAACTGAATCTTTGTGGAGGCCTTCTCTCCCTCAGTGGATAGCACTTCTCTTTTAAAATACAGATGGACCTGCTTCTTCCATTTCAGGAATTGGCGCATTCTCTTCCTCCAAATGAACGCCGTCCAGCGAGAGATTCTCAGTGTTCTGTACCTTGGAAGCGTCTATCATAACTGAGTTGCTTTGGCAGGTCCTACCTTGAATTCCTGAAGTAACTGCTTTTGATCCATCCAGTGAAGTGGTGAAGTGAAAGTCGCAGGTTCCATGTTTCCTCAATGCCACAATGGCTTCAGCTTTCCACCGATGATCAAAATGGACTCGTCTAAGTTCTCCATTTATTTTGACTACAAAACTCTTTGGTCCTTCTTTTCTGCATACATTCCCTCTAATCAATTTTTCTTTTCCCCACCTCCAGTTATTCACCCAAACTGCATCCTTCTCTGAGATGTGACGTTCCATACATCCACATTTTTGTCATGTATGTGTTTTTGATGGTTTTGTTTATCTGTCATCCTTTGTTCCATATTTGGTTTTAGTGGGCAGATTCTGGTTCTAATTTCTCTTTTTTTAAAACAGTTCTGCAGGCGTATGAGTAACTGAGTGAGGAGCGGTTCTAAACATTGTGACACGATAGTCGCTTGTCTTGCACTCCAAAGTTGAGGCTGAGTCTCAGTACTTTAGCAAAGCCAGCTTTATTCAATTTGAAACAGGAACAGCACGGTTATTTACTGCAGCGGGATCTACCATTCTACTATACACAGACACAGCAAACAGGCAGGGTCCAGGCCAGTTCAGTGGCCAAGTTCTAATGTTCCCTGCATCACCCATCAGGCGACTGATGTTTTGTGCGTGGCAGCGGTCAGGTTGTAGTTGTTTCTGTGGAGCTGCAAATCTGCAGTTGTCTCAGCGACGGACAAGCAACCCTCAACATACGCGGCAGTCGCACTTCTGAGTGTCGTCCCGTTGGGGAGAGTCTCAAAAGAGTTCAGAAGTCTCACAACATTATCAGAAAATGGTGTGATAGAGATAAAGATCTGTATGTCGTGGCACCTACCACCACATCCTTTTCAAAAATTGTACACATTCGGCTGCACCAGTTGTAGCTGCATGGTATGGAGGAATCAAAGTGTGTTTAATGCCATGTAAATGTATACAGTGATCCCTCGCTATATCACGCTTCGATTTTCGCGGCTTCACTCTATCGCGATTTTTTCTCATACACGCTTACGTCACTACGCATGCGCTTTCTGAGAACTTTTATCTAAGCCCCACGATGGCTCCTAAACGTGCTGCTTTTTCTAAGCCTTCTGACAATAAAACTAAGTGCCGGAGGAAGATGCTTGCTATCCAGGAGAAGGTGAAACTCTTGGATATGATCAAAGATGCCAATACCCTACAAAAGCCTCCTCGCGCATATGAAAAGACAGCACCAGCAACTGCCTATCAAGATGTTCTTCAGCCGCGCACCCAGATACCCACTGCCTACTCTTAGTACTCCTTCAGCGGAAGAAGACAACGATGCACCTGCTGAATATACTGCACCACCTGAAGACTCTCCTACTGAGGTCGTGCCTTCATAGGTTAGTGGTTGTGTGTAAGAACTGTGTGTGTGTAATTAAATGTACAGTACAATAATCTGCTATATAAAAGCGGTCGGGATTGCAAAGCGTAGCGGTATTCCGCTTATCACAGACTTACTACTTGCAGCTTGCGGTACGAAGCGACGCGATGTGAGCAGAGTTCTGCTGCTCCCATCGTCCCCTTGCTTTTGTGCGCAATGCGCTGGAAAAATAGACAAAATTATGTCTCTGGAAATAATTAATGTTGATGGAGTACAAATGCCTCACCGCGTAGTAAATATCAGGAGAGATGGTGCTTGCTTATTCTCATCTATAGCTTATTTAGTGCATGAAACTCTGTCTTTAGCGGTACAGATTCGGGCTGACATTGTACGACTTTGGACAGGCACTCGAGGGGATAAAAAAACGTAGGTTTTCGGGAGATGTTATGAATGGGCACTTTAATGTTCTTATTCCCTACAGTTACATGCCTGATGTACAAATGGAGCGCACACAAATCGAGGATAAAAGTCGGTTGCCTTAAAAGGCGGGTGAGCCTAGTAATAATATATTTGTAACGTCTAATATGTCTTATTTTCTCTTATTTTGTCTAATATATTGGGTAATACGAGTGTAATGGTGACTAAAGTGTGTTATTTCATGTCTAGAGGGCTCTAATAATGTTAAAAAACGTATTTAGAAGTTCGTAAACAGGTTTTCTATACTCCAACTGCGAAAATATTCAATTTATAAATAAAGAATCCTACTTCGCGAAAATTCATTTATCACGGTAGAGTCTGGAACGGATTAACCGTGATAAACGAGGGTTCACTGTAAATCTAAATTCTTCTGACACAAATTTTGGTCCATTGTCCGATAACAGCTCCTATGGAATTCCATCTGCTGCAAATACCATTTTCAAAGTTTCATTTGCCAGGGCTGTCGTTAGCCTAGTCGGAGGGAAAACTTCGAGCCATTTAGAATTAATATCAGTAAGCACTAGAAAATACTGTTGGTCTTTCTTAGCAAAGTCGACATGCAATTCCATGCCGTTCTCTAGTTGGCCATTTCCAATAGTGCAAAGGGCAGTGTGGTATAGTGAGTCCACGGCTCAGAATAAAAGGCCAGTTTTAAAGAAATAATAGCAGCTTAAAGAGGGGGCATGGTAGTGTGGCCGGAGCAGTTCCCGGGCACGATGTGGGCACACTGAGGTGCAGAGGTACGGGATCGCCCATGTCCATGATTGATGCTGCTCACCACACCTGTGCTACATCCCCATTATAAATATGAGAAGCGCGAGTCTGGATAAAGGAAAGGAAACTGAAAGAAAATAATGGAGGTTAAGGAAGGGAAGCTGGAAGCGAAGGGTCCGGTGCATGCGTGCGTGTGTGAGCAACAGCAGGCTCGCTGTATTAATGACAGGTAACTGGGAGAAGAGCCCCTTAGTAGAGTGTTTGGTCGACACTTGGGGACAGAAAGCAGTGGTCACTCCTGCCGAGCATTTAAGAGGAGCAGGAGTGACTGGAAGGTGGTTGGCTTCCATAAGGCTGCGGAAGGCATCAGGAATTGGAGGCTTGGGAAGTGGAAGCCCCAGTGTGAGCATCCTGGTCGTTGGGAAAGCCAAGTCTCGGTCTGGCGGAGCCCTATGAAGCTAGGGATCGAAAGGCTACCAGAGCAGAAGGAGAAGGTCAGCTGCAGGTAGGGCGACTCCCCTGGTGCTGGACCTGGATAGGAGAAACAGGGGAGCTGCCAGCTAAAGAAGGCACTGGGTTTTTAAAGGGCTGCTTCCAGCCATTATTGATTTTTAACCTCATTTTTAAATTAAATATTTATTGGGATTTTTAACCTCCACATTTTCACCCTGTTTTAATGTGTAACCTGGGCTAGGTTTAAAAGAAAAAAAGGAAATGTCCGAATGTGAATTTGTGTTAATAAAGTTTATTGACTGAAATGGGGTACAAGTTGTGGGGGTTGGGTAAGGGTAAGTTATATAGGTAAGTGTCCTCTGATTGGCCAGGAGAGTCAAAGGAAGATAGTTGAAGAGAGTTGAGGCAGAATCTTGAAACAAGACGGGAAGAAAGAAAGAGGAAGTAAATTTAGCAAACCACTAAAACAAAAAAGGGGTGACCTGAAGAAGAGAAAGACGGCAGGACACGAGTTCAGCACTGGCGAACAGCGAGTCAGGAGGTTGTTTAAGAGAGAGGGAGACGAGAGGCCCAAAGGAGGTACCCGAGGTTAAAGGGGAGTACTTTCCAGCAAGGTCTGTGTGTTTTTTTTTTGTTTGTTTTAACTGGCTTGAGGTAAATCCTCAAGTGAAGAGGCCAGTTCTGTTTTGTTTATTTGGCCGCCACGCACCTGTGACGATGTGGGTTCAACGCCATGCTCCCATCGCTGTTCGGGAGCCCTTGAACCCAACACCGTCGGTAATGTCACCGATGAGCTAGACAGTTGAGGCAATAACAATTGAGCAAGGGGATGGTATAAATGTGCAAAGTGCTTTTATTACATTTTAAACAATCAAAAACAAAGTGTTCAATAAATAGTGCAGTGATCCAAAGTTTTTCAATAAATAAATAATCCATAAAAACAAACGTGGAGATTAAAAAAACCAATAAATAGAACAATCCTTTAAAAACTAGAGGTTAAAACGTTCATATACGAAGCAATCTTTAAAAACAACAAGCTCGGTGCTTCTTCTATGCTGGCGTCTCACCTGCTTCTCCCGAGTAGGCTTTGCAGCAGGCGAGATGTTCTCTGCAGCTGCACTTTTCCATAATGCATCCACACGAGACTGGAGACCTCCCGATCCCTGGCTTCGGTCTGGCACTCATCCCACCCCTGAGACTTGGTTCACACCAACAGCCAGGACGCACACGTTGGGGAATCCACCACCAAGCCTCACGACTCCCGCTGCCTTTCCGGCATTTCTGCGGCCAGTCACCTTTCCCTGGTCACTCCCGCTACCTGATCGCTCAGCGGGAGCGACATCAACTACAACCCCTGGATGTAGGCCTAACCCCCAGGCTTCCTCGCAGCTGCCCGTGAGCGCTCGTTCGCTCGTTCACCCACACGCTCTTTGTGGTTCTCTCTCTCTTGCACCGACATGCTTCCCTATAACCTCCGTCTCCTCTTTTCTTTTCTCTCGTTCTTTCTGATCTCCCTCCCAACCGACTCGCGCTTCTTTTATACAACGAGGGGCCATAGCAGCTGCAGCACATTAGCCACGGGAACAATCACGGATGTGGGCAGTCCCTCACCTGTGCACTAGGTGAGAAACGCCCACACCGCAGATCGCCCCGTGGCTTGCTATGGCCACTACGCCCCCTCATGAAGCTGCCACGAGTGCGGTGATTATTTAAAAAGAAACTGCCTTCGCTGAGCGAGCTGTGGACCCGTAACACCACAGCACCCGAGCTACGGTTTGGGGCCTCCAACGTGGTGAGTAAATTTCACTGACTGTGGAAATTTATAAGGGTGAGCTCACGAGTAGTATCGGACCGACGATATATGTATAGCTGTAAATAATTTAGTGTTTGTGTTTATTATATATTTTATATATTTGTAAAATACCAAGTTTGGAAACCTGTTCCTTTTGCATTTAAGTAAAGAGAGTATTTTTTAAATTTGAGTAATGGTGATTTGGTTATGTGTTTAAAGGCTGAAGGTGGCGACACCATAATAAAGAGCTCAGGGCCCTGCACACTTAGTAAAGGAAGGGTGGTGCAAGGGGGTTACAAATGGATTACTTATTTATTGTCTTTTGAAGCACTGCACTTTATTTTGAACACTACTTGAATTTGTTTTGTTCGTTTTAATAAAAGCACTGCTTGCACTTTACACCATTCCCTTGCTTCGTTTGGTGTCCTCATTGTCCAGCTCATCATTGGTTACATTACCAATGGTGTCGGGTTCAAGAGGCTCCTAAAAAGGAGGTGGGAGCGTGAAGCAGGCAGCTGGTGGCTGGTTACGTACTGCACAACACGTATCACACTCATTGACTTCTTTCAATTTCACTGTCCATATTTGGCCCCCATAAATAATTTTGAGCCAAATTTTTCATTCTACACATTCCAGCGGGTGATTCGCGCAATTCTTCAAGCAATCGCTCACGATACTTAGGTAGTACAATCACTCTGCGACCCCAAAGATGCATCTTTGGCCACCCATTTAAAGTTAAATCAAGCACTGCAGATAATATTGGATCGTGTCGGGTTTCTTTCACAATATTAGTAGTTTGTATAGGAAGCTCACTTGTGCAGGCTGTGCTAAATTTGAATAGTGAGAAAAGTGCTATATAAATGCAAAGATTATTAATTATTACTATTTAAAGACTCTTTGGTTTTCGGCCTTTTTTAATTCTTTAGACTCCTGACTTTTGTTCAGTTTTTGGTTTGTGTCGTAAGATTTGTTGTGTGTGAAGGATGATATTTCTAGCTTTACTTACCATTTATCAGTAGTTAAACCAGCACTTACCTTGGGCAGATAAGGAGGTGCAGAGATGGGGCTCCGGTCAGCTGAAAGGCTATGTGGCAAACAGGATCATGGGATACTATGTGACCCATGTGCGCCTCACGGCAGAGGAAGACCATTTGAAAATATTAATATTTTTGTTGGTTCCTCTGTTTTTTTATTTTATTACTCTCTGTTCTTGTCCTTGGATTTTGCTTTCGGGTGGTGTTTTTTTGGAAGCTTTTCACTTATGGTGCCCATTTAGGTAACTGCTTTTTTTTGCTCTTTTGAACATTTCATTGTATTTTATTATCACCACGCTTATTTTAACTTCACCTGTTTGTTGTCTGGTACAAATCTTGTAATCGATATTTAACCCACTTCCTATTGTCCAAATGACTTGACATTTTGCACACTTACTCACTTCCGATGACAATACATGAATCAATAATCAGTTTCACTAATTGATCAGTTAATCCATGTTAAGAAATGAAATTTTCATATGAAGAATAGTGAAAGATTTCACCAATAGATGGTGCTAGTATCATATAGAAATATTAAAGGAAGTGTTAAAATATTGAATACAAAATTATACTAAAATAAACCCTAAAGACTAAAAAGTTGAAAATAATATATACATATACTGTATAAAAAAATACTTTTTTAAAACCACACTTATATTAAGTTAAAAAGTGTACTAGAAAGTAAAAAATAAGTCTCTCATACATCACTTGTAAAATAAAAGCATGGGCGCTTCTCATCAATCAACATTCAAAAAAACTTCTTTAAATCTTAGCAAAAGCGCCCACCTATATTTTTACAGACGACTATCGCAAACAGACCAGGGGAGGTGTAAGACTGTCCTGATGGTGGTAGTAGACTATTTCTCAAAGTGGGTGGAGCCGTTTGCTTTATCTGGTGCTAAGGCTAGAAAAATCTGCTCCATCCTGAAGAATGAGATATTCACTCGCTAGGGAGAGCCTCAGTTCACAAGTTCAGGCTTAGATGAACTGAATATGGTCTGGGGCATGAAGAAAAATGTAACTACAGCTTACCATCCCCAGGCCAACTCAACTAAACGAGTGAACAGGACCCTAAAGTGTATGATCACCTTCTATGTGGGTGAGTGCCATCAGGACTGGGACAAGTGGCTCCCTGAGCTCCAGTTTGCCCTGAACACAGCGGTGCACAAAGCAGCTTCTGAGATGCCTGCTTTGGTAGCACTGGGCAGACAGCTTAAGGGTCCACTTGACCGGCTTATCTCTGGAGCCCCTAGTCCAGATACCACTACCTATAATAACATACACCAGTTAGATGAGGTAAGGCGAAGAATCCAGCAAAGGCTGGTGAGTGCGAGCGGCAGATATGCCCGGTTATACAATGCCCGCTGCAAGGAAGTGCACTTTCCGCCGGGAGATCTGGTCTGGGTTAGGGCTCACCACCTTTCTGATGGCTTGGTTCTCCACCAAGCCAGTGTCTAAATGGTTAGGTCATTATCATAACTCAAGACAGGTCCAATTAATTAAAAGGTTCAGAGGGGTATCGGCACTGTTACCAAGACTGACACTATTCATCTGGTCAACCTCAAGCTGTACTTCGGCCCTCCCTTGGCCAAGATTGGCGGGGGGGAAATGCAGCGGTGCTACATGATTAACGTCATCTTAAATGTATTCTGTACTGAGTGGAGTCTTTTGTAGTGTTGTCCTGTTTCTGATCAATGACTACCCAGCAAACGTAAATTGTATGCAAGCTCCTGAGCAAAGAAAGAAAAGTGTGCTGAAAATCCCTCCCCGTGTTGGAGAAAGGCGGCCCTAAAGGATTTGAACAAAGCAATGCCTACACCAGCGGTTCTGAAACTTTTGTATTTGCCCCCTCCCCCTTTTCTACCTGGAATAATTCTGCACCCCCTGCATAATATAAGATAGATGAGAATAACCCATGAGACAACTAACAAAGGTATGATACTCGTGCCGTGTCGTGGTATCCTATCATTTTTACTTCCATAAGATTTGCATGTGTTCGGCTAACTTCGATGAAATATTTGCAATTTATTTTTATTAAAGTGCTTTAATAACTGTTAAAATGCCTCGTGTGGTTTTTGGTAGTAATTCTAATCCCAAAAATAAAGAATACATTCTTATTTAATTATTTTTTATTTAAAGAAACGATTAAACATGTTTTAATTTTTAAAAATCTCGTAAATGAGGACACCGATGAAGTCAACCTGCGCAAGACGAACGTATTTTCGTCCGACAAATATTATACCGCAGTTAGTTGTATCATGAAAATAACCCAATACGCAGTAAATTATTTAACTCAATTTGGCAATATTGGCTACACTGCCAATGTGGTGCAGTTGCGCTGCATTATCACCTGATCTACTGTTACCTGAATGTTCGTGACAGATACCGATACATCTTGAACTTTCTGGATTGAAAATACGCGACTATAAAAGCAGCAGCAGCGGCGCCGCTCGTCATAGAAACAAACTTCAAATAGAAAAGGAGCTCAGAGTGTCCATCTCGAATTTCAAACCAAACCTGGACATGCTGTGTATTTTAAAGCAGGCACATATTAGTCATTAGATCTATGCCTTAGAAATGTTTTATTTTAATTTTAGTTATAATGCATTTGTTGTGATTATATGCTAGCAAATTTAAATTTGAAATAAAAATGTAAAAAATTAATTTTGATGTCTTGTTCATTTATTCATCGACACCCTTGTACAGCTTCAGTGCCCCCCTAGGGGGGTGCGCCCCACAGTTTGAGAACCGCTGGCCTACATCCAGAGTCAATAGCAACTAAACAATAACTACACCTACTTAGATTCTAAGAACTACTGTTGATAACTTAATAGAATAAAGCCAGCTAATGTATTATGGCAATGGTATCACTGCAGAAAAAGCTTTGCTATGGAAGGGAGCGTTGAGAAGAAACCGTTGAGTTTATGGCTAATTCATCGAAAACACTTGTGCGGGCTGTGCCAAAAGACTCTTTGGTTTTCAGCCCTTTTTAATTGTTTAGACTCCCGAGTTTTGTTCAGTTTTTGGGTCATGTTACAAGATTTGTTCTGTGTGAAGGATGATATTTATAGCCTTACTTGCCATTTATAAGTAGTTAAACTGGCACTTACCTTGGTTAGATGAGGTGCAGAGATGGGGCTCTGGTCAGCTGAAAAGCTATTTGGCTACTACATGGGTGTGTGCCCAAGGCAAACAGGATCATTGAATACTGCATGACCCATGTGAGCCTCATGGCAGGGGAAGACAGTTGTCCATGCTATTCAAGAGCTACGGATAGAACAAATAAGATTAGTTTGCTGGCACAAAAAAAGGGCCATAAGAATTTGAAGGGCCAATATAAAATATGGCAAGAATACTTATTGGACATAAGGAGAGGGGAAAGGAGAGAGAGAGAGAGAGAAGGAGAGTGGTCTGCCTTCAAGTGCAGACGCTTATGTGCGGAGCTCCATTAAGGGGGATCGCGATGTGTAGCCATCGCCAAGTTGTGCTCCCTCATTTGAAGGACAGGAATGATGTCAAGCAGAGACCGGTCATGACAATCCTGCAGCCATATAAAGGGTTAAGAGATATTAGGGGTTGTCTACAGTTTTCATTCTTCAGTCTACTGCTGACCTGTTGGGTGCAAATATAAACCCTTTGATCGGAGAAAAGGAAAGAAATGAGTACAGTGTGAAAGAATGAAATCACAGAGTGCTACTGGGGCTGATTTTGTTGAGCTAATTGCTTAATTTTGTAAATAGAGATTTTCTTTTTCTATTTAATCTTGTTTACTGTGTGCCACTGGGACTGTTTCTTAGTGTAGTTGATAACACACTGCATTGATTTTGAATTTCTGATTACTTTTTATGTTGTTGGGCACTGTAAATAAATAAATGAACAAACAGTTTCACTTTTAGACTTTTGTCTGTGTGTCTTGTCTCTCTTTCTTCACCAATAGTCTCAGTTCATGAACTACTAGATGCCCAGGGTAAAATCATGCTGGGGTTAGAAGGGCATGAGGCAGCACGGGATTCTTTTGCATAAATTGTCTGTTTTTTCTGGTTCAGACCCCTGCTGGTATTTTAGTTTTGCTTTTCCACCTTGCAGGTCAGCCTCTTTTGACTGTGTGGCTGCTAAAATCTGTTTGGTGGCACAAAAGCTTGGACAAGCAGCACATGGGGTATCAGCAGCCTAAAAAGGATTTTGTTTTTATGAATGCACTCTGGAAATGCACGTACGGTTATCCAAACCAAAATTGCTTTTGTTGATCATCAAGGCCCCACCATTCACACTAGACACAAGTCAGGTGGCGAAAGACTTCATAAAGCTGACCTGTCACAGGCTTCAGGTCACATGAGAAAATGAACTTTATAATTCTGACAGAAAGGACAAGGATCAGCAATCAATTTCAAATTTTTATTTTTTGTCACATACATATATTTATTTTTACATACACTGTACTTTTAAAATGTTGAGTGCTTATCAGTTTTGAATTGATTTTTAATTCAAATGTTATCCTGGAGCTGGAGCCTGAAAAACTGGCATACTTACAAAGCACTGCTGTAGGAACCCGATACATAATTTCAATCATACAGTTTAACAAAATGGTTGACAAACAGTACAAAAAAATAAAACAAAATAAAAATTGTAAAAATTCAAAATGACACCACCTGATTGTAGTCGTTTGAATCAGACGTGACACAAGGTTCCAAACGTTTAATTTTAGCTGTACTAACAGCAGCCACCCTCACGCCCACCAGAGTGGAATACAATTTATTGCACTGGATTTATTTCTGAGAATAAATGTATTTAGTCAAAAAGTCCACTGACAGTACTGCCAGTATTACTGGCTGCTCATTCCAGACACTGCAGCCCGTGAACAAGTCGCACATCAATTTCATGTTAGGTAGACTCTTGTCAAATTATTACATTTTTGTCCATGATTGTGTAAACGTTTTTCAGCCAGACCAGAAGAAGACAAATAGGCATAAAGAAGCACAGATGTGACGTTATGGAATTCTTAACGTCTCAGCGACAGTTGTTAAAAAAAAGAAAAACATACTCTTATAGTATATCTTTTTTGACTGTGCAGCCCATTTCCCAGTCATTACAGCTTTACAAAAGTCGATTACAAAATCGATTGATCATTTGGGAGCTTGTTCAAGTTTTTTGCAAAATTCTGTAGAAATTGTGTTCCATGATAACATACTTAACCCTACTATTTCACGACAGTGTAACCGTTAACGCTTACTACATAAAACAGTCAGAAAATGCAAAAAATCTACGGCAGCTATTATTTTTAATGTACAGTATGAATGAGGCATAATACAATGATTAAGTACTGTACAAGTCAGTCTATTACTGATCCGATCACCAAGAATCTGTAAGGTTTTATTACGACTTAAGCATTGGTGACATTTGGCTAGAATAGTAACAAATGGACACGCTCATGTAAAGTGTGCAGTGCTCTTTCCACTTTCCGAACCCTCTTGACCTATTACCGAGGGTCACAAGAAACTCCAAGATAAAACACAAATCATTAAAAATGTACATTGTGTGATATTTTTATAAAAGGAAAGACGTCGCATAGTTCTAACAATCAAGTATACCTGTTTCAAAGTTTGAAAAGCACCAAAGTTATCTGAGTTATTGAACGTTTGAGCCTACATTATGTAAGGTGAAGACTGGGTCTTCTTCAAGGTCTGGCAGAAAACACAAGGAAAAGAGAAAACGAAACTCGTGTTTATTTCAGAACTGGTTGAAGGCATACATTCTGCTGAAGAGTTCATAGAAAGGAAATGGGAGTAGCCATCAAAAAGGATCAATCCAACCGAGCAGCGCACACAGTTTGTGTTCAAGTCGACAGCTGCTTGGAATTTTTGCCTCCGAGATGCATAACTGACCAGCCTCAGGTATCAGTGAGGGGAAACATGAGCCTGGAGAAGCTTTTTCTGATCTTAATGAGAACCAGCAGTTGCTTTTCCATTATAGCCTGAATTTAAAGAGCTAGAAAACCTCGAGGACCCTTAAATGATCCTTCGCGTATAACCCAGCAAATTGCAGAATGAGATACAGTTTGAGATTCATATTTAACAGCAGTTGCTCCTCATAGTACCGTTTCCACACTGGGGAAAATCACACATGCTGTCCTATTTGCTAAACAATAATGCTGATAAGAAACATGCAAGTCGCATGGTACCAAGGATCCTTGTTGATGACTGAAACAAAGCACTCAACTTTCGAGTATTACATGTTTAAAGCACAGCTAAAATGCATTATGCAAGTAGGATGGGTGGAGATTCTAAGGAAAACTGCATTTGTTGAGTTTTTAAACTTCTTCATAGCCGACATATTGACCTGGATGAAACATGACAACAAAATTTGCTTAACAAAAAGAGCACAAATAAATACAGAACGTGGACGTGCCTTTGAAAATGTCCCCCATAGATAAGGGACAGCCACATTTTTATCAGTTTGCTTAAAGAGAGAAAAACTTCCTCACTGACTAGGCAGCAAAAGTACCAGAAAGATCAGAATCTTCATGCCAAGGGCAGCCTTTTTTATTTATAGTATTTTAATATTTTAGCGACAAAATTGCATTGTACCTGTGATGTACTTGGGAAAAGCATTCATCATGAAAGTTAGCAGCCATTGTGGTGATAAAATTTGGGAAACGCAAATAACGATCTTCACATTAATATGACCGCACTTGGGCATGACTAGTTTTTCAGTTCCACTACCATTAAGTGTCAGCCCACACTGCTTTGACTCCTAGCTCTGGACTCATTTTAGCCTTCAGTGCCACAATATAATTTTGAAGCAGATTTCAACTCTTTTATGGCGCAGTGAAAGTCCTGTCTGTTAGATATGATTAGGATGGTGCCATGGTGTAGCTGTGAGCGGGACAGGAGATGACAGGGACAAAACGTGAATCTTCTCTTGGTTACAGCAAATTGTGGCACTGACCAATGTTATAAAGAGGAGATATACTGTGGATACTTTGATGAATGGGAAACATGAAATGGACAGCTTCATGAGTATTCTTTTAAAACTTCCACACATGAACACTGCTATTCATCGATAGGTTTTTAAAAAGAGTGCAAGTCCATCTCTGCTCCAATATACTGCTACTCCACACTCAGATTATTACGCAAAGCACTTCAAGCCCAACGTAGTAGCCATAGTTGTAGTAATACTGTCAGGTGCATAGAGTACAGTGAAATTTGATAACAATGTCACCACTCCAGAATAAACAAGAATGTAATAAAATACATAAATCAACTTATTAAATGAGTGATGCTGATTGTTTTTAGTAGCGTGACTGGTTTCCATCCCAAACAGCAGGATTTCAATTCATTCTTTAAATTGAAATCTTCAGTTTATTGATTAATGTATTTTAATTACTATAATCTGAACTGCCTCGCAGATAGGAGACCCGGGTTCGCTTCCTGGGTCCTCCCTGTGTGGAGTTTGCATGTTCTCTCCGTGTCTGCGTGGGTTTCCTCCCACAGTCCAAAGACATGCAGGTTAGGTGCATTGGCGATTCTAAATTGTCCCTAGTGTGTGCTTGGTGTGTGTGTGTGTGTGCCCTGCGGTGGGCTGGCACCCTGCTCAGGGCTTTGTTCCTGCCTTACGCCCTGTGCTGGCTGGGATTGGCTCCAGCAGACCCCCGTGACCCTGTAGTTAGGATATAGCCGGTTGGATAAAGGATGGATGGATGGATAATGTGAACTACTTCATGTGATATCTGACAACTCCCTCAAGTGGTGCTCCACAGCATTGCACTCTACAATTTTTTTCTGGCACATCACTAGCACCTCCAGCAAAAAAATTATCTATAAGATAGGTGGGACAAAGTATGGTGACCCCCATTGGATACTACAAGCATTTACATCTTCTGAAAGGTGCTTTACATGTAATGTGCAATATTTTAATTAATATTTTTACAAAGTTTGCAAAGTTAATACTTTTTATTGTTCTGTCAAAGAAGAATGATTTTTATTTCAGGACCAGAAGATGAAACAAGAACAGAATGGGATATGCGCTGGGGTTAAAACCAAAGAAAAAAACTGATCATTCACTAAGCCAGAAATGTGAGACAAGAATCAGAACCAAAAACCAAACAGGAAATTCAGAAAACCAAAAATTAAAATACTGAGAGGTGCACATTAAGTCTTTCAGTTTTATCCAAAACACGGATACCTGAACGGTGCATAAATGAGCGTTTTAAAGGGTCTCACTGATGGCAAACATGAGCAAGTTCCCAGGAGCTTCTGGGAGGTTGTCTGGGCATTGGACAATGCGAAAAATCACTAAATGGAGCCGTCAATATTTAAAACGGGGGCTAAAAAATTACAACTTAGTCAGGAATCAAGATAGGACAAAATAAATGCCCTAATCAAATTCTTTGACCACAGAAACCTCAGAAAAGCCACCAAGTAGTGCCGCAAAACTACTGTGGAAAGTGTAAAAAAATTAATAAAGAACACCAATCAAAATATTGATGCTGTTTCGCTTTGCACGTCCTGAGGCCAACATGATAAATTAGTGGCTGAAAGAGAAGCTAAATTAACCCATCATGGACCTTACATCCATGTTAAAGCACTATTTAGTGGAAAATGTAACTATATGCTAACATTTAATTTGAAACAAATTAATTTACTTAGATGTGAGTATTAATAATAGGGATTCAGTACTAGACTCAGAACTAGACCATAATTCAGATAAATATTAAAATCTTAAAATTCAGCACACCACTGGTATGAAAGGAAAAATGATATCTTCACAAAGCAGAGTCCTGTGTAAGTGACATTATACAATGCAAAGAAAAAATAATCAGTTTAGAGTCCGGAGCTGTTCAGGCAGAGTCATCTACTTGTATTTCAGCAGTTTTCCTCCAGGCCAATGGTACTCAGTACTCATTTAATAGTTAAATAAGACACGCGACTAATATATTTTAAATATTAAAACTCTTATGATGATATGTAGTCAATGCTTGGGAGTAGTTGTGCCCATCCTACTGAATGTTGATTGATTTATTTTGAAAATATACATAACAAGGGTTTTATTCACAAGGTTTCAGGATCTGGTATCTTATCTGAACAAATGGCATGGATACTGGGGTAAGGAGTACATCAGTTAAACTGATTTGTGTTTTCTGTTTGATAAAATTAACTTATAAAATAATAATTTCTCATTTATTATGGTGTGGAAGGGTGGTGACATGCTGCATGGTTGGACATCCAACTAAGTACAGATATTTCATTGTACTCTATATACATGACAATACTACTAGCAATATTACTACTATTATTTATTTTTTAAACCAAACATTGATATGAAAAGTGCAAAATGTATTAACATTCAAATCCCAAAGAGCAATCAGGTCAGATGGACAGAGCCAGAATGAATTCTCTTACTGATTGTTGGTGGAAAGAAGCTGGATAGGGCAAGACAGATACATTTATGACTTGGCTGAAGAAATGATGAATCCAAAATATTACCCAGTTTTGGTCACAACATTTGTTGTTTAACTATTGTTAAAGATTTTATCCAGCCATCCATCCATTATCCAACCCGCTATATCCTAACTACAGGATCACGGGGGTTTGCTGGGGCCAATCCCAGCCAACAAAGGGCACAAGGCAGGAAACAAATCCTGGGCATGGCGCCAGCCCACCGCAGGGCGAACACACAAACACACACACACCAAGCACACACTAGGGACAATTTAGAATAAAGATTTTATTTCTTTGGAAAGATTGCTGTTATCGGTTATGGCCAAGTTATTTATGTACTGTGCCGACTCCCAAAGAATACATTTTTGGGGGATGTTTAAATTAATCTGCAGTATATTAATAAAATGTTATTGAATTTGTCTTGTGCAATTGAATTGGACCAAAATTAGACAAAATGCGATGAAATGGACTCTGGACCCAAGTGACCCAGAAGTGCAATAAGAAAGTTTCAGTTATCTTAATCTTTTTGCATTTAACTTTCAATGCTTCCTTATTTGGCTCTAGTAGGAAACTCAAGATCAAATGAAAGAGTATATAGGGTTGTAGACATTATTGAACTGTTTCTAAAGTTTGAACCTGCAGAAAAGAAAATGGAGCATATGTAAGATAACTTTGCATTGGGCTGGAATTTAATGTTCTTTAGGGCTTACAGTCAGGGCGTTATTAAACCACTGCAATGCAGTAGCTGATCATACTAAATGTAAATGATCTGAAGAAAGATGCCTCACTCAACACAAAGCACAGCAAGACTACTGTGCTGCTCAGTAATCCCCCCCCCAAGTGTCTTCAAGTCATATGCAGCAACAGCAAAAATGAGCTTAAGCAGCTTATTGATGAACTCAGCATTAATTACCCAATTTGGACAGGTAAATGGTGAATTGAGATGATTAGTGCATCAGGGAGTTTTATTTGAATGGAAACGTAGAAACAAAATATGAAGAAGTAAACAAGTCAAGAAAAAACTCTGGTGCATTATTGCAGTGACTTAGCATTAGTGTGATGGTATTAGGAATACTGTACATCTGTGTAGTCTGTTTTGTAGGGATTTAAATAATATTCTTTTTTTTTTTTTAATAAAAATATTTGATAATTCTACGTGTTTTTCAATCTGCCCAGCCATTTTGCAGCAGTGGGCGCAGTCCATCACCATACAAAATGGCCCAACTTGCACTGCCTGTGACCTCCACATGAGGGCAGTTTAAATGAGGGTGGTGCGCTCAGGGAAGAAGTCAAACATTATGACTGAACTGCTGTTTGTTTGCCAGAACTTGTTGGGGAATTGCAGGCTTTGAATCTTTTGTTACTTTCTGATGGTAGTTGTAGGTTTGTGTGGACCTGACGTGTAACAGACTCCAACTTCTTTTCTTGACCATTTCTTTGCCAGATCCTTTAGGATATCGTGATCTCTGCTGCGTTCTAAAACACAAGTGGACAGCTCCCTCCATCTAATTTGAGTTGAACAAATAGTGAATTAGTAGCAGTAATCCATTTTTGTAACATATACCATTTATGAGTCATCATTTTCATTCTGGTCTCTCACTTGGTTTTAAAGCCAAATTGCATATCACCTGAAACTACCAAACTAAAACACATTAACTTTAGATTAGGATCACTCTCATTTTTCATTTTGGATTTTGCTTCATGTGCCACTCATATTTCATTCTGATTTTTGCTGCTTTTCACCAGGTGGGTTGGTGTCTCTAGATTGGCACTAGTGTGTGCATGTTTGCCCAGAGATGGACTGGCACCCTGCCCAGAGACTGTTCCTGCTTTGCTCTCTCCATATTTGCTAGGCTGCAGCCCAGCGTGACCCTGCCTTGGATTAAGTGGGCTTAGAAAATGGTATAGTATAGGATTTTTTGATTCTAATTCTAACCGTAATTTTTTTGTCATTTAAAATCTAAAACGAGTTCTTTCTTTAATGGCTAACCAATCCAACTTGGAGCGCCAAAGTGGTGTCATCAGTTGAAACACTGAAATAATTACATTATTGTTTTAGAAGGTTAGGCTAAACATGAATGTGTTACTTTGCCTAAAAAGACTGTTTAAAGAGCTAGCATGATTATATTTTTTCTAAAAGCAGTTTTTATTAAGTTACACAAACTGCTTCAAAATAATAATTCAGCTAAAACAGCTTTTAATGGATATTCCTTACCTTGCTTTATACATTTTCAAGACAAATGACTTTATTGTAATATTTAGCTTGAAAAACACGAAAAAAAAGCCTGCAAAGTCTTTAGAATAATTAAGTACAGGCAACGGTGATGGATACTATACGATGATGTGTGATGGTAGAAACAGTAAGAAATGTCAATATTCCCAAATCAACGCCACATTGCTGAGTCTCACTTTTGGTTTCATGATGCTTTCCCAGATAAACAGTAACATGAAGGCTCAAATTTATCATATTAAATATTTCTAGTAGTGGATGCTATAGTACTGAAGCTACAGTCAGTGAAGAAACACAAATTAACATAAGACCCCCCCAAAAAAAAACAAATGCAGAAAACAAAGAGCTTTTGGCAGGTCCACTTAGACATTAGTAATTGTGCATTGAGTGTTCAGTTTTATATACATTTCTCTTTTCAGCCCAGTATATACTGTAGCATATTTTGGCATGTTTCATGATTTTATTATACACAAAAATAAAATCGCTCATTGATACATGTCTTTATAAGAAACAGGCAAAGTAACTATTGTAAAGTGTATGATGAAATTTTCTTGAAAAAGTACACCAAAGAAGCAGTCTAACTCACAGGGCTGCAAAAAAAGGTCAGTAATATCGTCTTGGCAAAATGGACTTCATTATGCAGACTCAGGGTGAGAAGAATAATAAAAATGATCATGAAACATAAAGTATTGATTGCAATTAAAAAGTAACGTTTAATAGTTAACAGTCAGCTCACAGCTTAAAAACAGCAGTTAATAGCTGATGTTGACATGTAACATGGTCTGACCACTAAGAAACTAGGCTGCACGGCTCATTTTAGCTGACTGTGACTGTCTGAGCCACTGCAGTTGCCTGATCTCAGATTGTGCAAATGTCAATCTATGCAGGTATAAATTAATGAATATGACAGCAGATACAGAGCACAAAGATCAGTTGATTCTTAGAGCTGAAAGAGTGAAGACATTCACAAAAAAAAAAAAATTGAGTCAATAACTGATACCACTGAGTGACTGCAGGAGAGTGGCAAGTGTGTGCGTATCATGTTGAAAAGGTGGTTAGGAAGAAACATAAACCTTAGATCATGAACCATGTGGCAATATATGGAAGTACATCTACAATATTCAGAGCTCAAATTTCTTGGGAAAAAAAAAAACCCTAAAATTGTTATGAGGGACTCCCCAGGATTTTATGGGCATGACGGCACACCAAACCTTTTCTTTAATTGTGGACTAAAAATAGCTAAGCTAAAAAAGGCACTTGCCAAATTCAATTTTAAATAAACATAGCATAGTTTTAAAGTAACTGATTGGAAATGTGTTCCCTACTCCACGACAGTTTGCATTTATGTGGAAAAATGATTCTCTTCTGAAAATGTTTGTTGAGTGCGTCATCCATCATCAAAAGCATGGCACCGATACGGGAGATGCAGGCTGTATGATTGTTAAGTATAGCAACTCCACTTTCATTTCAAGGCTTTTTCTGTTTCCATCACTTGTTATACACAGCTACAGTAATGCTGTCTGCAAGTTACTTCTTCAAGAAAACCATGTTCTTTATTATGACATGCATAAATGAGTGAGAGACATATTTAGACAATTTGAAAGGAAACGAAGTTGGGGCTCTATATATGACAGTAGTTCACCTGTGCCCCTGCAGCTCAAGTACTGGATTTCCTTAGTCAAAACACTTACTGTACATTTGCAACTGGACCAAATCAGTATTACTTGCAAGGGTTATTAACAGGATAAGTGTTTTCTTAATAATCTTATAGTTAGCATTTTGATCATGCAGTACTACAGGCAAGGGCAACTAAGGTTTAAGCAAAGATACGGCAAGGTGTGCATTATTCATTGGAGCGGCCAAAGGTCCTGAAACCATTCTGTTTCTTCATTGTATACATAATCACATAAGCCTTGTCCGACAAGAATGATCTCTCTTGCATGTTAGAAGGAAATACCTGTGGAAAATATCGCCAGAATCACAAAGAAAATGCTCATCTTACCAAATCAGCATGGTAGTACGGTAGCTTACAGGTTGTTTTTAAATCAGCCATTAATTTACACTTTACAGAAAAATGCCCACCTAAGCTTTCTTTAATGCCATATGAAGGAAAATACCAGCAAAGCAACTAGATTTGAATAAATATACATTTTAGCTTGAAATATTTATTCCACATAATTTCATCATGAAAATACAGGCTGAATTTCATTTTTGTTTTTCTCTCTAATGGTATTATTTTCACCTTCTGAAGAATACTGGGTTACGCAAGCAGGCGGCTAGTCACCTGCAACAACCGAGGGGTCCTGCAGAAGTTTCCAGGCTGCTGTCAGTATCCGATGCCAGAGTCTGGTCAGTTGACATGGAGGAGATATCGTTGACAGAAGAAGACGGAGGGAGGCTTTCACTGCTGTTTACGGCTGCACCTGTGCTAAGAAAATCAACAGCAATGAAATTAAAAACTAGCGGGAAATGCCTTGACAGTTCCATGCAGATATCCAGAGAGTTGCAGTGTTAGACACGGACATATGTAGTTAATAATGAAAGTATGGGCACATTTAAGCTTGCTGGCATTAGGCCCTCCACTTTTTATGTCATCTATATCCATTTTATATCCATTTTATTTACTCAATAACTGCTTTTGCAAACTATTTGTTTCAGTTTCACTATTTTTGATATGGCACAACAAAAGAGTGTGAGTGAAATCTGAATGACCCTTTAAGATATAATTATCCACAAAAACAAAAAACACACATACACTCGAACAATATTGAGTTAAATAATTATGAGCTACAAGAGATGGTAAGAGTTAACGATAGGAAGGATTTGCTACAGAAATGTTTAGTATATGTTTCATTAAAGGAGACCACCTAAATATCTATAAAGCACAATTTCGGTTTGTTTGTCCTTTATGCACAGCTTTGTTTTCTAGCTGCATGTGGACCATAATGGCAGCACATTGGTTAGCATGCTTGCTTTTCAAGAAGAGACAATAGATTTGCTTCTCCCAAATTCCATCAAACTTTTTTTTTTTAATCAAGTGTTTCGCTTGTAAGCTTTGTTATGGCCCCACGCCATCCCACAATGACTTACAGTCAGGCCCATAAGCATTTGGATAGTTACACAATTTACATAATTTTAGCTGTGTGCCACCACAACGGATTTGAAATGAAGCAATCATTCCGTGATTGAAGTATAGACTTTCAGCTTTAATTCAAGGGGTTTAACAAAATATTATATTGGCTGTTTAGTAAAGACACATATTTTTATATGTATTTTCAGGGGCTCAAAAGTACAGTGGAACCTCGGTTTACGAGTAACTTGGTTTACGAGTGTTTTGCAAGACGAGCAAAATTTTTTAATAAATTTTGACTTGATAAACAAGCGATGTCTTGCAATACGAGCAGTATGGATACACTTTGTCTGCTAAGTGTCATGTGATCACAACTGAGCTGATGGTTCTTCTCTCTCTCTCTCCTTATCTCTCTTGCTCGCACAGCGCGTCTCTCTCTCTCTATCTCTCCTTATCTCGCTCACTTGCTCGCACTCGCCTCTCTCTCTCCTTATCTCTCTTGCTCGCACAGCGCGTCTCTCTCTCTCTCTCTCCTTATCTCGCTCGCTCGCTCGCACTCGCCTCTCTCTCTCTCTCTCCCCTTATCTCTCTTGCTCGCGTGCAGCGCGTCTCTCTCTCTCTCTTCTCTTGAGGGCAATTGTCTCCTATTCTCCGTCTGAGTCTGTGTGCCTCACTCATATAGTCAACATCCGTACGAGCGTATACTGTTTACTACAGCATTGTGACTGTGTGTGTGTGTGCGCGCACGTGTGCTGTGAAGTGCGAGTCCCCATCTTACGCCCCAAATCACGAAGCTGAGTCTCAGTACTTTAACAACACCAGCCGCCTTCAGCTTGAAACAGCAACAGCGCTGTTATTTATTGTAGCGGGATCTTTATAATGTTCCTTGTATCACCCATTGACGGCAGGCACTGTCTGTGATCTTTTTAAATGCGCTTATACGGCGAACTGCTACAGCGATGGGGGTCTGCGATTGCTTTGGGACGCTCTTCCGCGTATCGTCCCGTTGGGTGGAATCCCACATGAGTTTAGAAACTCACTCACACCAGCCATGATTCTTTTTAAAGGTAAAGTGCAGGTTAATTTGTTTTATGTATTTTTACTTTATATTTTGTATTAATCATTTTTATATGAATAATTTTGTGTTGTGGAACGAATCACCTGAGTTTCCATTATTTCTTATGGTTAAATTCGTTTTGATATACGAGTGCTTTGGATTGCGAGCACGTTTCCGGAACGAATTATGCTCGCAAACCGAGGTTCCACTGTATTTGGAAAAACTAAAATAACCATACATATAATGTTCATTTTCAATATTTGGTTGAAAATCCTTTACAGTCAATGACTAGCTGAAGTCTGGAACCCATGGCCATCTCCAAGTGCTGAGTTTCTACCCTAGTGATACTTTCCTAGTCCTTTACCGCAGCTGTCTTCTGTTGCTGCTTGTTCGTTGGACTTTCTGCCATCCGTTTTTGTCGTCAGTAAGTGAAATGTATGTCCAATTGGGATTAAGTCACTTGATTGTCTTGGCCTTTGAAGAATATTCCGCTTCTTTGCCTTGAAAGGCACTTGGTTTGCTTTCGTAGTATATTTTGGCTCATTGTCCATCTGTACTGTGAAGTGTTATTCTCTCAGTTTTGCAGCATTTGGCTGAATCTGAGCAGATAGTAAAGACCTGTACACTTCAGAAATCGTCCTGCTACTTCTGCCAGCAGTCATATCTATATATATATAAAAGTCAATGTGTGTATGTATGTATTTTTCAGAGTGATTTTCATGAAACTTGGTACACATGTTTCTCACTGGTCGACTAAAAATACTGTAGGGTGAAATCAACCCTAACCCACCCTCTTCTGGGTAGGGTGAGGAGTGATCTTGCGGTCTTCAATGCATGTTATCATCCAGTTGACACTCAGAATGACCACCAGAGGGCGAACTGGAGGTGACTGCCAACATTCTTTATGTTTGAGCTCACCACGGCCCTGTTGCTTTTGAAATTAAACAGAGTTGGCTGGTTCCAAGCGTCAACTGGATGATAACATACATACAACACTGCAAAACAAGCACAATAGTGAGTCTTCATTGTTTGTTAATTTATTTTTAAAGTTGTGTTTTTGTTTTTATAACCGTATATACAGTACAGGCCAAAAGTTTGGACACACCTCCTCATTCAATGTGTTTTTTTTATTTTCATGACCATTTACAGCACTCCATCACTCTCCTTCTTGGTCAAATAGCCCTTACACAGCCTGGAGGTGTGTTTGGGGTCATTGTCCTGTTGAAAAATAAATGATCGTCCAACTAACCTGACTTCTGCACAACACAACTGCTGGTCCCAACCCCATTGATAAAGCAAGAAATTCCACTAAATAACCCTGATAAGGCACACCTGTGAAGTGAAAACCATTTCAGGTGACTACCTGTTGAAGCTCATCGAGAGAATGCCAAGAGTGTGCAAAGCAGTAATCAGAGCAAAGGGTGGCTATTTTGAAGAAACTAGAATATAAAACATGTTTTCAGTTATTTCACCTTTTTTTGTTAAGTACATAACTCCACATGTGTTCATTCATAGTTTTGATGCCTTCAGTCATGAAAATAAAGAAAACACATTGAATGAGGAGGTGTGTCCGAACTTTTGGCCTGTACTGTACTTGCAGATAAGTTCTCCCGCAGATAGGTCGAGACTGGATTTTACTGTGTAATTTCTGGTATTTTATAATGTCGGCCATATAAATCAAATGCAGAAAACTCACGATACTGGTCTAAGAGATTATGATATGCTAACATCCACCTGAGAGATTAACCACGGAGCACACTGCCTTTTTTTTCTATGTGGGTGTGGCAATGTGCTGTATCAGTGTGTGCTCCTAACCTCTCTCTCTATTGTGACTACGTGATCACATGGTAATACCCGAACTATTCCAAAACGATGTTTGCACTGATTTGTGTTTTTTGTATCTCACACCCTCATACACCTTTATCATAAGAACATCCCTTATCTATGATGGAGTGTTCAGTCAGAAGAAAGTACGAAGCTGGTTTTAAATTAAATGTTGAAGCAGTGAAAGAAATTGGTAACTGTGCTGCTGCAACAAAATTCAATCTCGCAAACTGGTGCGAGATTAGAGGAGGCGAGAAGACGTATGAATGGGCGTGTAAGTCGGGGTCTGATTTTATGATTGATTTTTCAGATTTCAAGACCCGATTTACATGTGAGTATATACAGTATATTTTTCTCAAACAATTAAAAGAAAAACACTTTTATTTTCCTCCCGGGAAATGCCGGGTATTTTAGCTAGTAATCAATAAAAACTAGTGAGTGACTTCCATTTGAAGTCATGCATGATTATGCCATAAAACTGCCTCTACCATGTTTCACAGATGATGTGGTATCCATCGGATTATTAGGTATTTCTTCTCTTTTCCATACTCTTCTCTTTCCAAAATTGTTGATCATAGTTTCCTTTATCCATAGTACTAGGGTGTTGTACCATTTTAGCCATTATGGATGTAATGAGAAGTTAAGAAAAATGACACCTTTTATTGGCTAACTAGAAAAATTACAATATGCAAGCTTTTGAGGCAACTATGTCTTCTTGCTTGAAGAAGGGGTCTGTATAGCCTCGAAAGCTTGCATATTGTAATTTTTCTAGTTAGCCAATAAAAGGTGTCACTTTGTCCACAGAAAATTGTTTCAGAACTGGACAGGCTTTTACAAAACGTTTTCTGGCAAAGTCTAATCTACCCTTCCATGCTTGACATTTTCATTGGTTTCCAATTTGTGATAAATCCTCTATCTTTACTTTGATTACATTTTCTATTGATTGGATACTTTAACAATGACAGGCCTACCTCATGTAGAGTGATGTTCATTTGGTTAAAATTTTGTGAAGGGGTTTTTTTTCACCAAGGAAAGAATTAAGCAATCACAGCTCAAATGTCTTCCATGACTGCCCAGGCCTTCTGTAGTTGCTAAGTTCACCAGTGTGTTTCTTCTTTTTAATAATGTAGCAAATGGTTGATTTGACCACTCCTTATTTTTCTATCTAAAGGGTTTATTTTGTTTTCGCAACCTAATAATGGACTGTTTTCACTTGCATGGACAGCTCTTTGGACCTCATATCGAGAGTTCACAGTGACTACTCCCAAATGCAAATTCCACTTTTACCTTCTCAATGGTTAATGAAATAATGAGGAACGTGTTCAAACCTGGCTATGGAACAGCTTGTCAGTTAAATGTCCATATACTTTTGAGCCTCTGGAAATGGCGGGGCTATGGTGAAAAATAGCTGTCATTCCTAAACGGCTCATACAATATTTTTGGTAAGCCCCTTAAATTAAAGCTGAAGGTCTAACTTCAATCATATAATGACTGCTTTATTTCAAATTCATTGTGGTTGCATACACAGCCAAAAATATTAGAATTGTGTCACTGTCCAAATAGTTATGGACCTCACAGTAAGTGCAATTTGGGCAATAAGCCCATAGTTGAGTTAAATCTTATAATTGAGATCATTTACCATATTTTGCATAAACACAATCATTGCTTCTACTTTAAAGTCACTTTCTCAATTGAATACAGGACTCCTGACCAATGAATGATGGCGAGAGGGGAAGAGGCAGATCTTCAAATCAAAAAATTTACAGTGGATTTGAAATAATGCTTTGCCAATGCCTATATATGGCAATGGCTACCATTGCTCATTTAAAATCACATGTTATAGCATGTGGGATGTTTTGTCTATTGTATTCTCAGATCAAAGAGATAATTAAACACATAGTGAAATTAAATGCTCAGAATATTTTACTATCAACTTAACTGAATACTATACTCTAGGTGGATGACATACTGCCAAATCATTAACTTAACTTAAACTTTCATGTATAATTTCCCAGTTCTAACAATGTCTAAGTGAGCTTTCTTTGGGTATTTCACTTTGCATTACCATGTGTAGTTAAGGATAGCTGGCAAAGTGGATTTAACCCAATATGAGTTTATGTATGCCTGTCTCTCTGCCCCATCCCAGAATGGGTCCTTTCATGCACCAATTTAGCCCAGCTCCCCATGACACTGTCCTGGAAAATGCAGGCTCAGAAAATGATGGTGCTCCACAGTAACCCTTTTCTTTTTTGGAAGTACTTCTAAAGGGAAACACAACTGAGTGGCAGTGCATCATTAATTAATGAAATGGACAGGACTGGCACATTACAGGGCTTTAACATAACATCCAATCTATCCTTCTGGGAAGACCAAGCTTTTAGATTTTTAGTAACCAAACTAAAATCATTACCACTAGCTCTCTACAAAACTAGCAGCAGAATATTACTGTCAGAAACCTTGGGGAACTTAAAGTACTATTAAAAAAGATTAATTTATGTAAGACTGAAAATTGGAAGTCACAGAGATGTCACTAATATGAAAGAGTAAGTCTGGCACAAACTGAACAAAAGAGGAAGAGTAAGATGTAGCAATTATCAGGTAATGGTCAAACAGGATGTGGAAGAACAAAAATGAAGGTGCAAAACTTGTCAAGAACACATAGCTGGAAATAACTCTGTAATAACATCTTTAGTGTGATAAACACAAATACTGGAAATGAAATGACATGCTAAGAGAAATCAAGCTTTGTGGTGTTGCTGTAAAGTAATTTTGGTTGTAAAAAGCAATAAGCGTAGCTGCAGCATTCAATTTGAAATGCAACACAGTGACACCTAGAGGCTGAGGAAGGAATTACAGCAGATCAGAGGCTATAATGGCAGGAGATTCACATGAGCTACACATTCCTGCCTAATCATTCTATCCATCAGATGCCTGTTTTTATGTTCTGAACAAGGATTTTACTCAGAAGACCCCAAGTGTAAAGGACGAGGCTGTTCCAAAATAAGCAGGATATGCAGAAACTTGTGAGGAAGGTAAAACTCCATAAGGCTGCAGGACCTAATGGGATATCACCACAGGAAGTGTTCAACTCCTCCCTATTCAAATCCATTGTTCCTCTTGCTTTAAAATAATTAATGCTTTTCCAATCCCCATAAAGTTAAAAATGAGGTGCCAGAATGATTATCTCCCAGTGGTATTAACTTCTGTGGTGTTGAAAAGGCTAGAAAAGTTGGTATTTTCCTACACAGTCTCTGGACAACTTGCAGTTTGCCTAACAGAACAACAGATCATTGGATATGATTCTCTCCATAACTGAGTCTACATACAAGTGGTGCAGACAGTAAATAAAACATCAGTACTGCTTATTCTAAGGACTGTCATCCCACAAGGCTGTTGTTTAAGTACAAAGTTGTTCTCTCTATTTACTTATGACTGCACAACAAGCCATAGCAAGAACCTCACCACTAAATTTGCAAATGACACCATTATAATAGCCTAATCATGTGGCGAGATGGTGTCACAGCAATAACCAGAACTGGACCATTAATAAAAAAATAGGGAGTGGTCTCCCCTGGACTTTCTCGTATACTCAGGGATTGATATTTGAGGAGTAAACTCAAACTAAAGACAATGATTATATTTTATATTATATACATCAAAGAACCATCAACAAAAAATCAAATTAATAATATATTGAACAATTACTATAAAAGTAAAGCTGAATAAATAGGAATGCATGAATAAAAAGTACCACTTCCAGTTAGCAGAAATAGATCAAAAGTTGATAGAAATCTACATTTTTGTACCTAATACTTGTAGGCAAAATTTGGTTGACCTAGCTGAAAGCGTACTGAAGTTATCGTGTTTATATACACACACACACAGACAGACAGAGACACAGACATAATTCCAAAAATGGTATTTCGGACAAAGGGAGTTCTAAAAAGTCAAGATTCATCAACATCTCGAAATTTTTGGACGATTACAATACTTTCCCTATACTTCATATACGAGAAAGTAAAAAGAGCTAATAGTAGATTGCCATACTCAGTAATGGGAGCAAAATGAAAATAATTACCAACTTTAGGTTTATGGAGCTCACGTTACTAACGACCTAACCTGGTCAGTGGACATGCACATTATCTTGAAGAAGGTTCAACTTCTCTATTTCCTAACTTGCCTCAAACAATGGGGGATTCCAGTACCATTTTTGGGGAATTTATGCCACTGTATCATTGAGGGTGTTCTCATCTATGGGAACACCATTTGATGAAGGAATACCACTTCTCAAGTGAGAAAAAGGCACTGTCAAGAACGCTGAAGCTGGACGAGAAGCAGGATGATTGGTCTCTGGCCTCACAAAGAGTATACAGCCATGGTGCAGGACTCTCACCACCCTAGACATGAGCTCGTCACCCCACCACCCTCGGATCAAAAGCATACAGACACTCACAAACAAACTTTTCATGAACTTTTATTAATCAGTGTGACTGGCAAACACTAGGCCATGAACCTTGGAACACACCTACAACATCTACTCCATTAGAATTTATTGACTATATTGCACATATGCAGTGATTGTTTACATGTTTGTATTGTATTTAAACTGTCCTTGTATATGCACTAGTTAGAGTACATATGGCAATAAATAAATCAGTCAATGCAATCAACAGTACCAAAAGAAGACTTGACAAAAAAAAGTAAGAATCTCAACCATACAATCATGGTTCTCATCCTTCAGTGATATTCTGCTGAACTGGATATTTTAATCTTCCATCCATCCATCCATTTTCCAACCCGCTGAATCCGAACACAGGGTCGCGGGGGTCTGCTGGGCACAAGGCAGGAACCAATCCTGGGCAGGGTGCCAACCCACCGCAGGACAAACACAAACACACCCACACACTAAGCACACACTAGGGCCAATTTAGAATCGCCAATCCACCTAACCTGCATGTCTTTGGTCTGTGGGAGGAAACCGGAGCGCCCGGAGGAAACCCACGCAGACACGGGGAGAACATGTAAACTCCACGCAGGGAGGACCTGGGAAGGAAACCCAGGTCTCCTATCTGCGAGGCAGCAGTGCTACCACTGCGCCACCGTGCCGCCCCATTTTTTAATCATTTTTGTTTCAAAAGATTATTATAATATAAAGACACAATGAAACAAGCATAAGCACATCTTGATACAGTACATGTAGTGTCATTAATACAAAAAATTGGTTAAGAGGTATGGAAGATAACTGTAAGGATTAAACTGACCAAACCATTTTGTTTCAAACTGCAGTGTTTATTTAGCCTCTAATTAAAAAATGTGTCATATCTCATGGCGTGAAGGAAAAATAAGAAAGGGATAGATAGATACTTTTAGGTAGATACATTTATTATTTTCTAAACATCCACTGTTGGCTCCAGCATTCTGTGACACCTCAGCCGGATTAACCGGGTTGTTCCTAGAAAAGGTTTGATTTATGTTCAGATGCCCTACAAAAATAATATCATATTTGAAGATAAAGTATTCCTAAGTTTTGAACTACAAATTGAACCACATATAGTATTGCGAGTGAACAGACTGAACTCATAAAATAAGCTTTTAACTCGGTGCATAAAACTTAAATATACATTGAGCAATTTACCTTTATAAATCTCAATAATCTTGTAAATGTGTCCCCTGTGACGCTTAGATACCCGATGGGCAATCTGGGGGTTTACAAGAAAATAACATATGATCATTGATCAAGGGGTTTGGGGGCCCCCGTGAAGCAACAGGTGCTGTCGCACCGCAAAGCAATGAAACACATTTGGTGAGCTTTGTCTCTCAATAACAACTGCATTGCAGTTCAAAAACAGAGGCACCACACAGATAAAATTGCTGCGCTGTTGCCAGGACCGCCTAAGCAGCAGGTGATGCATCCAATACAGTCCCTCTTGAACCGACCCTGGCAAAAATGTCTATAAAACCTCAGGATCAGTGGCATTTCATTGCATTTTATCAGGGCTTGCACATTAATCAATACAAGACTTAGTCCTTCTCTACAGATCATAGCAAGTTTCAAATTTCATTCTCTTAAAAAACTTTACTTGCCTTTACAAACGCGCCACCCGAAGCTAGAAATCCACAAAAACATGCACGTCTGTGGCTCATTCACAGGTAACAATTGTGTGCGCAATGCTTGATTCTTTTCATATCACAGAAAAGGAGCACTTTTGATATAGCCTTCCTGTTTTTCACTTCCTCTGAAATGCCATCTCGCATCCCCAGTATTCTGAATAAAATGTAAAATGCGTATTTTATTTCTTTTTGGCAGACTGAAAAAAACAATATGTTTTCTGTTATGGCATGTATAAATATTTAATATTACAACTGAAAAAAACTGAAACAAAATCTTCTTCTTTACCGAGAATATAATTTTTAAAATTCATCATTGTTACACTGACAACAATTCCACATACCAATATGGAGCTAAGCAGAGGCATAGCGGAGCAGATTCATATTTTACTTCAAGTTTTACTCGGAAAGATTCTATTCTAGGAAGACTTCAAATTGCAGCTATTCACAGAGCTTATAATTTAACTGTTCTTAACTGACAGCCAAAAGATTCCATGCCATCAAGTATGATTTGATCAATTAATGCCTGCTCCTCTCATCATATGCATTTAGATCTACTTAGGTCTAAAAGCTATAAGTTTGCTAAGCTTCCTGTCTCCCTTTAAGTGATCTTTATAATAACCGAAATAATAATTAATAAATGCATTGACTTAAAAGGTGTAATATGAATAAGATATGAATAAGACTTTGTTTGATATAAGAGATTATACAACATAAAGCAAAAAAAAAAAAAAAAAACGTATTTGAACAGTAAGATGAATAGCCTGTGCCATTAAGTCCAATAAAAAGGTGAAAAATCACCAGCAGGGCCAGGAACAGAAGCAAGAATCAAAGTATTCACAGGTATCAGGTACTTCTTCTTGGACCTTTTTACAGCTGTGTCAGTGTGTGATGAATGGTCCATGGCGGTGGGAGTGTTTTTAAATAAATAATTGGGTGCAGGTGTATGCAGGTATGCTTTGCTCCATAGTTAATTGGGGTACTTGGCTGCGCGCCACATACACGTGTGGAGGCTGGCGGATCAGTCGAGTGCCTCAACTGTCCCTCTGAGGGAGTGACATGTCACACCTGCACTCGATTAAACAGGAGAAATAAAATAGTGCCTGCACAGGGAGATGGGGAGAGGAAAGAAGGAAAAAGATACGTGGAAATTAAAGCAAAGGACAGGGAATAGGGTAGGATCAAGAGAGTGACTGCAAGACGTGAGAAAATCGGTAGATGGGAATGGAGCACCAGGAATGAAGTGCATGACTGGCATTAAAGAGGGGGCTGAGTTTTGCTCCTACTGAGGAGGGAGGGAGAAGGAGCAAACAAAACTACTCACTGAGGAGGACTCCGAAGGAGGAAGGTTTGTTGGCACCCTGTGGAACGTCAGAGGAGTGGCGGCAGGGACAAGGGAAGCACTGAGGGTTGTTTGTGCAAGTTGGATGAAGTCTCACCATGCTGCGAAATCTGAATAGGGTAAGCCAGGGAGATGTCTGTTTTAAAGAGATGCAACAGGGCTTTTGAGATTTTAGAAAAATACTTCCCTGCCTTAGCTCTTAATCTCGTTTTTATGGATTTATTCATTGTAGATTTTTAATCTCTTCACAGTTTCACTGATTTTTTGGATTATTTATTTATTGAAGATTTTGAAATGCACTGCACGTTTTGAACACTTTGTTTTTGGATTGTTTTAATAAAAGCACTATTCATTTTTTTGCACCTACCCCTTCCTATGTAAGTGTGTCCTCATTTGCCCGGCTCGTTGTGGCTACGAATATCGATGATCTAGGTGGAACAGGCAGCATGGAGCTGACCCGGACAATCACACAGTGAAAGTATACATTGCTTTATGGATCAGATTTATTAATCAAGGGGCTTTCTCTGCATCTCATGACCTGATTACAGTACATAGCTATTAGATTTCCGCATTCAGATTTTCATGTTTATATTCTTCCAAAGCTTGTGTTGTTCACTTCCACTTTAGCTGATCAATTTACTCTGCATGTGAACTCCTTGAGTGGTAAATTGGCCACTGACCCTTTATTTCTGCTGGAGTGTTTCAATATTGTGCAAAGACCGTGGTCATAAACGTTAACTTAGCCCCTTAAGTGAATGCATTATACATTTTCATGCAGAAGATTTTTCATTCAGTGATCATAAAACTGCTCTTTTTGATATTCATTTGCCCATGATTATGTATAAATGGAAATATTGTGTTCATAAGATTATTGGGTCAAAAAATTAAATTTCCTTCTCTGCTTTTAAACTCTCAGGGTGGCACAAATCATGCACAACAGGCAGGAATTAATAATGGACAGGACACCAGGCCAATTAAAGGAATACTCACTCACTCATATTAGGAGAACTTTAAGTCACCAGCTGACATAGCATACATGCTTTTGGTATGGCTGATGTACTCTGGGAAAAATCCCTAAGATCAATAGCAGAATATGTAAATTTCACACAGAGACTAAAGCCAGGAACCAAACCCAGGCTCCTAGAACTGTGAGGCAGCAATGTCAACCACTGTGCCACCGTCCTGCTCTAAATGCAATATTATTTAAAAAAATGCTAATTCTGTGAATGTTCGGATATTGTGAATGTCAACTAACGCTCCATTACTTGGCAATAATACATTGTTATCATTTATTTACTGTCTGACACTTGCAAGATCTCATTTTTACACACATCATTGTGTTATACTCTGTGCGGTATAATCTATTAACTTCAATATTTTATAAAACAACTGACTTTGAAATGTTCACTCATGCTTATAAAGAGCATCTGCAGAGCTAATGGTGCTGCGCAACCTTTCTAATTTGCAGTCATGATTAAAGTAGAAAGGAGTAATCAAACAGTCCTGTTTCAGGTCTGTTACAGTTTTTTTATGCTTGCAAAAGCACTACATTTGTGTCCTAATTGTCATCGACACAAAGCTTCTGTTCCATGCTAGTGTCCCTCAAACACAACCTGTAACCTGGCACCCTGTGGAACAACCTGTAACACAACCTGGGTGTAAGTTCAGCTTTACTCAAACACTTGGAGACACAGCCAAGTTTTTAAGTTCCTTGCATCAACCTTTGAGACAAGGCAAGTTGCAATCAATTGTCTACTTCCAAGGACATTTAAACCTTGGAAAACAACAGCCTTCATCTTTGAGGGGAAAAACAAACAGAAATGTCTCTCTACCCTCACAGGCAGGGTCACTTACACTTGATTGGCTTGCAATTGGGAGATAAAGGTAGACATTGACAAACAGCTCACCTTCCCATCAGAGATTGCTGTTACATTTAGTAATTAAAACTGCTACAATTATCAGCAACAAGACAATAAATGTGAGATTTGTCAGAAAATGAAATATAACAAAAGTAAAATAGCACACTAGACACACATATACATTACAATATAAAAATATGCTATGTGTTTGGAAGGGGCGCCCAGTTGGCAAGGTGTTTGTGCTACCATGTGTGGTCTATGAGAAGTGGAATGTTTAGAGGAACCAGCACAACAGTGAAGGATGGAATGGGAAAAAGTCAAGACAGGGTTTCTGACACATGGTCAGCCATGGAGGGCCTTAAGGTTGTCCGGTGACAGAAAAAGGGCTACTCTTCTTCCTGGAGGTTGCAATGAGGAAAATCTACAGTATTTAGAAAAAACATTCTTTAAGATTAAGAAACACAAAAAGATACATCACTGCGTCAGGGACGAGTAGCCCTATATGAGGGTCATCTGGAGTTTTTCTTCCCCTATTACAGCGTGAAGACTAGAAATAGAAGGACACTCTTAAAGGCGATTCAGTGAATCACTTCAGCCTTCAGCCTGTGAAATGCATGGATTTGTTATGGTGTTTTCAATCTGCCTTACTGTGAGAGACAAAACTCACTCAATATACCTGAAAAATTCTGAAATGGTATTTTCTGAACATCCATCTTAAAGTAAGACACTTAATCACTGCTCGATATCAGAAGAAAAATAAACCCCCTTTCCTGTACCTTACTATAGTACGCACCATATCAAGACTCTATAAGGGCAGATATGCACTAAAACTGTTTAGGTGTCGTTATTTATTGTTGGTGCAAAAGCAGGTTAAGTGACTTGCTCAGGGTCACACAGTACGCTGAGTGTAATTCAACCAGGAACATTGGGATCTGGGGTCTAATTCAAAGACAAAATAAGTTAATTTAATGAGAAATCACTAACTGGGTATGTAGGAAGAATGCCCAAATACCACCACACATTAGGCTCAGTCAAATTAGATTTGTCAGTTACTTCAGTGATTCACTGCAACTGTTCGTTCCAGACGTGAATATATATAAGTGAACATTTTTATTCAGCTATCATCAAACATGGCTTAAGTAACCAAAAAATTGAGCAATGTTTTAGAGATAAAAAATATTCTTTTTAGTCTGTCAAGACGTTTCGACTGGATATGACAAAAGGAATAATTGCACATATTTGTCTGACAGGTTATTCTTCTTAAAGACATTCAAAAAGAGCTCCATTTCTGTCAAATTTTAGAGCTTTGATGTTTACCCGGTGTGCTGCTGGTTATAGAATTGTTGTATCAGCAGAATATTAACAACCTGGACACACAGCGTAGACACCTACAGTTTTTATTACATAAACTTGGATAAAGTGCTCTTGTTTTAAGTGAGAAGCACTTTGAAAAATTTGATTATGTGACCAAGTGTTCTCAAAGCACTGGACCTACTTTATCCAATTCACTATTGGGAAGTGCTGCAGCGTCTCCGGGAAGCATTAGATTCAGGTTAAGGACCAAACATTCACTCATGTTGGACTAACACAGAGTTGCCAGTTAAGTCAAGGAGGAGATGTGAAAGGCAACAGAGCCATGAAACAGCAGAGGGACAACTGCCACCCATATTTCAGCATTAGGTGCACAAGACTGTATTTTAAAAATAGCCTGTTGTTGTATAATAATGATTAGATTAAGAAAGGATTTAAATTTTCTAAAAATAGTATGTTTAATAGTTTAGTTTTTATCCTTTAAATTTATGGACAAGGTTTCTGCACCTTGCTGTTCTTGAGAACCTTTACAATAACTCTTTACATTTAATGTTCTTCCTGCATGAGTGCTGTGTTAAACAACATCATTAAAGACTAAAGGAATTAATCTGCAAAAGAAAGGGCCAGGCAGTACAAGACTATTGGCACCTATTCTGTTTTGTTGTTTTAATTGTGTTTAAATCTTAAAATGTTAAGAAAAGGAGGGGCATCAATGTCTTAATTTGAACAAGAAATATAAAACGTCCATTAAGTTGCTAATTATGTTAGGGATTCTGTCTTACCTTACAGCAGATGACATTTTGAACTTTTCAGAGGTCAGGTGAAGTTCCCATTATCCACCTTGCAGTTCCACTGATTGTCCTTCCAGTTCATAGAATTTTTTTTTTTAAATTCTGTACTAATATGTGACACATGCATTGCTTATGAAAGAAGAAGCTGTACAATATGGGTGCAATGTCAGGAAATTTCTAGCAGTACACCCACAACGACTGCATGGGTAGTCACTCACTGTACAAGATTGGAGAAGTCGGAATATTAACAGTATACAGCACAATGAAACCACTCTCCTTTCCTCTTGTTTTTTTTCCCATTTACTTTCCCTGATCCTATTCTTACCTTTTGACATCTTATAGGCATCTATTGTACTGTACAAAACAACCTCCCACCTGAATGCAGGGGAGGAATTCAGTGGAGAACAGCTTTGTGGGTGAACATCATGAAGTGTGTGGCAATCAGAAACACCAGACCATCAACCCACCACCATGACTAAAAATTCAGGTTAGAAACATTAGAAACATTTTGATGAGAACAGGCCCTTCAGCTCAAGAAAGCTTGACAATCTTATCCATTTAATTTCTCCAAAATAATATCATATTGAGATGTGTAAAGTCTTACCACACTACTTGGTAGCTTATTCCATGTATCTCTGGTTCTCTGTGTGAAGAAAACAACCTAAGGTTTGTGCGATATTTACCCTAAACAAGTTACCAGCTGTGTCCCCGTGTTCTTGTTGAACTAATTTTAAAGTAACTGTCTCATCCCACTGCCCTATTTACATTCATAATATTAAACACTTCAATCATGTTACCTCTTAATCTCCATTTGCTTAAACTGAAACTCTTTCAATTTTTTTTCTCATAATGTATACCTGCAGTTCCAGTATCAGCCCAATCACTCTTACCTGGACGTTTTCTAGCACTGCTATGTCTTTTTTGTAGCTCAGAGACCAAAAGCACACAATACTTCAGATGAGGCCTCACCAGCTCTATAAGGCTTGAGCATGACCTTGACTTGAAAGATGGAAAAGTACAACCGTTCGTCTACACAAAACAAACATTTGTAGAAATTTGCTAAACATAATCTGGTGAATGAACTCGATTAAACACAAATAAATATACTGCTTTGTAAAACTTTTATTCTCATCAAAATTCTTCTAATGGAGAAATGATCTGAATAGTCTGTTGGGCTAAATGACATGTCTTAATCAAAACTGTTCTAATGTCCTCCTATTCTAGCAAAATTAAGTAAGACACAATGCATTTATAGAATTACACTCTTTAATCATGCTGTAATTACACTGTACTATGGAGGAATATTTCGGGCATCAGTAACATCTTAAAAATTTTAGTGACGGAAATCAGACACAAATTCTGAGACCTCTTATCTTCTGTTTAAAAAGGAGAGTCACTTACCCCTGGTCTGGTCATTGGGGTCTTGTTGGTGACAGCTCTGGCAGCCTGGAAATTACCAGCAATATTCTCGTTGTTTTAGTCTTTATGAGCCTTGCAGTCTTCCTGTCAGGATGCTGAGATACAGAACTGATGGCCTGCCCCAGGCTCACCATTTTCACCATTAGAGGTGGTGAGGTTTTGACCCTTAGTCTATGGCGAGTAGTGCCCTGTCGAAGAGACCATTCACCGTCTCTCCAGCCAATTATGCCTCCTCCAAATACTGTTTCCAATTTTGGACCCAGTATGTTGGTCAGCTGTTTTCAGACAATGCAGTGCTTCCCTACCAGCTGGCTTTTCTGGCTGTTTTTTTACCCCATTTCTGGATCTAGGTGTGGGCAATGGATGTGTGGGATTATTGTCTGGGTTTTGGTTACAATAAAAAAAATTTGCTGGTCCCCGCCAAGCAGACAGCCAGAAATCCTGCCGACTACACCAATTGTAATGACAAGGCAGCACCACTGAGCCTCAAACCACAGGCACAGTAATACTCAATACAACTCCAGAATTTTTAATTGCCAAAACGCTTTCTTCACAAAACGCCAGTACCAGTGCCTCCTGTCTCTGAATCAATCTAAGTGAGGCAGGGGGCTTTCTTTTAAGCTAGTCCCCGGAACTGCTTCTGGTCTCCTGTCCAAGTCCTCTGAACCAGGGCAGACCTTCCTCAGCAGAGCACTCTTGCGATCCACTAAGACCCCGACAGGGCTGCACCTCTCTATACTCCAACGCTCATGCCACCTTGTAGGTGTCCTGATAGGGTTTAGCTCTAAGGAACACTGCCACTTGCAGTACAGGGGAATGAACTGCTCCCAGTGAGCCTGTTTGCCAGATCCTTCCATTATGGCCTTATGGCCTGGTATGAATCCTTCCTTTATCCTGGACAGCATTCCTGTCCTTCCTTCCTAGCACCTACATTAGAACAAATAATGATGTATGCCTACACAACTATTAAGGCATTCATTCAGTACATTTAGTAAACACATGAAATGCACTTCTCTGGCATTTTATTGTTCAGACTTACAACATGCTGCACATTATGAATAAGGGAACTTTTATTAATTCTGGTGAAAAGAACACCACTTAAGAAGTCATTATTAAGTAGTAAAAGAATACATTTCTTGAAAATGAATTTTGTGCTGACCACAAATACTGTACATAAAAGAGATGCTAAATATAATTCCATCTTGAAAGAATTGTACACAAGAAAGAAAAGTCTACTGCTAAATTGCACACCTTTTTTTCCTAATAAAATATTTCATACTGTGTGCTATGGAAGAACATTTTTACGTCTGCGCATGTTTACAAATTGAGACTATTTGTACTGATCCTGCTTAATATTTTTTAAAGGGATGCAAGAACCAAAACTTACTCTGGCAGCATCAGACACAAGTCTGAGCAAGGTGCCAGTTAATCACAGGGCACACTTACAGCCACTTGTACAGGGTTAGTGTAGTCAAATAAGGTAATAAATGTGTGTTTTGGATGTGACATTACTGTTTGAAAACCCCAAAGATACACTTGGAGACCATGAAAACTTCAAACAGCTGGGCTAAACACTGTACCCAAGAACTGTGAGACTGCAACTACTTTACCATAGCCACTCTTGTTGTAGTTTGATACTGATTGTAATTAACAACTAAACTGTAAAACATTTGAGTTCCTAGAATATTTTTGAAAGGATCTAGCTAAGATTAAGGAACTCAGAATACATGGTAAACTGTGCTTTGAAAGATTTGCCAAGTGTATTCATTTTACCTGGAAAGATACCAACATCTGTGCTACACATCTTTTCTGCATGTATTTTAACATCATATTGATGTGTAATTTTTCGCATAATATTTTGAAATCATTCAAAATACTGCAGCTTTATAGCTTTAACTTGCAAATAAAAGTATTTCTAATTAGATCATTCAAGCACACACATATCAAGAACATACATTAAAAAGAAAAACCTAAGAAGATGTTTTAGTTTAATTCATACTGCCCTCTGCTGTAAAATACTTGAACAGCCACCCACAAACCCTGCCTTCATTTTATACACAATATAGGTCTACATGTGTTTACATCAACACATATTCTGCATATAGAAAGTACTCAAAAATATATTTACATGTAATGATTTATGAGGGTTGCCTAAATAGTCTTTTATGGTTGACTGTCTTTGACTGAATGTTTTTATAGCTATCTATTCTAAATATCTTCTACAGAGACTACTGTTTCCAGGATGACACCTAGCAACATCATTCTGCTTAATCACAGCTAAGGTTCACAAAACAACACTCCTGCATATTCATCATACATGTGAAGGTCAGCACCAACCATTGGCTTATTCATGAAAATATGCAGGCACTAGCACAAAACAATTTAAAATTATTTAGTATCTTTGACAGTAACAGCCATCCTTTACATAGCTGTGTAGAACTCTTGAAAGAAACGGAATAAGTTATAGTCGACTCAGGTATCCAGACTTTTTGTAGACTGTGCTGAAATTATGTAAGGACATCAACCATCCAGTCCACAGAGTCCACTACAACAAACAGTGTGAGATGAGGAGACAATCTATTATGACTGCTGTTTATAGTGCTGATAGATGACATCATCCTGAGTCTTGCAATTATTTAAACTGGGTACCTGGTCTTGGCTGATGATGTTGTGTTAATAGCCGGTTCATAAAAAAAACATGTATAGGAAACCCTTGATGCATGGGGACAAAGAGCTCTAAAAGACAAAACGGTCTTCAATAAAGCCAGGAATAGACCTTGTAACATATCACATATTTCTCCAGGTCTTAATGGCCGACTAACTTTTTAATCTTTCCATTCATCTTCTCTAACGGAAACTCCTTCACACCTACCCTTGTCTTTTCCCTTTCAACTGCCCTGTTTTTTCATTTTATTTTTACCACTTCCCTCCTGTATATGTTACCTGCTTTGTCTTTTTCAGTTGCACACCTGATGAAGGCTATACAGCCAAAACATTGTGTCTTTAAAATTTGTCCATCTCTGAAGATTCACAATGACACAGCCCTATAAAAACTCTAAAAGTGGAATAATCTATAAATTAGACGAAGGCTATAACCATAACAACTGCTAGAAATGAGAGGATTTTTTCAATCTAACTTCAAAGAGTTAAACTAGATTAAGAATGACAAGTATCTGAGAGATACTAATTGCCAGGATGGAAGTAAAATGAACAGAAGAATGGAAGAAGGAAGATAGTAAGACGATCAAGTTGGCTGTTAACTGAGCAGAGTTTGCCCTTACACTCACTTATAGTTGTGAACCATGGACTTCGATCAGTGAGAAAAGAACTCGGTTCATAGAAATGTGCTATCTTAAGCAAGTGGGACAACAGATTTGATAGAACAGAATTAGGAATAACACAGCTTTGATGGTTTTGACTTGTAAATAAGATACCTGAGAACTGACTGTGTGGGCTAGCCTAGGAGGGAACCCAAACAAGACAGGGGCTGAACTTGAAGTGGATGAATGACACTGAAGAAGTAGATATCTGAGGTCTAAACTGGAAGCATGCAGTGATGTTGATCGATAATCAAGTGAAATGGCAATCTTTTTGAAAACTCTTGATAATATTAAGTATAAGAGAACTTATCTACAAGGAAATTTAACTCCATTTTTGATAGTGATTTAGAGGTTTTTGTAAGCGATACATTATACAATTTCAGAGTTTTCATACTTTAATTTATATAGTAACATTGTGATTTCTCATTATGACAATAAAGATTGGTGAAAATTTTCAATTAAGCATGTATGGATTAAACAAAAACAGACAAGATGAGAAACATAACACGATGAATTAAACACAATGGAAATGTTATTGAATGTAATCCAAATTATTTTTTTTTAAATTCACTTACAGAACGATTAGGTTATGTACTGAGAGTACCTGAAGGAGAGGGTTGTCCCTTCACAACACCATTTTTAGTTTTCTCCTCGAAGTTCATAACTTCTTTATAGATGAGCTCTAGAAATAAACAATTTAGGAACATTTTAGTATGTGGCAAATAATCAGATGTTTAGTGTAAAAAGGTAACACCGCTTTAAATATGTTTTTCTTTTTTTTTTTTAAAGAAAACATGGAAAATTTCAGATTGTTGTGAAGTATATGACAATAATGAGCAGAACTCTTACGAAACACGGTTTCAGTGACGAGGAAAGGCCACTAAAACAATCAACAATGCTAATTACCATTCTGTGAAAAATGAGGATAAACAGTTTAATTTGTAAACATTCTGACTATCAGAAAGAGTGACCCAATTGAGTATTCATGTACAACAGTGCCATAGATCTCCACTGACTTTGACCCAAAAAAAAAAAAAATCTATATTTTGGTCCTCAAAGTTACTGATATATTTAGCACTAAAATCAAATACATCCTCCAACAACACAACATACATAAGCAATCATCAAATACAGAAGTATGTGTTTATCCTCATTATATTTACAAGGAATTAAAATCATTATTCCCATTGCCAGCACTCAATACGGTTACTCAGTCTCTGAAAATGACTTTTATTCTGGTAGGTTCATTGATGCAAGATTTAAATAGGAAAGATTGATAAGAACCTTATTCTCCTAGACCCTTATATTTTACAATGAAAGATTTTGGTCATTTGATATTAATTTTGTTAGCAGAAACTACAGCCAAAAAATATATATATTCAAGCATTTGAAAGCAGTTACACTGTATGTACTTTTTGCATTCAATGTTGTATTTGGTTAAGCTTCACAATGGAATACTAACAACATCTTTGTTAAAATACATTCAAAGCATGCATAAATGATAAGAGCTTAAATAAACTGTAGATTGCATTCTTACCCGTATTGCCACTTTCTTGAATTTTAATGAATACCCTTTTGAGATCAATGAAGTGTGAGTGACCAACGGATCAATAATGAAAAAGTGCATCCCAAACCAGCTGAGGCAGCAAGACGACTCTTGATTTTTTAAATTATCCAGTCCTGTTAGTCTCCAAGGTGGAGATCTTTTGAAATGACCAATCTTAACAACTGCCTTCATTGTTTTAAAATTAAATTCACTTGAAGCTGTTCACCTAGAAAATTAATTCTCACTACCCCCATTATACTAAATCTTTAATTAGGTGATTTATTTATCAATAATTTACTAAAAAACACATTTCTTTTCATTATTCTGTACAAAAATAACATCACACTGGATGAGTGGTGTGGTTTTGGGATGGGAGGAATTTTCAGGAAATTTCCTTATACGTTATATAAATAAATAAGACTGAATTGAGTATTTAAAAATATTGAAAAATATTGTCATATAATATGTTTACCTCTTTTACAGATTTTTCTTTTCAGATTTGGAACTTTCTCACACATTGTAACTCTAATTAGTCTTTTAAAAAGTGAACAGTTACGCTTAAATTAACCTCATGCTTATAAATCACAACTGTTTATTGGAGAATTTAACAGAACTTCACGTTACTTGTTACATGTTATTGTATCTCAAATCACTTTGAATAAAGATGTCAAGCAAAGACTATTATTACTAATAATAATAATAATAATAATAATAATAAAGTTACATGGGAGTGTGGCGCCTCTTCACTAAATCCTTATTTAATTAAATGACTGCTCAGTCAGTGACAATATCATATATGCAACTAAATGATACGCAGGGAAAGATTATGCCTTGGTAATTCAGAATTGGAATAAAGATTCAGGAGAGCAACAAATGCACCCAATATGCAACTTTTCAGAAACTGTAACCCTGCTGTAGTTTCACACTTGTCGGTGTCATGGGTATATTTCAAGAATGACTTACCACTGGAAAAAAAACCCTGCCTGGTCAAAGGTAATCTTTTGATCAGAAAAGTTGGTCAGATTTGGTTTCTTTTTTAAATTCTCTAGTTGTTTCTTACTTATTTTGACATTTTCTCTTCGTGGGTTTTGTTATATGATGAATCTAATACTTTAATTAGTGTTTTGTTATGAATTGTTTTAAGTGACTTAATAATTTTTCATCTCTTCATGCACCAACATTCTTTTTTTCCTGACAGGCACTGTTTTTTTCCAATACTATGCACTTCCTGGTTGTCCAAGATTTTGGATACAACAAAAAATCTTTATGAGAGTTAGTATTGTGTTTAGACTTTGAATTATTTCACACTCCTGTATTTGACTACCCTTTAGGATTTGTGTGTTTGAGTTTGTTCACTTTTGTAGTTAGACTCTGACACAAACCTATCACAAATTAGGATTTTGGGAACTGGATTAAATTTTTTCTGTTCTTCAACACATTTTTTCATTTTTATTGTAATTGTTTTGCATTCTTACGGTTATGATGTTTTAGCTTGACCATTATGGTATAATATTGTAATTAATATATACTTTATATTGTTTATTATTTAGTATTTTGTCTTGGCAACTGCCAGTTCTTAAGATTATTCCAAACAGAAGGTAGTTATCCAAGATTCTTGATTTTTCCAAGAGCTTTTGTGATGTAAGTGAAGTTTTCTGGTGGAATTATGGCAAACAATCTCTAGCATGTTTCTTTTGAATACATTTCTGGGTTTCATTTTGTTTTTTAAGTAGAATCCTTTTCACTTCTCCGTGAAGATCTGTTTTATTTACAGCCATTTCCTAGTCTTGTGTATGTTGTTTCTATTGTCTGATTTCCCATAGAGTCCACTTTTAATTTAGTGGACCTTCATTTTGTGAAACATCCATCTCCCAGTTAATGTTAAAATATCTTTCATTGCTTTTTTCAGCCTTAAAAAACAAAGAAAACTGTGTGGTGAAAAATGAGCTACAACCTGCTAATTAGTCAATCTAACATTAAACCCACTTGTGGCACAATTCAGCACACAACCTGTCATAGTTTGTTATGTACCGTAGATGGCACAGATATCTCAATTAATTTCCAATGCTTACAGCAAAAAAGAAAAAAAGTTCAGTTACAGATGTCTGAGGAATACAACTGCAAAGGTCCTGGAGGATGGTGTGTGTCAACTGAAAATTCAGAGTCATGAACCATATGAGTCTCTTGAGTTTCAGTCCTGCCAAATGTCAACATTGCAGGTTGCTATGAGCAGCAATGATGATGTATTTAGCACATGTAGGCCCATCATGCCAGTCTGAATGCTGTGTTGCTGTCAAGCAGGTTCATTTCTTCAATGCAGTGCACTTATCTTTAAATGTATCTTCTGGCAAGACCACAAGGCCAAGAAAATCACTTGATGGTTCCAAGAATATGACAGCAAGTTCTTGTTAACGTAATGGCTTTACCAATGCTGGATGTCTGTGCAAGCAACCAGTAAGATGAGATGATCCACTACCAGCTTCCCTTTGCTATATACTCACACCAAACCAACTTCACCCTTCAATGCATTCTGGAGGTTGTATGTGAAAAAAGTGCGATATAAATTTGAGCTACTTGTGGGAACACATCAGAAGAACATGTACATTTTTCTTTTCATAATTTTTCATTTCCTAAGCAGAAATTAAACACTTTATGACTGTTACGTATTTTAGGCAGTAAATCACCTTCAGGTAACACTGCACACAAGCAGAACATTTTGTTATTTTGATAAATGAGTGATTGTATATACTTTCAAATTAAACTAACACGCTGTGGCTTACCTTTCCATTCATCAATTGTATGTTCTCTTTCATCAAGTTGCTTATCATAAATCTGTGGAGGAGGCTGAAAAGCAAATACAAAATGTAACATAAGAACACATTGCTGTAAACTGAAAACTAATCTTTAGATCTTCAAATATTGCAATTAATTTAAAACTACCATTCAGTTTCTGTTTTAGATTTCAAAAAGGTGTATCAGGTATGATCAGATTTTTAAATAGGATAATGTTTAAGTAGATTGCTGGTGATGAAGAGAAAAAGGGTTAACAAACTCAATGATCTTTTTTTCACCTGATGAAAATAATGATGAGACTAAATCAAAATAAGAGGCAAGCCTGACATACTAAAGAAGTAAAGGGATAATGAAGAAATTAATCAGTTTTTACCATAAATGTTCTACTATATATCTTTAATTTCCAGTATGTACCAAACTTCTGTGTATATAGGAGACACAAGCCCTTAATTGTTGTACTTCAGGTAAGTTTGCTCTACCACTCACTTATCTATCAACGTTCATCTTCATAAGTGTACTGTAGGTCACTAAAAATGCCAGGCAAGTGTTGGCATCTTTATTGTTTTTCTACTTAAAGCCAGTGACTAGGGAAGATGAGTCTATAATTATAAGAGAGCATATGACTTTAAAGTGAATTCAAGATTTATACTGGATAAATCTCACTTTTGGTCTGCCAAGACAAATGCTTGAGATTATGGCACACTTAATGGGGAAGTGGACCAAAAATACCAGTCAGGTATCTGGGGTGTTCATCATGGATGACCAAAGTGTATTGTTTTTCTGTGCTGATGTAATACAGAGACACTAGTAAAAAATAAACAGAATAGGCAACATTGCAGTGATCTGTCAAATCAGCAAGAAAAAAACATTTACACAATATGAACAATGTCACAATTTAATTGGTGATCATAACAATTTGATACCCTTACGGTTATTTTAATGTCTATTTATTATTGTTTACCTCTTGTGTTGTGTGATAATAATGCTATTAATCCATCATTTTGGAGTTTTAGGCATCATGATGGCACACATTATAGGGAGTGTCCTATATATACACTGTAAGTGTGTGTGTAATATCACTGAGTGACACAGTCGCATGAATTTAGCAGTCATTTTTTTTCTAGGAATACTCCACCCAAAAACGATTAATTATTGTTATTTACCCCATGTTAAGAAAGGAGATAACCAAGATTCTGATCAATGTCTTCAATGTGCACCACTGGGGGCTAATGTTGAACAATAGCAAACAGTATAAAAAAATCCACGATAAAGTCTCTAGTTACTCATCTTATAATCCCCATGCAGGTTTTCTAGTCGTATAATGATCTTATGAACCTAGCAAAAGCTGGGTCTTCAGTTCAAATGCTTGATCCCATTTGAACATGCACTATAATTTTCTACCAGTATTTATTTATCACTTTAGCGAAAAATACATATACAGTATTTTGGACATTATAACAATATGACTGGATGAATGACATGTTTATTATGCAACACATTAATAATGTTTGCTGTAAGTACTGGTCTTCTTTAAAGGCCATATGTTAGAAATTTTGTTATATCTGTTCTCCATGAAAAAAAAAAAATATTTTGGCTATTTATTTTTGGCCATTTGCACAAAACAATCATCGTTTTTGAGTGGAGTATTCCATTAAGGTTGAGACGCATGCTCAGTAATTGTGTATTTATTGTTTAAATAAAGCAAAGACCCTTTTTCTAGTGAGGGGAAGTTTATCTCACAATTCCTTTTTGGGGGTTGTTGACTTATGCTATTGACCATTGTTTCTTCCGCTTCAAATTTGTCTTTTATTTTAAATTGGTTGCCAAACTTTCTTTCCTCCAATGTTTTGAACTCAGCTCTGTCCAAATCACTCTTCTTGATTTTGCTCTTAAGTACCACCAACTCACACTGATTCTTTCATGTTTTTGCATTCCAATCTTTATGGAAAAATCAAAATGTTTGAATAAGTCTATTAATCCAATGCACATATTTAACATATGAAAATCAACATATTAACAAAGAATATGTGAAAACATAAAAAAAAATAATAAAAAAAATAATAAAAATCACAGAACGACATCATTCAGGCAACACAATATTTTCCAAGCGGAATCAGCAGCTCCCAGACACCTTCAGTTAAAAGCAGTTTGTCCATTTTACAAAATGTGTTTAAAACAGACATATTTCAATTTAATACAGATGTGCAGCAGCAAGTAAATAAAAAACGATAACTGCCTGATACTGCTTATTTTAAAAAAAATCATGTCCCATTATTTATACAAACAGCAGTCAAGTTTTTGATGATTCTCTATCAAATATCATGCAAAATATGGAAAAACATGCCTTAATAAACTATCACAGAAAAATGATGTATTTTAATAAAAACATATTTGTTAAATATTTGTATCGAAATTGCACTTTTCTCTGACATATCAAGATATCTGGTGAGACCATTTAAATCATAAGGTTTTGAAATAAACTGCTAAGTTTTTCAACCTGGAAAAATGAACATCAAATACTGCTCTCACCATTCTGTCGGATCCTGCACCTTTAGCACTTATGACAAAATGACAGAAGCAATGGAATGCCTTGGCAATATCAGAATGTCTGATGCATGGCCAGCAGGTAAAAGTAAAAGCCACTTTTGAGCCGGTCAGTAGTGCAAGTTGGTTGGAAATATGAAAGATTTCAAAAACTTAGAAAAGGCAAATCTCTGCTTTTCCAAAAATAATTATTGCAATCCATAAATATTCAGTTATAAATGTTTACTTATGACATTTTTGATTTGGGTTTTATAGTGATACTAGTACTAGGGTGTTGTATCATGTTAGCCATTATGGATGTAGAAAGAAGTCAAGCAAAATGACACCTTTTATTGGCTAACTAAAAAGATTACAATATGCAAGCTTTCGAGGCATTGTATATTGTAATCTTTTTAGTTAGCCAATAAAAGGTGTCATTTGGCTTGACTTCTCACTATAGTGATACTACTATAGGAAGATGGTGGTATATATATATATATATAAGTAGGTAACCACCTAAATAATCAGATTCTGATTCAGAACTAAGAATGTGATATTGAACTCTGATCTTCACTATAGGGGTGAAACACGTGTTCTATGTGTATCTATGATCTGCTTCTCGCAACTGAGAGGACGTGGCAGATGTTTGCCGACCAACCACAAGCGTTACCTGAAAGGTAACTACGTAAATAATCAGACTGCAATTCAGAACTAAGAATGTAATGTACAATATACATGTATATATACTATTATATGCTGTATACAGTATATATATATATATATATATAGATAGATAGATAGATAGATAGATAGATAGATAGATAGATAGATAGATAGATAGATAGACAGATAGATAGATAGACATATATATATATATAAGGTAGTGCATCAACTGTGGAAGATCAGTCTGCTCCAGATTAGAATGGCATGTATCTGTGATATCTGAAGACACGAATTATGTATATCTATGCACTATAAAGCCAGAATTAATACCATTTACACACATGCATAAAATAAAATTACAGAAAAGAAACAGAAAAAAGCTTCATCACTTTTCTTACCACTGCCAAGAAGACATATCCAATAAATTAACAATTTGTTAAGGTAGAATATTACTTATTTACCATGGAAGTTTGGATGTGATCTGAGTCCTTCAACTGCATGAGAATAACAGCAGAAAGGGGAGAAAAACAATAGATACAAATGAAGGATGCTATTAATTGTTCATATTATTTTCATCTTTTGAATAAAACAAGACATCTTTGGCAGCTTGAGGTTATAGGCTGGTTTTCTCACTAAGGTCTTTCTATTAGTTACCTTGTGGAATTGTACTTTGTTTTCCACTACAGAAAATACTCTGAACCAGATTTCATATACTATTGAAACAGCAAAAGAAATTATACCCAGCTTTTTGTTGTTGTTTTTTTTTTTTGTATTACTTCTTACCCTATCAATGGAAAACACATATTGGGGAAATTATTGGGTGCTACAAGGCAGCGAGTTGAATGATAGAATAATACCATATTATAAATGAAATTCTACTGTTATTTATCTTTTCCACTTCCAATAAAATTTTAGATACCCATCCATCCAATAATAAAATCACTTAATCCAGCTCAGAATCATGGGCTGCTGGAGAGTATCTTGGCAGAATCAGGGGCAAGGCAGGAACCAGTCCTAGATTGGGTGTTAGTCTAACACCATGCACAAATCTACACAGTCACTCAATTTAGAGTCATGAATTTACCCATCATTCATGTTTTTGTGCTGGGAGTTAACATTCAAAATCCATTTATCATTAAAGTCACAATATTGTTTTTCTGGGTTTCAAAGGTAGTTTGCTAAACTGAACCAGTGAATTGACTTTCTGCTTGTTGAAGCACCTCAGATATACATAAACATGAGACATACTTTCCGCTTAATAATGCTTTCACATAATTTTTTCCCCTAATGTTTTCCTCTCTCAAACCACACTATGCATTGCTGACATGAAATGAAGTGCCATAGTATAGTATTCATAGTACTCATAATGAATGAGCTATTACAGGACACAACACCACACCAATGAATGAGGAGGGTCGTTATTTAATTCAAAAGTTTGCTCTTATGTCAGCATACCCATCCATCTTCATGAGAAGTGGTTTATTTATAAAATTTTAGAAAAAAAATTACATGTGCTATAGGACATTGTGAGAATCCAGTTGGATATATGACACATGGATTATGAGACATAATGAGTGAACGGAGATTTTTTCATAGACATTTTGATATTGTTTCCTGATTGTTCAGCATTGGTCTATTGTTTCAGGAACATTGTTTTCTCTTTACTTCATAAAACCATGAGAATAATTTTTTTTAGTGGCCATTACTACAACCAACACTGGGTATGCAACATATAAAAAATAATTTTTGGTTCAAATATTCCTATAAATCTAATTCAATCAGACATACTAAAAAAAAAACAAAACAAGGTACAGATCAAGGCTTATACCCTGTCAACATTTTATCAAACCATTGTCAATATTTTGCACCATTAAAACTAATTTGGATTATTTGCTTGGAATTGGTTTTTCATATTTAGGAAAGTCTAAATGAAGAAGTTAGAACAGTAGTGGCGATTCCCCTGAATAATTTACTTCAGAATAAAACTGAAGCCACTGTTGTGGATTTTTTTGCCTATTATGTAAATATTCATATGTTACTGTATATGCAAAGAGTTAACAGTTTTATTAAACTGCTGAACGTTTTCCTTTTTTATTAAAAGTATTTAGTTTGATTTATTTGCAGATGGTTGCAGACAACTGTTGCTTGTGTTTGTAGTTTACACTAAATAATGCATACTTCTGTTCATGACTTTCTGACCAAAATGGTCAAGTACAGTTCTAGTTAATGTAGTTTTAGATTTAATAAAAATAACATACATGTCTTAGGGAGTGGTGGAAAAAAATCAGTTGTTTTTATTTTACAAGTTTAAATCTAGTTACTTTAATATTTGCTTATTTATACTTACCTTCTGTTGTTTGACTGTTATGGTCTATGCAAATGTAAACAGTATCACTTTACATAAAGCCATAACTCTGGTGAACCCTGAACTCTGCATTTTACATGTGGCCAAAGTCTGTGCAATGAATATGTTTGATTTTTTTGCATACTACTGTCTTAATTCCTATTACTGTTACTGTTCTCAGTATTACTCTATATATAGGGTAATGACTAGTGTAGTATTGTATTGGTGAAATGTTGAAAATAAAGGGAGCCCACACTGAGTTGGGATAATATAATGTAAATGAGGGTACTTCAGGACATACGATGGCAGTGAATTGCAGAATTACATGGTTCTTTAGAAAGGTTTCCACTTGTAAATCATAGACATAGAAACACATCTTTAGTAGCTCATGTATTTCTGTAGAACATACTATCTGAATGTGTTTCATATGTACCCATGATATGCACTATCAAGCATAACTTTTAACAGCAACCCTGGGATGGATTATCATGGTGTAGGAAGTAGATGGATAGACAAAATGGTGAAATAAAGCACTTAAAGTGAGAGAAACAACAGATTTGGTCAGTATCACCAAGAATGCATTATCTTGTCCAAAGTTGGTTCAACCCTTACACCTGATACAAATATTGCTAAAATGGGCCCTAAACCGCTTTGACCCTTAACTGAACTAAACAAGGTTTAAAAATGGAAGACCAATATATCATTTAGTGCTGCACAACCTAAAGTCTGCTGTCCCTGAAAATAAAATGTTCAACAGTATTAGATTAGTATTAGCAGAGGCAGATTTGCTATTGTTATAGGCACTGCTAATTTTAGTAGCATCCAAGCTGTTACAAATGCTTGTTCTTGCAGTTTCATCTTGTTTGGTTCCTTCATTTTAAGAATTTGCATAATTAAGATGGCAATGATTTTTTTTTTTTATTTCTCCCTTTTTCTCATTTGTGAGACCCACTTTGATTAAGTTAAGGCAGTACCATTCGGTAACAAACCAGGCACAGCAGAGGTTACTTTCATATATCGATTTGATATATACTCTAATGTCCTTGGCATTGATCTAGAGCATCTCTTGGGCTCTGAAATACATGTAAAAAAGGTTAACTCGAGTGTTTCTCAGATTAAGCTGTTATGATCAGGGGCCTCATGTATAAACGGTGTGTACGCACAAAAATGTTGCGTACTCCCATTTCCACGTTCAAATCGCGATATATAAAACCTAAACTTGGCTTTTCACGATAGCTAAATCCTTGGCGTATGCAAGTTCTCTGCTCGGTTTTGCAAACTGGCGGCACCCAGCGTCAAAGCAGTGCTTTTGTTCCAGTATGGTTTCCCTTTCTTTATTAGATCCACATCCCTCACGTGGCTTTACCATATACACTGAAATTAACCGCATATTGTTTATTAGTTTAAGGCATCTGATTGTAATTAACCTGTAGCAATATAATGGTCCACAGAATGGCCAAACTATTACAAATACCATAGCTGCTTTAGTGTTGTTCCTATCACTGCACCTTCTTCTTCTTCTTTCAGCTGCTCCCATTAGGGGTTCCACAGCGGATCATCTTTTTTCCATATTACTCTCACTGCACCACTCGGAGTATTTATGTCACTGTATCTGAGTGTGGAATCACAGCTCTACAGCAACTGAGTGGAAAGAGATTTATCAATATACAGCATCTAGCACACACTGCCTCAGCCATGCTGCCTATTTGTACTGCTTTCATACGGCAAACGCTTCAGAGCCTTTCCTGTACTGACCTCGCGGTTCAGAAACAGTTTCATCCCAAGAACTACAAACACAATCAATCAGTCCATCAAGAGCTTCTTGTAGAACTGTTTGTACCTATAAGTACAATTACTTCACTGTAAACTTGCGATAGTTATAATATTGCACAACCTGCGCCACTTAATAAAGAGCATATTTACATATGATCAAGATATCATTTTTAAGATGAAATGAAGCAAAATATGTGTATTATATTATACAGATAAAACTTTAACTTCATTTAAATAATCTATATTGTTAATAATTAAACATGTGAGGACACGGTGTTGCAGCGCTAGCAAGGAGCTGGCGCCCCATTCACGGATTGTTCCTGCCTCGCGCTGTATTCTGGCAGGAGCTGGTGCAACACTGGAAGGATAGATGGATAGAATAATTAAACATGTACTTAACAGCTGTGAAGAATCGGCGTTCTCAGTTTATAGATGGCTTAACGTCTATTACAGAGCTGATTGTGTGGCGATTGGGTATTTGGAGAAAGAAAATGAAGGACAGGAATTGGAGGTTAGTATGTTTAAAAGAGACAGTACTACTGCAATAAATTATTTAATCAAAGGCCGCTCACAGCGCCGCAAGCATCTTGCGGGAGGGCAGGAACAATCTCTGGACAGGGTGCCAGCTCGTTACTATCACTGCACCACCACGTTCCAATGTTTAATACATGCTTTAATTCATGAAAATGATATCAAGTATACATCTCAGTATTTCAATTATTCAGAGAGCTGTAATATCTCGTAGTGGATTCTGTGTCCAGTCGGAGGAAGAGAAAGCCCGTTTAAGAAGAATGCAGTGATTCACACACATAGAGCACACAGAAGAACAAATACAATACAAAGCATTTAACATGCTACTTTCGTTACGATGGAATTTGAGAAACTAATAAATTAAATGATTTTAAGGTGAATTTTAAGATGTTCTACTTTAATAACAAAATAAACTATGTGATTAAAGTTGAAATTTTGAGATTAAAGTTGACATTTTGAGGTTTTTTCCCCACTGTGTCCCTATTTTTTTTCTTTTCTCTGTACCCTAATAAGCTTTCATATAACACTCAGACGGTGGGCTATGACTCGCCTTTTCACGGCGACTTTGATATCTGACAACTTCATTTTTATTTTGGGCACTGTGCGACTTTGTGAACTTAAGCTTTTGAGTTTCTCCGACACTCTATGTAACTCGATCAACTTCCTTTTGTTGTTTGTACCACTGTTTAAACCAACAAATATTACATTTTTCCTTGCCTCCACTTGGTATTTGCTGAAATTCTTATATTTCCCCCGTGCTTTTGCCATTGTCTTTTCACAGAACACTGAGCTTAAGGGCTATTTATATTGATTTGCATATTCAAAGAGGTGTAATTCTGGGAGGAGTTTGGGAGTGGAGGTAGGCACGTGCACGTGTGTCACTTTTCACGCTGACTGGGATGTATGGAGCGGAAGAACGTGAAAGTTGTCAAACGCACAGATTTATGCATTTGGATTTTTTTGTGCGTATGCACATTTCCGCTTTTGTCCTTACACCATGTTTTAGTGTGAATTCTATGCACAGCGTTATGCATGAGGGCCCAGATGAACAGCATTAAGTCCAGATCATTCTCAGGACAGTATTCGGATGCTATCTAGTATATAAAATAACATTATGCTGCAAAACAAATCATTAATATTTCTATGTGTTTTGCCACTGTCTTCAACCAAAACACACAATGTATGTAAAGCTGTAAAGTCATTTTTAGAAAAAAAATTGATCTGATCCATTAGTTGAGTCAAGTGATAATGATGAGTGTGAATTGGCCATCAGACATTGACACTGATAATGAAACTGATATTTATGGCACTATATGACTGAAGCACAATGACACTCCTTTTAAATTCGGTCATGTGAAGCTTCAGCATGACAATAAGGCAAAATGAATGTAATCACAAGGAAGGACAAGAAAGACTTTAGCCACCTAAGCGCTGTTTACAATGCAGCAACTGTCTATGTTTGTGTTAGGAAAAATGTGGAAATTACTTAGGCTTGCACTGTGGTGGCCTACAAGTACAGAAGGGGTGAATGGATAGTGCGGATTAGGCATTCACATTCTACCATCTCTTGTACAAGCAACAGAAAAAGTATTATAAGAAAAAAGTGCAAAAAAAAACATGCTTCTACTGTATTGATTGCAACAGCGGGCTGTGCGTTTGTGACTGTTTCGAAACATATTAATGAAGGATGTGTACAAAATCTGCATCAGTACAGCAGTGGACACTACACATACCTTTATGGCTGTATTTATGTTAATGTTAAGGGGTGTTAACATGTTTCTATTACATATAATACCATTTTTTCTTATTGGAAACAATTCAAAATTTTTCGCTTGTTTGTTTAAAGGGAAAACGTAACACTAAGGAAACTACTATATTACAACAGCAAATGAAATTGTTAAATTGCAGACAAAGATTTGATTTCTACTTCAAATTTATTTTTCACTTCACTTTACTTGACAAAATAATAATGTGTTTGAGCGTTTGTGTTTTAGGCTATGTGTATGGAGGGGCCTTTTCTGGTGGGGCCTAAGACAATTAACCTCTACCTATGTCTTATTGTAAGACCAGCCTTGGTCAAAAAATTGTTACAGAAACAAAAGAAATTCTCTTAGAAGTTGGAAGTGCTCCAGGTCATTAAAAGATATTGTCAATATTTAAGTTCTTCCTCAATATTATTTTTTCCAAAGTGAGCATGAAACCTAGGAGTTATCGTGGCACTTTTTTTTCAATAACTTATTTAGCTATGAAATATAGAAAAAGTAAGAAATTTTCACACTGCACAAGACACATATCACTTCATTTACTCTATTCAATAACGTAGAACTGACTACTGTATTGCTTTACTGAAAGGCTACAAAAATCATTATATATTTTGCATGCACTAAATTGAAATTGCTCCCATAAAGATCACTGCTAAGAATAGGAAGTATAGCCACATTACCCATTTGTCTAAGTCTCTACACTGCTGTTTCAAAATCCTCCTTATAACATGCAAAGATTTAGATGGATTTTTCCTCCATATGTAATAAAATAATATTCATATGTAAGTACTGATTTACAAAACACAAGTGTTTTATAAAAAAAAAATTATACATTAAACTGTTGTTGGAAGTTGAGCCTATTGCTACATGTTTTGGAATGACCTGCCCAATAATGCAAGGAATGCCCAATTGGTTTTAGCATTTAAATGCATGCTTAAGTACCAATAATTTAGTGCACCCTCATTAGAGCTGTTCAGATTACAGCAAGTAACAATTTAGTTTAAAATAAAAGAGTGGCAGTCACTATTAGCTATTACTGAATCTTGCTATAGTACTTGTTTCCTTTACGTCAATGACCTACAGTGGGATGCAAAAGTTTGGGCAACCTTGTTAATAGTCATTATTTTCCTGTATAAATCGTTGGTTGTTACGATAAAAAATGTCAGTTAAATATATCATATAGGAGACACACACAGTGATATTTGAGAAGTGAAATGAAGTTTATTGGATTTACAGAAAGTGTGCAATAATTGTTCAAACAAAATCAGGCAGGTGCATAAATTTGGGCACCGTTGTCATTTTATTGATTCCAAAACTTTTAGAACTAATTATTGGAACTCAAATTGTCTGTGCGCGACCAATTGGCCCAGAAGTCTTCTCGTTGCCTGTTAGTGCATGTCCAACCTGAGCTTTATAGTTTAGTAATTGGCCTTGGAAGTCATCACCAATGTTAAAACGAGGGCCACCTCTGATTGTTGTTTGTTTGCACTTCAGGTTCAAGCTTTTCACAGCATGTGGCCATGCACCACACATCAGCAAAGAGGTAGGAAAAGTCCTGCATCATTTTCTCCTTTAAAGGTAGCCACAGTTATTTGAAACAAGAAAGGTAATCAATTTCAAGAATGCATCATTCACAAGACATTATATTGCATCTTGATTTTCACCCACTGATGAGAGGGTCCACACTAAATTCAAAAAAGCCACCAAAGAAGCCTACATGTGGAAAGTAAGTCAGGTGTACGATGCTCTTGTTTCAACAAGGCAAATAATCCTATTGTGGAAAGAACTATAAATGTAGAATATCGTTTTTTTTTTTATTTCTAAGTTGTTTGGTGGCCTCAAGCTGAACAGCAAATACCTGGCCACATGGCAGTTAGCGCTGCTACCAGCCATCCAGTGTGAAGATTGCAGGGCCTGTTATTGTGGCTTGACATTCTACTCTTCAAAGCCATTTGATTCTAAACTTGAGGTGTTGCAATTTCAATTTAGACAATTCATAGCCAATAGACTTTCCTAATGAGCAGGTGGTTGAGCGTTTACACTAAATCAATATGGCTATATTTTGCCAGATGTTGATGTCAGAGGGTATCATAATGATCTGATCCCAATAGAGACAGACCAGGCACATGCATCCTATTGTTTGATTTTTTTTGTTATGTAAAAGATATTTAAACTAGCATGTTTCACTAGTCACAAATAAAACATGGACAGATACAGTGAAATGTACGTTAACTAACATGCTTCACTAGTGATTTGGAAATGAAGGACAAACGGTTGAATTAGGTAAGTTAACATTTATGTAGAAGAAGTCTGCACATACACTGCGTAGCCCCATTTGACTCTTCATGTCAAAAACACCACTAGGCAGGAAGAGGATGAATTTCTGCTGCCTCTTAGTAAATACTGAATGGATGATAACCTTAAAGTTCTAAGGAACAGCTTTTTCTCCCAACTGTGATGGTGCTTGATGTGAAAAGTGCCATCTAAAATAGAGTTCTTAGAACTTTTAAAACGTTTTCTGAACCAGGCCAAGAGCTAAAACCAAAAATCAGAGAGATAAACTGAGTATCTAATGTGGAGAATGGGAGGCAAAAAGAAAACCAAAGTAGCAAAGCAAAGTCCAGAACCTGGTCTAATAACCTTTCCCTATCTAAACTTACAAAGTCTGTGAATTCCAAATATTTGAATGCATCTCAGTGCTCACTGCCATCAATAGCCATAGCATGATGATGTCATGAGAAAGAAGAACTCATAATTGGGACATGAAACCTTATGAACTCAAATTAATATAATTATTATTAATAATACATTAATAATTATAATAAACAAACTCAAATTATTTAAATAATACAAAGAAAAATAACCCTATATAATCCTAATCCCCCACTCAAGGACAAGTGAGAACAAAATAAATGGATAGGTAGATAAACTCCCCATCTTGTTCAGAAAATGAGGGTCTGCTGGTATCAGAATGTAGCTGTAAATACAGTGAGATCCTTGTGAGTGCCTTTTCTAAATTATAAGGTTACCTTTATATGACTAGAATAGGAGTGGGAGATCACAAGTATGTGTAGTTACGGCAGACTGTCTGGCGTTTTAGTCAAACTTAAATAATAATAACCAGAAAATACCTTTGAAAACACAAGCAACTGCACAAGGCAACTGAAGTAAACACAACCTTCGGTAACACTGCCTTGTTAAAGTGTTAATTATAATGACGGCTGGAATATCAAATAATTAATGGCACCATTAAGTAGTTACCATGAATCACCTCCATGTCTCTTCTAGCGTGGTATGCGTCAAATGTTCCTTTTGAAAAAACCCACCTGGTGTTAGCAGTGAATGTAATACCGTGTAAAGTCTGAAATGAACTCAGTCAATTAGTGTGCTGTTTAGGCTGATGGTTCACCTCATCCTTTCCATCCAAATAATGAATACAATTAAAGGTTTTAAGCACTAATTAGGGCTCCACAAAAAGAGTAAAAATCAAAACCCACTTTCTTAACATTATCAAGCTGTACCGTATAGGTTTGCTTGGCACGACTGCAAGTTAGTATGCTTATTGTAATGTCCTACTGTCACAATGGCAAGAAAGAAGATCACATGTGCAGCTGCAATATACATTACGTAGGGCTACATATGTGATGAAGTTTGATTTTGTGTTGAGAAAAGTGAAAAGATACAAAGAAAAAAGTGTAAATGTTAATTTATCATTAAGATATTTTACAAATAAATATATCAATTTTAGTAAAAGGTGCATTTTAATTTTAAAGGATGCATTGTACTTTGCTCTAGTTTATGTTGTATTTTCCAAAGCAGTTCTGAGAATCATGAGTCATTTTCAGTCTTGTGTGATCTTTGAAAAACTACTGTTGACTTATGACTTGCTGACTGTTCCTGCACCTGAGATGATTTTAGCAGAAAAAGAAGTGAACCATTAAACCAATACTGTGGTTTTCTGACTGTCAGGTAGAATAAAAAATAAAACTTAGTGGATTATAACAAAAACTGCAAATTTATAAACTTGACTTCTACTTTTAGATTGATGGAATAAAACTCTAAGTGCTCTACAATTTACGAGCTGTCTGGGATCACAAAAGGTAAAACCACATCTAACACTGAAATGCAGTAAACTAGCTTACAAGGAAGGAGCAAACAAATGTTTACACCATGTGTAATTTTATTCTCACAAACAGGCACCAGATACTGGAGAAACTTCATTATGTAACACCTTTTACAATGCATTATAGCATTTAGAAAATCAGGCTCATTAAATCTGGAAGGAATTTCTTTACGCAAGAAGACTCTTTCCTTTTTATCAGCTTGTTCTAAATCTCACATCAGATGTGCAGCCGTAACCAGAAGCATTGGAGATAGGAATGCAAGTAAAATGATGGACCAACAACCAGATCATAGTGTATTGGAAATGCCTGAAATGAACTGACTAGCATATGTTGGGAACTGTGCTAGGTGGTCTGACATTGTAAACCACTGTGACAAGTAGACCAGTCCACACTCCCATTTACATCAACGGAAATGCTGTAGAGGTAAGCATCTTAAAATTTTTGGACCTGAAGTGTGCACAAAACATCTCACCTATCTTTAAAAATAGTAAGTCTTGCACTTTTTGTATACATGTAATTAGTTTTTGTGATTTTTGCAGTACTACATAGTCATTCTGGCTAAGTCATTTCATGTTCTGCTTTTTTGATGGTCTCAGTTATTTTGGGACAATCTTTACATGGCCATGGCTGCATTCGCTGCCAAGTGATGAAGAGATCACATGATATATTGTGTCAATATGGCCCAAACTTAGGCCGTAAGGATACTCAGCAGCCAATCATAAACTGCGTGAGTGCACCTGATAACTATTTCTTATATATATATATATATATATATATATATATATATAAAAAAGGGCTCCACCTCCGAAAAAAGAGACCCTCGCTTAGCTGCTAATACACAAGCAAGGTGAGCACATCTGCAAGAACACTAACCATTTTACTTTTCCTCTGCTGCTAATACGTAAGCGATGTGAGCACATCATCAAAACAAAACTTCCCAGGAGAGAGATGCCCAGAGTAGTTCCTTTCAATTAACTGACATCTTTACATTTCAATTTTTTTTGTGACGATTTCAATAGTTTCTAGGACCCCGGGCTTTTTACAGCATGGGCTTACACAGCTAGTATATATATATATATATATATATATATATATA
>JANRMT010062821.1:36184948-36234391 GCA_026402145.1 Polypterus bichir lapradei | reverse complement strand
ACCACATGACACATTCAGAAATGTTCATATTTTTGAAATTGGCACCTTTTTTCTAGATACAATTAAACTGAATTAAAAATATAGCAAAGACATTACTAGTGTTCGTAATGTCTACTACTGCTTGAGACTGATTTTTAATTTATTATTCAAATACAATTGCAAAGCACCAAAGGTGTCTATGATTGCCTTGAGAAAAGAGGACAAATTGAATCTAACTAGGCATAGAAAAAGAAGTTGAAGGTCCTGATGGACAACTAAATAAGAGGAGAAGAACATCAGAGTATGTAGCTTGAGAAACAAACACCTTCAATGTCCTCAGTTGGCTTCTTCCTTAAATATATGCCAAAAAGCAGTGTCGTCTGCATAACTGAAAAGATGACTCTATGATGCCGACCATAATATGCTTTTCCAGCCATGCTCCATTCATTATCTGTGTTCTTTTGCCCATTTTCATCGTTTATTTTTTGCCAGTTTTAGATATGGCTTTTTTGTTTGAAACATTGCCTCACAGACCAGCATCCCGAATCACCTTTTAAAACTTTTCTGCCAAAGCACAAATGCATGGGCAAGGCAGATGAGTGGAAACACAATGGATTGGCAATCGGAAATAAGATAAGCATACTACCCTTGGTGAGAACACCAAGTAATGGAAGGTATCAGAAGAAAAGGGAAGAACGTTAAGCAGCAGATAGAACAAAGGGTCATATTATGGTAAACAGCAAGAAAAACTGAGAGGCCAAAACAGGAGTGGAAAAGAATGAAGTCAAAAACAAAGGAGATGTTGAACCAAAACTTTTAATACTAGCTTGGGTGTCTTAAACTACACTATAACCAAGTTTGTTAAATTAGAAACAATCCAATACTAGGATATCGGGAACTATGTGCTGTCATCATTTACAGGGGGAGCAAGATGACACACTCAATGATGTCACCTCCTTGTCATGTGACCAGGAACAGGCCACTGCCATTTCGAGATGGTCAGCATTGAAAAACAGAACACAAAATGGCTTAATAAAAATGTATAGGCACATATAAATATTAAAAATTCTTAAATTATAATGAGAAAGCTAAAAGATAGCACAGATTGTTCATGCTGTTTTAGGGCAATCTCCCCATCACAGACAAAATTCATTCTACGTAGTGGCATGTATTTTATGCACCTCCTACAAATTTCTTATGTGTACTAGCAGAGTTCGGAGAAAGTTGATGACCTTCTGTTGTTTTAAATTTATTTAAAAGTTACACAATTAATGTCTTTTTATAATAAGCTAGTTAAACAAGCTTTGTTCATTGAGTTATCTTTATTGCTGGTCATACAAATCCAGCAATCACCTTGATGACTTTGGCCATAAAATGGAAGTGACAACCTACTGTCATAGCATATGTGAGAGAAGAGTATCCTCAAATGTTCACTACTCTGAAAGCTGCATTACAGAAAATATAGTAATGCTCTTATAAGTGTAAGGAAAGACTACCAAGACATTGATTATCTTTCAACCGTTTTGTTCAAAGGGAGAATAAAATCATCAAGTTGAAACAGTGAAAAAATGGATAGGGTTCTGTTTCTTAACTGTTCTGTCTATAATAAACACCCAGGAAGGGAAGAAGCTACATATTTTTTTTATTAGGGTGAGGAAAGGGATCAGGAGATGGAGGAATTAAAGTGTGCTGTCAGAATCATAATAAACAAACAGGGGTCTGAGTAACAAGAAGAGTTACCCAAACAAATCATTAAAATCATAACCCAAACTCATACTCAAAAAGAGAAGCAGGGTTTCCAAGTCTACTTTTGAACTGTTGCCCCTAAGTAGACTAATCAAGTCTAATCAAGTTCATTTGTTTAGAATTCTTTTCAGAAGCTGATCCAATGCTCAGGTAATGGAGAACTGTAAGCCACAGGACATGATGACACAATGTGTCACTGAATAATTCTGCAGCTGTTAAAAACTCCACAAAACAGCGGTGCCTTCAGCCAAAGCAAAATTTAAAATGATGTGGTGAAATCACTATCATGATAGATAGCCTAACTCTATATCCCCATTCCACAAATCTATGATAGTTTATCAGAGTAGGAAAAACTCCAGTCTGTGCAATCAAAGTCTTGAAATGTTGCAAATAAAAATGTAGCTAAAACCAAGGTACACAAAAAAATATGTTTTAACTTTACTACCAGTTATCAATGACTCACTAGACAGTACCTGTTTAGTCATTTTGGTGATTCAGTTTCATAACCAAATGAAAAACTCATAAAAAAAGCCATTGTTTGTTTGATAAGTAGATCAGTACAAAATAAGTTACAAGTTTTGTGCAAGTCATTAAGGAATATTACATTTTCATCCCTAAATTGTCATTCCAAACTTAATAATGAAACTGAAACACCACAATAATAAAACCAAGCGAATATGTCTCAAAATAAACAAAAACTCAGGCCAGATCTTCCCGGGTCTGCCTTAAAAAAAGGAATCAATCCAGACTCAAATGGCATAGTTCAAGGCCTGTACAGGTCCATTAATGATGAAACCTATTCAAAATACACAAAAAATGTCCTTCAGGAGAATTCATATCCATAAACCTCTATCTTTCTGGGAGAAAACCTAAGGAAAGGTCCTTAACTATAAATAATGCATTAAATAAACAAAGAAAGTACACTAATGGCAAGGCTGGGTAAAAAAAAAAGGTTTTCTTAAGAAAGATGACCCAAAGCTAATCCAGAAATCAGTACCCACAAAGAGAGAGCCAAAAATACATAAAATCAGGAAAATCCAAAGCAATGCGCACAATAATGAACTTGACACCACAAACCATAGGTGTTAATGAACCTTTGATGGAGCTGTCTCCTCAACCTGAATGTAAAGACTCATAGTGGTCCCTCAGTAGTGACGCCATGATGACTCTGTCTCTACAAGATTAAACTACAGGATTTACTGTCAATAGCGGATTTAGATCTTTGCAGGAGCAATATCAAATGAAGGCTAGGTCCCAAAGGCTACCTACTTTGGCTTTGACAGGAACATGCACAAGAATGGAGAGCTGGCAAAACATCTATACAACAAAACATAACAATGATGACCATAAAACTTTGACATGTAGTGAAAGGGAAAATGGAGAATGCTTATAAATGAAGGATTTATTTACTAATATAGTAAAATGCAAAAAAGGCACAATGGAGCTGTCAAACGCAGAAAAACCTAACACAGAAAGCATAATACTGTAATCACATTAACACCTATAAGCAAATGAATTATTCCCAACTCCTGAGCCTTCTCAGTCAATTTAAAAAGCCTAAGGTAGGGCTCAGAGGTGGTGATGTCAGGGTGGTCTTACCTCCTGGGGCACCACCCACAAAGAACAAGGAGCAAAACCAAATTTAAAGTGACAGTACACAATTACAAAATCACATATGACATGACATATAACTCAATATGAATAAAATCCACAACAAAATTAAATATACATAACAAGCGGATATGGGAAAGTGAATAGAAATCTGCATACTTCTCGCAGATTCCTATTGAAGTCTCCATGGAGAAGCGCATTCAACAAAAATGGTGACATTTCTGGCAGATTTTAAATGAATAGCTAATCAAACCATCAGACCCGCTTTCATTTCTTGCTCTACACTATGAATGGCTTTTATTGGAAGCTCACTGGGTGATTCACTGTCTAGTGCCAACCTGACACACCTTCATTTCTGTCTATCTTCCATACCTGTCCAATCTCTGACATCATCTATCCACCACCTTTTTTGTCTTCCCCACTACTCTTTCCCTCCATATAGCCCTGAACAATGTCCTTTTCTAAACACACTTCTTTTGTTGTCATATGACCGTAATACACTACTTTCAGTTTCAATATCCTCCTCTGTTTTACTTGCTGTAAAATCCACTCATTTGTTTTGTATTCCATCCAAGAAACCCTCAACAAATTCCAATAGCACCATATCTCAAAAGCTTCTAGCCTCTATGATGTTCCTGCTTCTCCAAATGTTTCTTAGAGTCTGCACTGCACTTCTAGCCACAGCCAGTCTCCTTCTTATATCTGTTTTACACAGTTCCTTTAAGCACCAAGCACAAATAAACAAAACAACTCTACCTGCTGAAGTACCTTTTCTGCAACAGTCATTTCAATGAATGACATTCTCTTGCTGACACCATTATTTTTGTTTTTGTGATACTAATCACTAAACTTGCTTTATCACTAGCTTGATTTATTCTAAATCAGATTATGAGGCAGCAATCAACACAATGCCACCTGCATATCAAGTTGTTAATGAGATGTCCTCAAATTTTGAATCCTTTCCCAGATTCATCCTGGATGATTTGTGCTCTCATGTTCACTTTGACATAGCCAAATACTTAGTATACCAAGCAAATAAGAAAGATTTGCTCGGTGAATTTTCTGTTTGCAGTTATTAGAGTATCAGCTTCCCTTCCTGCACGGAAAGCTGCTGTGCATTAAAGTTTGCAATGGTAGAGGCAAATATATAGTCTGCTTTGGAGTAATAGTGAAGACTGGAGGCAGCTGATTGACACTGACAGTTCATACTTGCACAAACAACACAATATAGCCTTTGACAGGAAGTAGTTCCATAGAAACTAAAAACAATCTTTCCAGGGTGCGGTAAATGTATTCAAAAAGCACAGGAGTCAAACATTTCTCTGTAGCCTTACAGTGTATCTCACATAGCTGGATTCAAAGCAACACGTCCATGGTCTTCAGTGTTCTTTTATTTGCATTTAAACCCAATGAGCTTGGTCCTTGAGGCTAATTTCAGTTTTCACTCTCTCCGTTAAAATGGAAGGAGACAGGTAAACAGCAAACAGCTATGGGAGCTGGGTTATCAACCCAGGAAGAGGTCCTGTACATGTGACCTACCACAGGTCCATAAGGATTGGGTCAGGAATGGTTTTGCAATGCCAAGAGACAAAACAGGAATGCCTATCAGTAATTTTCACAAAAAAACATTATCTACTACTAGTGAACACTCACTTCTGATGGAGATAGGGGCATTTTGAATTAATTTACAAGTTACAGGGTGAATTATTTTAATAGACAGATTTAAGAGGATCCAATGCTGTGAACATCTGCATGATGTGTTTTGAAACATGTCAGATCTGGCATATAATATAGGACATGTATAGCAGTAATACTGAATCACGAGGAAGAGGATTAGGAGCATATCACCCATCAAGAAAAAAAATCTGAGAACACTAACTTGTTCACCATAATACAAGATTAAGATGGTCTGAAGTGAAGATGATGTGAGGTCTAGGACAAGCTGATAAGGAATCGCCTTAATATGAGTGGATATTTTGCTGCACAACCAAATCTTTCAATAAATATTAACCAACAAAATAAGATATGCATGCATATTGACATTTTTTATTGAAAAAAAAAAACTAAAAAAAAAGCCCACAGTGTAATTAACAGAATGAACACATTGTTTCAACATGTATAATGAGAAAAAACAATTTCATTACTTACCGCCTCAACCTCAGAAGGATCATACCAGACATTAATGTAGGGATGCTGCAAAGCTTCATCCACTGATATTCGTTTTGCAGGATCAATAATAAGCATCTTTGACAAAAGGTCTCTGGCCTGACTGGCTGAAATAAAAAATTTTATGTGGAACAATGTCATAAGTATAACATGAAGAATATGATGGCCACACTGATATAATATGTGCAGTTTAAAGACAGTCATAAATAAATCTAATCAACTATAAAGTGAATTTGATAAGGTGTTTGAAACTCTAAACTCATTAATAACACTTCTTTCATGGTAGCTGCAGTGGTGGCACTGTAATATGTAATACTATATATGCCAAATTAAATAAAAAGACATGGAATAACATACATAATGCAGCAATATACTGTATATAAATGAATGATTAAATTATAAACAATAAAAAATAATTAAATAAGTCATCTAATCATGAATAAATATAATTCACCATTTTATTTATTTCAATAATACAGTTATATTAAATTTAACCATTGCAGGTTCATTTCTAAATGGCCTTACTTTTAATGACTGTTTTAGTTAACAACTGAAAACAGGTAATAAAGTAAATTTAAAAATATTTGATATTTTGTATTTCTTGCTCTGTGTTTATCCACAGTGTTTGTCTCAACCTCCCTTGGCTGACGCTTTCTCTCTTGATCTCTCTCTTGTAAAGCCTGCTTCTCAGACTCTGTCATTTTAAGGCACATTGTTCGCCTCCTGTCTGCTTTTAGACTACCACCAATGGTAGACTGGCCCACATTACCTGCTGCGAATACATCATTAATATTCTTGCCTCATTTTTGAAGGTGAAGCTCAAAGTTCCCCCTACGCCTTTTCTCTGTATCCATGTGTATCTCAACTTCTGTTGCCCAGCACTTCCTGTTTTGATCATGCTTAACTGAGTAACCAAAGTAAAACTGGCTTATCTGATCGCTCAGAGGGACTGGATACACGCACACACACACACACACACAAAGTCTGATTTTATTATATAGTAGAGACATGGCACTTTCCGAATGGCACAGTTTTTAATGGTTTTTTTTTAACGCCAATGGAATTTATTTCAGAATGAAACTTTTCATGATGTCTTTGTCACTTTTTAATCAAGACCAACAGGCTGAACATATTTCGATTGGTTAATCATTTGCTGTCAGTTACTTTGGACTGAATCTAGGCAGTAGGCTACAAAAAATATTTTGTGCTATATCTGAGGCAGCAATAATAATACGGTGCTGGCTTTTAATGTGTTGTACCAATGAGGTCACATGACATAACTTGGGGGTAGGGTGACCTATCCACAGCTAATAAAAATGTCAGTGTCCATGCATATATAAAATAATTATTAACATGACACTTAGCTTCCAATCTTCGACACTTGTTTAATGTAATATATTCACCCACAAAATCCAACACCCCGGAGTTATTATTATTGTTGGATGCAGAAAAACCATTTGATGTAGTTGAATGGGTTTGGCCCAAACATATGTGCATGGATCAAAGTACTGTATACCAGTCCAGAAGCTTTGTGTTAAGCGTTCGTATTAACAAAATTATTTCAGACTACTTCAAACTAGAACATGATACTAGACAAGGATACTCCCTGTCACTACTGCTTTTTGCAATTGCCACTGGCACTAAACTTCAAAATGTTTAGGAGATAAAGGGGATTTTCAGAGAAGGACTTGAACAGAAAATATCATTTTATGCAGATGATATGGTACTGTATATATATTGGATCCACAAAATGCCGTGTCTGCAGTCCTAACAGCACTAGCAGAATTTCAAAAGATTTCTGGACTCAAAATTAATTTGAATAAAAGTGTGCTCTTTCCAGTGAACTCTCTAGCACACAATATTAGATTGGACACCTATCCTTTTATCATCGCAGATCAGTTTAAATGCCTAGGGGAAAACATCACAAGTAAACATAAAGCTCTTTATTAATAAAAGATTGCTATCTGCATGGAAAAACATAAGTAAGACTTGCATAGATGGTCTACCCTTCATCTAACTTTAGCAGGGAGAATTAACACTGTCAAGGTGAATATCCTTCCTAAGCTTCTTTTTCTATTTCAAAGCATTCCAATATACATTAATAAATCATTTTTTAAGAAGTTAGATTCAATCATAACCTAATTTATTTGGAATTCAAAACATCCATGTATCCAAAGGGCAACCCTATAAAGACTTAAAAGGCAGAGGGTGGCATGGCTCTAGCTTTTAATTTTATTACTGGGTGGCAAATATACAATCTACAAAAATCTGGACATTTGACACAAATAGACAAACACACAGAGGCTTGGTCCACAATAGCGATAAAATCCTGCAGTACTTCTTTATATTCCTTGCTTTGTATCCCAGTAAATTGCCAAGTTATTGCCAATATACTAACAACCCAATTATGCTTCATTCACTCACAATATGGATCCAATGTAGGAAGTACTTCAAGACAGAGAAGCTTTTCTCTGTGGCACCTCTGCACAATAACCACTTTTTTCTATCCTCTCAAACGTTTGGAAAACATACGGGATTAAATCTTTAGAGATTTGTCCGTAGATAATGTCCATGCATCCTATGAACAATTACACTCCAAATTCAACTTTCCATCAACACAATTCTTCCACTACCTCCAAATTAGAAATCTGCACAATTTTTCTCACCTCCCACCTACTTCTATTCCAAAAGAAATATTGATCAGTCTTGAGGACTCAGACAGGATTTCTGTAATATATAAAAACATTTTAAAGTCCCTCCCTTTCAATGATCCCAGAGTACAGTGGGAAAAGGATCACTTACTCAACATTTCAGAAAAGGAGTAGAAGACAGCCATGTATAGAATTCATTTCCGCAAGAAGATGCATGTACAGAGAGGCACCATTTATTGTTGGAAGTTCGGGGTGACATGGCTAAAAGATTTAGGCGTTATCTGGTGTATCAACCTGGAAACTTGCTTCTCCTTAGGGCATGTCAAATTAGCGCTATGGATTATAGCTATTTTTTGTATTTTGGCACAAATAGTTTTCCATGATCTAAAAGTGATACTAATTTAATTAATGCTCTTGCCATTTTAGGGCTAGTTTATACTTCACACTCAGAACATTTATGTGCACGTATCACGGCCACCACATGTTCCCAGCATTCTTTTGACACTTCCTCTAAGCACACTGTCAGAAATTAACGTGACACTTGCATGAATTGCAATACCTGTAAAAATATGGGTGGGGTGTGTGTGTTCGAATTTTGGTATGTGATGTCAGCATCGTTGTTTACTCTCAACATGCAACAGCAGGCTTGCAGCTCCTACAGGATCAATCTGCATGCTTTAATGTTTGATGAATGGTTCGATACGGTGAAGCAAATCATCAAACTTGAATGCAAACATATGAATGTCTCAATGGTGCTTTTCTTCATCCATTTTTTCCATAGGCAATACAAGCACTGCATATTCCCCATTACAAAGAATCAATATATTTAAAGGTTTCACATATTATACCATCTCCTGTGTCATTGTTGCCACCTATTTTTTTGTTTTGTCCAACTGCAACAGCACCAGAGTGCATTGAATTTTTATTTTCAACATCTTTCTTCCCTCAGTTCACAACACAGCAAAACCAGACATTGTATTCTAACCATGATGATTTCTTGCACTGCCACCTGGTGGAATCATTCAGATTTACTTAAAGTACATTTGCAATTATAGTCAGTACACTGCTTGCACAGCAGTAGCATCCTCAAGCTCATGCGTCGCATAGTGTTAAGTATATTTTCGGGCTTAATCCCTTGCATGATGTCTGTTGGGTCACAGAAAGACAAGAAAATGGGCATTATGTTCAAATTAAAAGTTACTGTGAGGTATTAAAGCTTATATAGTTTCAGACTTTACACACAATAGCTTCATGAGTCATGTTTAAGCATCTCAACAATACGGCATCAAAGGCAATTGGGTACATAATGATTTATAAAGCATGTTATTCTGACCACAGAAAATTAAATATCTGTCACGGAATCAATTATGGGCTTCAGTTACACTGTGATCCCGGGACCACTCTTTAATTATGAGCAGCTTTATCATCACAAGTTAAAAAGCACATACACAGAATTAAATAGTGATTAGGTGTCCAGTTAGGGGGAAAAGCCACAATAGGGAAGCACAAATTATCTATCAGTGCAAAATAAATAAGCATGTCTTCTTTCAAGTGACAGTGTTAAAATTAATTCCCCATAAGTGAATCATTTGGCTTGCACGGAGAAACCCCCCACCACCACCACACATTGCATGACTACACATCCTCAGTCAGCACACGTTTCCTTTGAATTCACCAATAAATCACTGTCAACTGAGAGCTAAACTAGAACAGACTGCAGGCACTGGCATAGCCTTAAATAAGTATTTCACCCATTCTCATTTCTTTCTCATTTTCACATACCATAAACCAATTTAGCATGGTCTTACGATTTTTTTGTTAATTCAGATTTAAAAACTTTAAACCCCAGTCTGTTTATCTTGTATCTTCAGGGTAAAAATGTTACAGAGTAACAGTTATATGTAAACATTTATTTTATCATGTTTTTTACATATATAATGAATTTCTCAAAAACTCTTTCAGTAGCAATTGCGGATATATTTAGTATGCTAGCCTACTGAATATTGTATTCATCATGTTACTGCCAAAATGTATTTATTTGGCTTTTATCCAAAGCAGCTTAAATATTTGAAACACAATTGGCTACTTTTGTTTTGCTTTTCCAGTTGGAGCACAGACAGATGAAGTGACTTGCACATGGTCACACAGTATCAGTGGTGGGATTTGAACCCACAACCTCAGGGTTTGAGGTCCAAAGCCTAAAACACTGCACCATGGCATACATTTCTAAATTTAGCTATAGTACACAAAAAGCCACACATCCCAATTATCTAATTTATAATAATATAATAAAAAAAAAACACAAAAGATAGCTTTCTGGTGTTATTTCCTAATTGACGATCCATTTTATTGAAGTAGGAAGTAGAAGAAAACATTTTAGAGGATTTTTAATTGTGCTTATTTAAAACCTACAGGTACAGCACCGTGGAAAGCTCTAAACGCATCAGCAGACACCACAAAGGACTTACTCCAGACTCAAAATATTTTTTTCTTTCAGGAAAGTGTGCAGCATGAAAAGAATAAGTACTTTAGACTAGGAAATAAGTCAAGGTCAAAATACTGAAAAAAGGTTGTCTCCGAGAAGTCAAATCAAAAAAACGAGCATTGTACAACCAGAACATAAAACACAATTCGGTTTGAAGTGGGAAAGTATAAGATTCAAGACCAGAATAGCAAAAGCAGAGATTCACAAAGAAAGGCTTAAAGCTTTAGTAATAATCCAAATCATGGCGAGTGGGTGGATTGGAACTGTGTAATCACACTTCCCAACACCCAAGATATATGTCTCAGCAATGAATTCTACAAGAAGATTGGTGCCCATAACCAAAACCAACACAGCATCACAGGATAATAATAACATAAAACTAAAACAGCAAACTTTACCCCAATGAGCAGAAAATTAATAAAACCCTGCAAGTAATATTCTAAAGGACAATAAATTAATATTGCCACATACAGATTTCATTGCTAAATCAAGAAAACAGATTTCAAAGTTGGCCAAATTCACAACATAATTTCAATTCTGAAGGCACCATAATAATATTTTGAATCTACAGGGTGGGCCATTTATAAGGATACACCTTAATAAAATGGGAATGGTTGGTGATATTAACTTCCTGTTTGTGGCACATTAGTATATGTGAGGGGGGAAACTTTTCAAGATGGGTGGTGACCATGGTGGCCATTTTGAAGTCGGCCATTTTGGATCCAACTTTTGTTTTTTCAATAGGAAGAGGGTCATGTGACACATCAAACTTATTGGGAATTTCACAAGAAAAACAATGGTGTGCTTGGTTTTAACGTAACTTTATTCTTTCATGAGTTATTTACAAGTTTCTGACCACTTATAAAATGTGTTCAATGTGCTGCCCATTGTGTTGGATTGTCAATGCAACCCTCTTTTCCCACTCTTCACACACTGATAGCAACACCGCAGGAGAAATGCTAGCACAGGCTTCCAGTATCCGTAGTTTCAGGTGCTGCACATCTCGTATCTTCACAGTATAGACAATTGCCTTCAGATGACCCCAAAGATAAAAGTCTAAGGGGGTCAGATCGGGAGACCTTGGGGGCTATTCAACTGGCCCACGACGACCAATCCACTTTCCTGGAAACTGTTCATCTAGGAATGCTCGGACCTGACACCCATAATGTGGTGGTGCAGCATCTTGCTGGAAAAACTCAGGTAACGTGCCAGCTTCAGTGCATAAAGAGGGAAACACATCATCATGTAGCAATTTCGCATATCCAGTGGCCTTGAGGTTTCCATTGATGAAGAATGGCCCCACTATCTTTGTACCCCATATACCACACCATACCATCAATTTTTTTGTTCCAACAGTCTTGGAGGGATCTATCCAATGTGGGTTAGTGTCAGACCAATACCGGTGGTTTTGTTTGTTAACACAAACACAATGGGCAGCACATTGAACACATTTTATAAGTGGTCAGAAACTTGTAAACAACTCATGAAAGAATAAAGTTACGTTAAAACCAAGCACACCATTGTTTTTCTTGTGAAATTCCCAATAAGTTTGATGTGTCACATGACCCTCTTCCTATTGAAAAAACAAAAGTTGGATCCAAAATGGCCGACTTCAAAATGGCCACCATGGTCACCACCCATCTTGAAAAGTTTCCCCCCTCACATATACTAATGTGCCACAAACAGGAAGTTAATATCACCAACCATTCCCATTTTATTAAGGTGTATCCATATAAATGGCCCTTCCTGTATTTGATTTAGTAATGTATTTCATGAAGTGATACCAGCTTTTACATAAATACTCAAGTTACAAATTAGAAGTGAAGGGAAATATTTCAAGGGTTAAACAGCACAAAAGGTAAGGTGTTCCATATAAAATTGATATGGGCTATAAAAAATATTATGGGGTTCAAAGAATACAGTCAAATACATTAGAAGTCACATCCAAGTACAGAAACTGTTTAATGAAGTTGTCCCAGCAGCACCAGGAGCAAGGCTGAAGCCTGTGTGTAAACATTATCAAATTGGTGGATGACACCAAAGTGATTGAGTATATCAGAAATAAAGAGGTAACTAGATACAAGAATGAAACAGTACATTTCAAAAAATGGCTCTGCCAGCATAGCCTTGTCTTAGATATCATCAAGCCAAAAATCTCATTATAAACATCTGAAGATACACAGAGAACTTGGTCAGGAGAAAAAGGGCATAAACTGTTGGTTGTATCAGAGTCCTTGGGTAACTACTGACAGCTGACAACTCAAGGCTGCACTCACAAAGCTAAGATCACAAGTGCAGAATGGAGAGCACTATCAAGTTCTAGGGCTCTGGAGGAAAGGCGGCACACTTTTGATGTATTGTTACTACACCACAGAAGGTGTTCTGACAGGTAGCATCACCATGTGGGATGTGCTGCCAATTCAAGACGGAAATGACCTCCCATGGCTTCACAAATATGTACAAAACATTACAGGATTTATCTTACCATTAACTGTAAACACCTATCTCAAGTACAGCTGTTATAGATGCTGTAACATATTATAGAACTCTATCTTAACCAAAAAGAATTGTGTTATGCACTGACATATGCATAATAAACTTGAGAAAAGCTGTCACATCTAAGTAAATTATAAATTTACAGAGGAAAATAATAATTTGCTTACGCATTAGCAATGTACCTAGCAAACTACGAGACTTATCAGGTTTGGATCTTTCATTGTCTACATGTGCACTCCCTGACTAAATTCTACAATAGTTGAGAAAATTTTGCTACAACTTCATGTGAAATTTTGTAAAAGTAAATTGGACTAGGGAAGTATTTTGTTCCAAATTTCCATAATATCTTGCAGAGGGTGAAATTTTTGGTAAAACTATCAATTGAGATACCCCCACGGCTTCTTATACTACTGCACCTTCATTTTCTGTTTTTTTTTAATAGTAGCTTTTATGAAGGTTGTTCTTTAGTGTGCTTCTTTGTGTTTTGGACTATTAGATTATTTAGTTCAATCCAATTATCTCATGCTCAAAGATATTTAAACATGCTCTTTGAATTGCCATACTTGACTTCATACTGCAATTTCATATTTCTGTATTCTGTATTTTTTTTAAACTGGAGTCATATGCAAACAAAGCTAACTAAATTGCTTGAAGAATCATAAAGTTGGGTAAATAAACAAAGGTGGTTATTGCACCAGAAAAAAATCTTTTTTTTTTCCTGGCTGATTTGACTAAAGCTTTTCATTTAACATCAAACTTTACCAATATGTGATGCATACCCTCCCACAGTCATTATGATGTGCATGTGCCAGTTTATAACACAAGGTCACTTATTACATTGTCTAAAATAAACTGTCAAGTCAAGTTGGGGAGCATGCACTGGTACAGTGCGTTGCCGCACCCACTACATGACGAACCAACTCGGGATCCCAGTTTGCAACCCCCCAGGCAGACACGCAGTCCAGTCCCACCCTCTGGAAATGACCCTCTATCTGCCACAACCAGGTGTTACGTGGGTGGCCCCCTGCCCTGGTCCAGCCACTCGGGTCCCCAACAATGAGGATCTTATGAGTCAGATCACCCTCAGGGAAATGTGCCGTAGTGCCGTAACTGATGCTCCCTCATAATGCAGGTAATGTGCCTCATTCGGGACTCCATGAGCAACCATTCATTCGACACAAAGTCAAACCAACAGTACCCAAGGATTTTCTGGAGAGACACAGTACCAAAGGAGTCCAGTCTTCGTCTCAGGTCACTGGATAGCGTCCATGTCTCACAACCATATAGCAAGACAGGAAGCACCAGGACTCTAAAGACTTGGACCTTCGACCTTTTGCATAGATATCGGAAACACCACACACCCCTTTCCAGCGACCTCATGACCCCTCATGCTCGCCCAATCTGTCTACTGACTTCATAGGAAGAGTCACCTCTCGACAAGGTCGACACTCTCTCCGCAGACAGACACACTGCTGATGGCTGTGCCCAAGAGGTCATTAAAGGCCTGGATAATAAAAAATAAATTATAATTATAAAATGGAAAATAAACTGTAATGTCCAGTTAAAACCTCAAAGAGTTCACTTTGACATGTCACAATGAATACAAAGTGTCAGAAAACGAAGGTGAGAGATTTCAATATTTCTGCTTTAATTTAAGCATACTACACAAAAATATGCAAGTTTTATATATTTTTTTGCCTATTAAGGCTTCAAAGCCAGAAACTTTAATCTGTGCATTGATGCTTATGTTAAAATTCTAAAATCAAAACTAACAGCACAAAATCACCGTCTAGCTGTAACGCCTTCTTGTTGAGGCAGAATGTAATGATAATAGCGATGAGAAGACAGGTATAGTTAGATGCCAGGCCAAAACACTGTAACCAAAAATCTTTCCTGTGTTTCGTCACAAATCACAAACTCTAACTAGAAATTGAAATCAAACAAACAAAGCAAAGAATCCTATAATGAGAAAATCTAAGTACATGTCAAAAACAATTGACATGTCAATGTGAATTTCCCCTTGGGATTAATAAAGTATCTATCTATCTATCTATCTATCTATCTATCTATCTATCTATCTATCTAAAACAAGAACATGGTTTTATCAGGATAATCAGGAAGAAAACAGCATTGACCTTTAGAATGTCACAGGGTTGCCATATATCACGCACTTCTAGCTATCTGAAACTAGCAATGCTGTGACAATGATGTAAACAATATGGCATTCCAAAAGACATGAAAATATATGAAGCACAAAATAACTGTTACATATAGATTCATCATAGTAAAAGAACCCTAAAGGAACTTAAAAATAATAATGTAGGAAAAAGACTATAAAAAATAAAATCAAAGCACCACTCTTAAGGTTCATGAATTGCAAACGTGTCATGTAATGCATGTTAACATGTCTACAAATCCTAGATTTACGTTGTCAGATTCTATCCAAAAGGACCTTTCATGACTGATCTGTTCTTAGTAACCTCACAGAACCACCACATGTGCCAGTTTCATAGCATATTGAGCAAAGTAGAGTAGTAGCAAACAAGATAATAAAAGGAAAATAATCAAAGGCCCCTTTGAAATTATGCTGGTGTAAAAACCTAAATACAAAAATTATAGAAATTATGTCAGTAGATGCTGAGAATTTGATTAGGTTTACGTTTCTTTATAGTTGCCAAATGAAACAGGGAAGGTTGGGTGGGACAGCATTAAGTCAGTTGTGATGTGAAGGCTGTCAAAAAGCTTTGAATGCTGTTGAAAATAACTCTAAGAACAGTGATAGAGGATGAAGGGTGAACGAAGTATGTAGGTGCTAAAACCTAATGAACATGCGCCAAGCTTATTGTATTGAGCACAAGACCATACAAGAAGCAGCTCAGTTTCGTTAAACTGTCCATTGTGGGAAGGCAGGCAGAACAACATAACGTCACCCTGGCTCACATAAGGCAGTGTGCTGGGAGCAAAAGAGAGAATAAATTTTGGGGGTGAGAACTCAACATATCTAAGAACCTGTTCTGCTCTTTTCAGTCAGTGGCTGTAGGGGTCTCACTCAGGATATATATATAGAGAGAAGTCAGTCTTACTGAGGAGAGTTGGAGAGCAGACCAGAAGAAGACCATCCTTAAGGTCACACAGCCTGATCAGTGAGAGAACAGATTTTGTAATTCCCTAATCCCAGATATAAAAAGAACAGAAGTTGGTGCATACTGCATAATTTATTTGTAATTAATCAGGATGTCATGACGTGTTTGTCAATTTGTACATCAGATATTACTCATACAGTATTTTGGGAAAAATTGTCTATTATCATTTTATTAGAATGGGTTCCCTAATAAAAGTAGTAAAGAAACAATGCAAATTCATGTTGTAAAATGAAAACCAAACCAGAACTGGGTAGCATAATGGTGTAATAGTTAGCTTTGCTCCCTCACAACTCAAACATACTGGGTTTAATTCTTTGGAGTATGCTCTCTCCATGCCTACTTGTGGCTTTCCTTAGATATTCTGATTTTCCTTCTTCTTCCTAAATAAGTGTGTGTCAGGCTATATAGTGACTACAGATTGCTCCAGAATATAAATGAATGAGGGAATGTGTTTGAGTTTTACTTACAAAGTACCCACAGGGTTTATAAAATGCAAGGACAAGTGGAGAAACAAAAAGCCTAGTTGACAAAAATCTTCCAAAACTCACTTAATACCCCAAGCTTAGTTTTAGAAAGTTTACATTTTTTGATCAATGCTAATACATGGGCAAAATGATTTCTAATCTAGCTTTATAATGTGTACGTATAATGCAGGATCGGCTATCTAGAATCATTTTTGAGTAAGGATTAAGTGAGGTTTGAAAGCAGGCTTTTCAATTAATAAAAACCTCAACTTTAAAAACGGCAGCCATGACTGTGCAAGAGAAAGTTGAGTTTGAAAAACTTGTCTTAAAATGATACTATAACTCTGAAGGATTAAGAAATGCAGAAAATATATAAATGAAATAAACAGCTTTTTTGAAAGCAGTTCAATGTCAGGGAAGTAATTAACAAAACATCACCTAGACAGATGGTGTTTTGCTTCTCTGAGGTACTGAAAAATAAATTAATAAGAATCTAAATGAGAGTTAAAAAGGCCAACAAGCTCCTCTAATTTATATGATATCTACAGCTGATATTCTTATTTTTCGTTAAGGAATTAATTATTTTAAAATAGCAACATTGATTACTGTTGAAAATGCATCATGTAAAGGATTTTGGAATCAATCTAGTGGTTTCTAGTGGCTTAGTGTGAGGCTTTTAACTAAAGGTTTCATGTGAAGCGAGTCTTGCATACTGCTTAATCATTAACAGCTCTTTTTAATAGAATCTTCTACCCTGAATTTACGAGGGGGATTTGTGAAAAATGTCTATCCTGATTTAAATTATTGCAGTACTTTTGAAATCTATATATAACATGTTTAAGTAATCAACAAGTGAGATGACTTTGCTTTTCTTTTTCTATTATAGTTGAGTTTTTTCAAACTGTGAACCAACAACTCATATTTTCTGAAAAAAAATGTTAACTGTATTTCAGGAATGAGAATAAATAAAACAAACATTTGCTCTTTTTAATTATAGGGCAAAAGGGGTAAAAGCAAAAGTGATCAGACCACTTATTTCTAGTGAATGTGGTTTTATTTGAAGAATATGCTACTATTTCCAGTGACTCTTCCACTCTGGCTGTTACTAAGGGGTACCACAACTGTGAGACCATTTTTTCTGTAGTGCATGTATTCTTTGTTTTATGCTTTCATTAAGCTGCCTGGTCAAAGTTCTCCCTGGGGATGGATGATAATGGAAATGACAACCCGAAGTAACGCCTTTAGAAAATTCAGAATGATTGTGGAGCTCTCAACTTGGACAGAAGACAAAAGGAATACAACAGGAAACAAAAAGAGAACTATAGTTTAATATTTTTTTACCAAAATTAGTTAAGGTTGTGTGACAACTAAAACACTCACGAAAACTTTGTCCTGACTTTTTCAAATCTACTGTTTAAATTGCTTACTTTAAGTTTCACATTTTGTGGGGAAAAATGGGACATGACATGATAAAATGCTAGGGTCTCCCTGACATCTCCAATTATTAGCAGAGGTGCAAATAAAATAAAAGTAACAAATAAATAATAAAATTTTGCAGAACTTGTCAACTGTTCCATTCTCTTATCCAAAGAAGTGCTTCTGCAGGCTGCTGTGGCCTTCAACATTTGGGTCTGAAAATGAACACCAATGTCTGGCAGCTGCAGCATTTATATTGGGACAGCAATAGAAAGGGGGGACCTCCAGGGTACACTGGAAGTGAAGTCACTATTCCTTTGAGGGCTTCTCCTTCACTCTTGATCCAAAAAAGGAAGAGAAGTTAGTAAATGTGCTTCAGTGTAATTCATCCCATTGTGTTGTCCTGACTGGAGCAGCCAGCACACTCTCTTATCATTTGTACGTGACAACTTGTTCTAAGAGGCTATCTTCATAGAACATAATTGCTGACAATCCTTACTATTTATATTTAAATTGATTTTCAAGAACTAAATCATTTTTTTCGTTGTTTTCTCTTTCTGGTATCCTGCCCAGAGGATTATTTTCCTTGGCATTCGAGCCCTCTGGAGTTTTGGAATTTAACCATCAGAGACTGAAAACTTCCCTGAAAAATTTTAAAATTAAAATTTCCCCATATGTTGTTTTAGAAATATTTTGTATTTTTACTTTATTATTTGTAATTATAACTTTTGCTTTTAGTAAATCCATTTGAGCCACACTCTTTGTATGAAAATGGACTAGAGAAAGAAATGTTGTTACTGCTCTTTGAAAGGCATTCAGGAAAGAAGTGGGGGCTCTTTGATCTTTACACAGGTTAATTATATTGTGTCTGCTAATGCAAATGCACAACTATCACACCATGATTGAAATTGTGAACCTTTTGTTTGTGTCCCAGTTAAGCAATATGAGGCACATCCAAAGTTATGCAATGATCAATAGGTCTCTATGTGCACATGACTTTCCCCTACATAAAGCTGTAATTTTATCAGTACAATATTGTAGGCCAATATTTTATTACGTGGAATGAAGTTACCTTGTTGAAAAAATGAATATTCTTTGCCCCAAGTTATTGTGTATTTGAGGAACAAATATGCACAAAAAACACAAAGTCATTGTTTCTGTGGAGCAAAATCACCAGGAGAAATTTTTTCAATCTCAATTGGCTTTTGGCCTTTTACAGAGCTAATAATGTTGCCAGGTTTCTTTCAGATTGAGTGATTCATTTTTGTGTTTTGGTGTCCACAGACTCAAACCCTGACATACAAATATCATTAAAAATGTGGTCAGATTATATTTAGGATGGGCAAAGCACATAAATCATGTTAAAAGTTGAAAATTTAAGTCTATTTAATTACTTGCCATGTACATCTCCCTCTATATATAAAATCCAGTGCCTGTCTGTCTGTTTGCTTTTCACGAGAGAAAAACTTAACGGATTTAGATCAGGTTTTTTTCTATAATTTGCTTGAACATTCTGGTTGATTATGCAACTTCTCTCACTGAGCTAGTTTGCTTGCAGGTGTGATTTATTTGCACTAATCCGAGACAGAGGCTGCAGACCGAGGGGAGGGGGAAGCATGACGTCAGGAGTAGGGAGTCGGGCGGGGCCCTCCTCACTCACGCGGCAGCCTCTGTTCAAGTTGTTCTACCTCTTGTGACGTGTTGGAGCATACCTTGCCTCCGCTTAGCTAGTGATACCTGTTTGTTTATTGATTTTTTAAATCTGTCCTGTTTCACTACTATGTGAGATGTCAGGAATGGGGAGCCGGGCGGGGCCCTCCTCACTCACGCGCCAGCCTCCATTTGAGTCGGTCTACCTCTTGTGACGTGTTGGAGCATACCTAGCCTCCACTTAGCTAGAGATACCAGTTTGTTTATTGCTTTTTAAAGTTGGTCCTGTTTCACTACAATGCGGTTGGGGGACAGCTAGTATATAAATGTAATATACGATACGGTATATGCTACTGACTAGGTAGGGATAATAAAAAAAAACATGAAATTCTCTCAGCACTTCACAATTAAGTCAATATGCATAAAGAAATAATTTATCAATATTAGCCTCAACGTCCTTAATCGAACTCAATTATAACAAAATGATTTCAGTCTTATGTACCATCATCCGTAGAGTAATTGCATAATATAAAGACTTATTGGGGAGTGTTGAATTATCTTTTTCTTGCTGTTTTTAAATCATTAGATAATATCAGGAAACATTCTCTCAGAAGCAATTTTGACTGATTACTACTCTTTGATTATACTAAACACATCCACAGCACATCTTTCTTGTAAACCTTTTGATTCACATAAGATATTTCACTATAACTGAGCAGAGCCAGGTTTAGATTTACATTTCCTTTACAGATGTGCCTCACTTTGTACTTATTACATTACTATAATATTGAATTGCATATATATTCTAATTTAATGTCATTTAAAAAATATATTTATGACTACACTACATCAAAATCATAGTCAAAATAAAATAGCCTACTAACTGAATTACATTTCATTCAGTAGTGCATTTCTTCTGCTGTATTACTAGCTAGAATTATAATTTTAAAGGCATTTCTATCTTAAGAAGAATAGACCATAAAGAATAATTCCAGTACAAATTAGGAATAACAACTATGTCATGCTGTATCTGCAGTCGCAAACCAGAACTTAAAACATTCTGTCTAAAAATGTGTTTTACTATATAACCTGCTCTCAGTTTATCTTTAAATAAACACATATGAAGTACAGAAAACTGTTACTAGTTAAGGAAAGCATTACTAAAGAAAAACAAATGCCTTTATTTATCAACTCAAATAAGCTCTAACAACTTATTTCTTAATATTTTATTTCATCCAATGTTGGCTCTTACTTGTGTTCAAAGGTACTAGGACAGGATGAACCTCCCTGAGACCCTGAAATGGACTAAGCAGGTTCCATAGTGGATAAACTGGATAGATGGATAACATTGCATAAAGTGCTATAAAGTGATAGTCTATGACATTGAAATGTTGAATTCCAAATGAAATGCTGAATTAGAAATCAAGAAATGTGTACTTTATCACGGCCTTTTCTGGTACAGTTCATGGGGGAGCTGTATAAGTAGCTACACTTATAAGACAAGAAGTAGGCTGGTTCCTACCCTTGGGAGATGCTCAAACTCTCAAATCTGTGATACAGATAAACTGTGGGTTTACAAAATGCAGGATTTTTAACTCAAACACAAGTCCATCATGACATTTATAGCAATTTTCAATATAATCACAACAAGGCAATAAATAAATAATTCAAAATGTATATATTTGTAGTCAGTGGTCTTAAATTAAATCAGCACTTCTGAACTCAATGTGTGGTCATTGTTGTTATTGAATGCATTTATTTATACTTGATAATGCATTTATACTTGATGACTCAGGCGCCGCCGAGAGTGGCAGCCTCTCTGGCAGCTCCATGTACGACTTTATTTTTCTACCTTTTTTCTCTATTTTTCTCTTTTCTATTGATCACTCCTATCACTTTCTTTTATGTGAACTCGTTTCCAGGATACTTTTACTACTTGGACATGGATTTTTACACGCCGAGACTCATCTATTCAAGTAGTCAACTTCAAGCGCTGAGAACAAATGCCCGTGTCGGTGTGGTTCCCCATTTACCTGACGAGGTAAGAAGGCGGTGTCGTGGCAGCAGAGCCAGAGTTAAGTTAAAAACGAAGTGGCTTGTGAGGAAGTGGCACTACAAACCTACGGTGCCTTCTGTGATCCTGGTAAATGCGAACTCATTACCAAATAAGATCAACGAACTGGCTGCACTGGTGAAAAATGTCAGAACCTACAGAGAATGCAGTTTGTTGTGTTTTAGTGAAATGTGGCTAACAACTACCATCCCAGATGCTAACGTGGAGCTACCCAGGTTTAGTACAGTTGGAGAGGACAGAGACGCAAATACCTGTGGGACGCAGAAAGAAGGAGGGCTCTCTCTCTTTGTCAATACAAGGTGGTGTAACTCTGGACATGTAAACGTTAAAATCTCCACTTGCTGCAGGGACATCAAACTGTTGGCCGTAAGTTTGCGTCCCTATTACTTGCCCAGAGAGTTTGGACACGTCATTGTTGTTATTGTTTACATCCCTCCTCGGGCAAATGCGGAGATAGCGGGCGACATCATCCATTCTGCAGTTGCTAAGTTACAAACACAGCACCCCGAGGCACTTGTGCTAATCGCTGGAGACTTTAACCATCTGACGCTGGACAAAACATTACCTGCCTTCTCCCAGTATGTGAATTGTAACACCTGGGGAAATAGGACTATTGACCTACTGTATGCAAACGTTAAAGATGCATACGCCACCACCCCGCTGCCTGCGCTTGGGAAAGCAAATCATAACCTGATCCTGCTTCATGCTCACTACAAACCAAGAGTGAGGGAACTACCTACAACAACACGCCCATACAGAAAGTGGTACCCTGAGGAAGAGCTGGCTCTGAGAGACTGCTTTGGAACTACAGACTGGGATATCCTGCAGTGGTCACATAGTGAGAACATTGAGAAGGTTGTTGACTGCACCACTGACTACATCAACTTCTGTATGGACATTGTAGTTCCAGTAAGAACAGTACGCTGCTATGCTAACAACAAGCCATGTATTAAAAGTGACATCAAGGGCCTTTTGAACCAGAAGAAAAGGGCTTTTAAAGGCGGTGATCAGCATTAACTCAAATGCGTGCAGAAGGAACTCCGAGTCCAGCTCAGGGCGGCGAAGCAGCAGTACAGGAGAAAGCTGGAGAAGAAGTTGCAGAATAACAGAATGATGGAAGTGTGGGATGGTATTAAGATCATCACAGGCTGCAGCTCAAAGCAGGGTGCCACTATCGAGAGAGACGTGAAAAGAGCAAACCAAATGAACAACTTCTTTAACAGGTTTGACCACCCTAAGCCACTCTCACCTTGGAGTACTGCACCCTCCACCCATCCTTCTGCTGATACCAGCATAGGAGAGACATCCTCACACACAATTACAGCAGCCCAGGTGAGCAGAGAGCTGAGGAGACTTTGTGCCAGCAAAGCAGTGGGTCCAGATGGAGTATCGCCACGACTGCTGAAGGCCTGTGTGGTGGAGCTGGGGAGTCCTCTACAGCGCATCTTCAACCTGAGCCTGGAACAGGGGAGAGTCCCAAGGCTTTGGAAAGCATCTTGTATCACCCCAGTCCCAAAGGTATCATGTTCTAGTGAGCTGAATGACTTCTGGCCTGTCGCTCTGACGTCACATGTGATGAAGACCATGGAGAGGCTGCTGCTTCACCACCTGAGGCCACAGGTCCGCCACGCCCTCGACCCTCTGCAGTTCGTATACCAGGAGAAGGTGGGAGCGGAGGATGCCGTCATCTATATGCTACACTGATCCCTCTCCCACTTGGACAGAGGCAGTGGTGCTGTAAGAATTATGTTTCTGGACTTCTCTAGCGCCTTCAACACCATGCAACCTCTGCTCCTTAGGGACAAACTGACAGAGATGGGAGTAGATTCAAGGAACCAAGGAACTGGTGGTGGATTTTAGGAGACCCAGGCCCCTCATGGACCCCGTGATCATCGGAGATGACTGTGTGCAGAGGGTGCAGACCTATAAATACCTGGGAGTGCAGCTGGACGATAAATTGGACTGGACTGCCAATACTGATGCTCTGTGTAAGAAAGGACAGAGCCGACTATACTTCCTTAGAAGACTGGCGTCCTTCAACGTCTGCAATAAGATGCTGCAGATGTTCTATCAGACGGTTGTGGCGAGTGCCCTCTTCTACGCGGTGGTGTGCTGGGGAGGCAGCATTAAGAAGAGGGACGCCTCATGCCTGCACAAACTGGTGAGGAAGGCAGGCTCTATTGTAGGCATGGAGAAGGACAGTTTGACATCCATGGCAGAGCGACAGGTGCTCAGCAGGCTCTTATCAATTATGGAGAATCCACTGCATCCACTAAACAGTATTACCTCCAGACAGAGGAGCAGCTTCAGCGACAGACTGCTGTCACTGTCCTGCTCCATTGACAGACTGAGGAGATTGTTCCTCTCCCACACTATGCGACTCTTCAATTCCACCTGGTTGGCGGGGGGTAAACGTTAACATTATTCAAAGTTATTGTCTGTTTTTACCTGCATTTTTATTACTCTTTAATTTAATATTTTTCTTGTATCAGTATGCTGCTGCTGGAGTATGTGAATTTTCCTTTGGGATGAATAAAGTATCTATCTATCTATCTATCTATCAAATTGACACTGTTATAATATTATGTAATTGTCACCAAAATTATGTAATTGTCAAATTGCAATTTGTCAACAAGTAAAAACAAAGCAAACATACTAGTTCAAGTTTCCTAAAATATAGGGACCTATGTGTACAATATACAGTAAGTCTTCAGTGTATCTCATAGGAAGCAGCCTTCCAAAATGAAAATCTGAATGGCGGTTCTCTTTTGTGTGAACTGAGCCCAACACAGCCATAGCTGAACAGTCTTTTGATGAGAACACTAGAAGGGACTACTGGAATGAATTTTAAGAAAACATGCTTACTTCTTCAAAATCAATAGGGGCATTTCACATAGGTTACAGTTTTCAGATAATCCAGAATTGTGAATTATCTACCTCATCAACTTCATTAGCAATCATATCATACTCGTAAATGTGTTTACCGTGAATGTGCTGGTAAGTAGTTATAGTTTTTTGTGCTATAGTTTAGAATCAGTAAAAATGGACAGTAATTCCACCCTGAAAAAAGCTTTTATTGCGTGCAGACCAAATGTCTGTGGTAATACATACAGACTGGACCTCATCAAAGGTCACTTAAGTTCATGTTCCATTTTACTATAAGCATCACAAAGATACTTGGCTATAGTTTTTCTACTGAAGACAAGCCTGAGAAAGCAGTATCTGAAAGCAGGTCTGACACCACAATAGAAGCAGGCTGCAAGTCCTGCACAATATACAAAGCAATAACGTTTTGTTGCAGAGAAGGTGAAATAGCAGACTTGCTTTGAGAAGTGATATCTATATTTAGTTGTTTTGCGGCTGTGTTTTGTGGCCTACAGCAGCATGTAATAAAACAGTAATAGAACAATACCTGCTAGATACTGTTGCCAATACACTGGGGAAACAAAATTCAGTGAAGACTTGAATTAGTGAATTAAAAGGGTATAGAGGGTAATATAACTTTTCAGGTTGAGGTAACTGTAATATTATTACTTATTTTTCAAAAGGAGTTATTACTCTTGACACTAAAAAGTAACATTACAAAACGTTTTATATTACTAATGTGATACCCCTAACTCTGATGCTAGTATTCGTAATAAAATTGTGAACTAATGACATCTTTGCATACCGTAGATCACTTAGAAGATGGCAAATTGAAGAAAAATACTAGTGATTAAAAAATCCAAGTAGCTTATAATAAAATGTTTTTTGGGTATCAACATGAACCACAGTTTAAGTGTCACAATGAGTGTGTACCATAAAATATTTCAAAAACAATATTGGTTAAAAGGGTTTTGGATAATAAAAGTTATTTATGGTACATTTATGCTATAATAACTAAGCAGAATTGACTATGAATGAGCTGTACAGCTGTACATCTACACATATGTAGATGCAGAGATGACGTTTTTGTGCACTTTGATGCCAGTGTATTTTCCATGAGTTTTTGCATGTTGATGCTGTTAAATCTGCATGAACCATTAAGGCTATACCTTTTCATCCACTCCCTTTGTTGTTCATCGTTAATGTTTTTTTTATTATTTTTTTGTAATCCTACCATGGTCCAATTCCCCATTATTAATCTAATATAACCTTCTTTTGTGACCTAAAGAGTCCAATTTAAACGGCCTGTTGACCTCTGGTTTTTGCTGAAACATTTGCTTTTTTTGCTTTTGTTACTTGGCTCCCAGGTTGTGTGCTTCTAGTTTTGTTGGTCCCTGATTATTTTCATTTTGCTCTTTTGGTTTTAAACTCTTTAGGTTTGCTCCTTATTTTCTGTATATTTTTAGACTTGTTTTAGCTGATATTTGACTTCCTTTCTGATTTTCTTCATTATTTAGGATTTAGCGGTTATTTTTTAATATGATTCTTGTTCTGTAATTGTATTATTGAATGGTTCTACTTTAGAATGTTTTATGTTCTTGGTTTAATTTTAGTTTTCTTTTAATTTAATAAATTGAATTAAATATAAGGGTTTTGTTTATTTGGGCCAAGGGTTTTGACAATTCCCACTCCCAATATCAGGTTTTGCCCGTTATACTGAACTATTAAGTCTTAAATCTTTGTGGAGTTTTTAGACTTCCGTCTGCTTTTTTATGCACTTTAGGCTCTGAATCACAATATTAACACACATGCATTTGCCCTTTAGAAATAAAGCACTCTGTGATGAGTTTTCCGTGGCGTATGGAGACTTTGTAAATTGACACAGTTGGAAACTTGTTAAGGGTAAATTTCGCACAAACATTAGGAAGTTTTTCTTTACACAAAGAATGACAGACACTTGGAATAAGCTACCAAGTAGTGTGGTAAACAGTAAGACGTTAGGGACTTTCAAAACTCGACTTGATGTTTTCTTGGAGGAAATATGTGGATAGGACTGGCGAGCTTTGTAGGGCTGAATGGCCTGTTCTCGTCTAGAGTGTTCTAATGTTCTAATAACCACGTCGCAAAGAGCAGGCTCAAATCGGGTATGGGTGTACAAGAGAACTTTTCTTGATTGATCGCACGCATGTACGTGCCAAAGCCAGTGGATCAGTCAGGTGCATCATTTGTGCCTTGAAGGGAGTGGCGTCTCAGACCTGCACCCAGTTAGGTAAGGTAGGACAAGAGAGAGGGATGAAAAAAAGATGATAAAAGGGAAAAGACAAGAGTGGGGGTTTAAAGAAAGAATAAAAAGAAGGGCAGGAGTTACTGAGAGATAGTAAGTGCAAGATGAGAGGTGCAAGGCCCCCAAGGCCAGAGATCGCAGAGGGATTTGAAGGAGTGTAGGCTCAGTGGCACCCTGTGGAACGCAGTGGGATTGGCGGCAGGGACACAGACAGGATTTAAGGTTGTTTGCATCTCTCCATGCTGCGAGACCCAAAAGAGTAAGCTTGGTAGACATTAGTTTTAAAGGGATGCACCACGGCTCAGGAATTTTAAAGGCCGGGTTTCCTGTTTGTTTTACTAGAACTATTTATTTCTATTACTTTAACCTCCACGTTCACTTGGTTTTAGAAGATTATTTATTGAAGCACTGCACTATTTAACACTTTTCATTTTTGGACTGTTTTTTAATAAAAGCACTGTCACTTTTGCACCTGCTCCTCGGCCGGATGTGTGTGTCTTCATTTGCCTGGCTAATCTTGGTTATGACTATCAACGATACAAGATCCTTCCGTGAGAACCCTAAATACAAAGAGGACTGTTTCATTCATGTGAGGTAGAATGCCCAGAGGGGACTGGGCAGTCTCATGGTCTGGAATCCCTGCAGATTTTTGTTTTTTCTCCAGCCGTCTGAAGTTTTTTTTAGTTTTTTCTGTCCTCCCTGGCCATCGGACCTTACTCTTATTCTATGTTAATTAATGTTGACTTATTTTCTTTTCTTACTGTGTCTTCTATTTTTCTATTCTTCATTATGTAAAGCACTTTGAGCTACATTTTTTGTATGAAAATGTGCTATAGAAATAAATGTTGTTGTTGTTGAGATCAAGAGGTTCCTGGGAGGAATAGGTAGTGTGGAATCAACCCAGACCACACACAAAATAAACAAGCAAAACAACAAACAAACAAATAAATAAATAAAAATACCAGAGTCATTTCCTGTCATGTGTAGACATTTTGTTGATCTATGTTAAGTGCATTGCGGTGCATGTGTTCTGCTATTTAGACATAGTCACTCACATTAATTTTCCATTGCTGGTCAATGTTAGTCCTGGGTATGATGTTAAACTGCATCCGGCACTGCAAGTGGTCCTCCAACTTGCAGGGAAATCATGGGGGTTGGTGGCAGGATTGGGACTCCAACCAGCGTAAAAAAACTTCATGCAGCTCTGAGACAACAGACAGGACTCCTTTCTGCACTCCATGTGAGTAGCTCTGCTGTAGCTGCCCATAGAAAGGTTGCTCGCATTATGAAGGAGATGAGGGAAAGTCCTTGGGAGCCTCACCCCAAGAAGAGTCAAAACCATCAGAGTGCCAATGGGGTCAGGTCTGTTTAGGATCAGAACTGGTGTGGTGCTGAGGCGTCGCCTGCTGCATGGCAGCACTCGGGTCCCAATTTAAGGTGACCCATCCGGGTAGGTGTTTGGAATGTCTTGTCTCTCTGGCATGATGATCATCTTCCCCTGCTGTCGGAGAAGCTTTATAAACTCTGCATTTCAGTGGTGTTCAGACCTCGGACTGACCAGATCTCTGTAGGTGGGTACACTTATTACTGGTCTGCTCGCTCTAATAGCTGTCATACTCAGGAATCAGCTGTTGCTGTGGTGGATCAGCTCCTTTCAATGGTGTCCGATGTCACTCCTTTCAACAAGCATACTATGACACTCAGATTAAGGCACTCTCTGGGTGCCTTGTCTGTTGTCTCAGTGTATGCTCTGACTGTGTTGAGTGATGTCTCGGTGAAGGAAACATTTTATTTGCAGCTTTGCTCGTGGTTGATGGGTGCATGCAAGGTAACACTTCTCTGGTCGTGAGTGACTTCAGTGCGACCACTGGTACTGACAGGGCTGGCTATGAAGATTGTGTCGGTTGCCTTGGGTCGGGCGACCGTGGTGCCAAAAGGACAGTGGCTATTGATTGCTGGATCCTGGTTTCAGTGCCCTATGTCGCATCGTTGGACTTGATAATCCAATATTGGAGGTGCGGTGAAGGAGATTGATCACATCCTTGTGGGCAGACGTGGGAGGCTCTTACAAAATTACAGGATCTACGGAAGTGCCCAGTTTCTGAATACTGATTACAGACTTGTTGTTGCTACTTTGAAGATCGAGCTTAGATTCAGTAGGGTGCCACCTACTAGGGAAATGAGGCTGGACTTGGCCAGATTCCAAGATCAGGCTGTTTCTAACGAGTCTGCATGCAGTTTGTGTGAGAAACTTACAGACTTGAGTCTGCTGATCCGAATGTGATGTGGAAGACCTTCTGTGACAAGACCCTGAAAGTTGCTGGGCGTTGTGTTGGTGTTACCAGTGTTCCCAGAAGGAGGTGTTTTATCTCACAGGGCACCCTGGATAACATCAAGAGGAATCTTAGCACACGGCTTGATGGCAACTCCAGCCTGTACCGGGAACTGATAGGGAAGGTTGTGAGGGCTCTGAGGGCAGATAAGTAGGCATTTGTTAGAGGAATCTGTGAGCAAGTGACACACCATCTATGGTCTAGTGACCCACGTCCTACTTACTGAGGAATGGAAGCATTACACACATCCAAATCTGTTCCTTTGAGAGTTGAAGTCAGAGCAGCTGGAGGAATGGTCTTTATGGATAACACTGTGGCTGTGACCCACTGGGCTGGCTACTTTGAGCAGTTCTTTAAACCTGATCCTTCGGCTAGGACATTGGATATCTCTGGGTCCATGGCTCTTGAGACTGATTGCCCAATTAATTGTGAACCACTCAATCTCAAACTAGCTGAGGGTAGGGAAAGCTGCAGGGATCTGTTGTATCCAGAGTGAACATCTTCAGGCTGGTGATAAGGCTGTGTTCCTGGCATTGTAAGCAGACTTTGCTTCCATTTGGGAGACTGGCATCATCCCAGCTGACTAAAAAATTAGACTTTTCGTCCCTATCTGGGAAGGGAAGGATGATCGCTTGGATTGTGGCAACTACTGGGGGATAACACTGCTCTCTGTGCCGGGTAAGGTCCTTGCTTGGGTCGTCCTCATTAGGATCCGTGATCACTTGCTCACCTACCAGTGACCAAAGCAGTCTGGTTTTACGCCTAAGAAGTCTACCATCGACCGCATCCTGGAACTGAGGGTTCTTAATGGAGCGGAAACCTGAATAACGGCAGAGTTGCTTTGCTGCCTTTGTCGATTTTCGTAAAGTGTTTGACTCAGTTGAACAAACTGCCCTGTGACACATCCTGAGACTTTGTGCGATCCCTTCAAGGTTGCTGGATATCATGGCTGGCCTGTACACTGGCACTGTGAGCACTGTGCAGAGTGGAGGCAGAACCTCTGCACTTTTCCCAGTTGATTCAGGGGTTAGTCAGGGGTGCGTTCTTGCTCCTACTTTGTGCAGTGCTACTGCAATATCATTAATGATATGGCAATAAAACATATACAGTTTTGAAACTGTGAGAATCCATCCATCCATCAACCCGTTATATCCTAACTACAGGGTCACGGGGGTCTGCTGGAGCCAATCCCAGCCAACATAGGGCGCAAGGCAGGAAACAAACCCCGGGCAGGGCACCAGCCCACTGCGGAACTGTGAGAATAAACATGATAATTAGTTTAATAAAATTGTTTTACTAAAAACCTTTAACTGCGTCTAGAGGTATTCTGAAGTTATTACATGTGTGATAGTATATAAGATGCAGTTTGAATCACTCTTGCTCTAGAAACACATAACAACAACACAACAATTCATTCTCCTCAACTAACAATATAAGACCTGCTGTACTGAGCATCACACTGAATAAGGTGAGTCACACCTCAGTGAGTCAGACAGGGCTCTGCCAATAAAACTCCACTTGGTAGCCATCAGGGCCTGCTGCTTTCCCACTTTGAAGTGAGTCTATAGCATCCAGTAATTCTGAGAGTGTCAAAGGTTTGTCCAGTTCCTCTGCAGTAAGAGTACCTAAATGTGGAATTTGTAATGCATTAAAAAACTAATTTGATTGTGTCTTTTCTGCTTTAAACTGAGTAGAATATAAGGATTTACAGTAATCTCTGAATGTGGAGGTTATGTTTTTATGGTTAATAATTTTATTTCCATATGTGTTGGTAATTTCTGATATTACGTTGCGAACTTCCTGCTTGTGGATTTGTTGAGCTAAGATCATATTAGCCTTCTCTCCATGTTCATAGTAATAATGTCACGATTTAAAGATGGTCTATTCCGTTTCTTTTGTTGTCAAGAGGTTAAATTCTGATTACAAAACCTGTCTTTCCTATAAAGTGCCTCATTTGGAGACCTGTCATATTCTTGATCTAATCTGGTCATTTTGCTGTTAAACTCCGACGACTTCATGGTATTTTTAAAATGAGTTATCTGGGTATAAAATATTTTTTGGTCATGATACTGTATAATAACAGTCAGTCAGTCATTACCTAACTCGGTATATCCTAACCACGGGGTCTGCTGGTGCCAATCCCAGCCAACACAAGGCGCAAGGCAGGAACAAACCCCAGGCAGGACGCCAGCCCACCGCAGGGCACACACACACACACACACCAAGCACACACTCAGGACAATTCAGAATCACCAATTCACCTAACCTGCATGTCTTTTGACTATGGGAGGAAACCAGAGCACCCGGAGGAAACCCACGGAGACACAGGGAGAACATGCAAACTCCACGCAGGGAGGACCCGGGAAGTGAACCCAGGTCTCCTTACTGCGAGGCAGCAACGCTAATTATTATAAGTATTTGTTTATTTAAAGAGCTTCTGTAAAAAGCCAAATTAGCTTTTTTTAGCACGTTGCCGCACCCACCCTAGTTTTTCCCTGTAACTGGATGCAGATTAATGTCACAACCAGGAGAAAGCAATTGCAGGTTAAGGGCCTTGCTCAAGGGGAGAAATTAAGTTCTATCTGCTATCTAATAATAAACACAAACAGTGGTAAGAATGTTTTTGTTTTTTTTTTATTTTACAAATCTGCATTTTGTGTGTTCTACTTTAAAATACAAAATTGAAGCAATTCATTATAATACTAATTTTATAAACACAAAATGTACACATACTAGTAGTACAGTAAATTCTTCCATGCTTCTACCAGGATCTGCATTTTACTGTATGGCACAGTCTGGCAGTTCTTTTAACTTTGGCTGCTATTTGTTCTTTTCTTCTGTCCAAGTGATCTCACACAGCTTCAATTATTTTTTGCCCTAACGTGGCCAAACTTTTACTGTTAGTCTTCCATCTGCAGACTTCCATTCTAAGTAGGTCATAACTGTGTTTGCAGTATGTTCGGGTCATTATTGTGCTGAAAGGTGATGTTTTTGCTAATAGGGAGTCTTCTCAAAGGTACAGCACGATGAATCAAAATGTTTATATCACTCAGCAGGCTTTTGTTGTGAGTGATGAACTGACTAGTATGACAAATTGTGAAATACTGGGAAATGAAAGTATCTGAAAGATAGGAAGTATTGTAAGAGTGGGTGTGCAAACAGGCTCTGGTCTGAACCAGGAAGACTAACAGACACCACAATCATATCCAAATAAGTAAAACAAAACTGGTGAATATGGAAAACAAAGCAAAAGTCCTGACTGTCTTAGAATCTTTCTCTAACTCAGTGGAATTTAATTTGTAATTGATTTTATCCTGAATCTAGTATGAGGAATTAATATACTGCCATCCTTAAATACTCTCCAATAAATGATGTCATGAAGCAACTACTATGTTGATCAACTAGAGACAACTCCACAATGTTGCTGTCCATGGGCTCAAGAAAAAAGGTGACGATTGTGAAACATCATAATTATGAAACATGACACAATGAGAAGCAAATCATATAACATGCAACAAAAGGGTTAAAAAAAAGTAAGGATCATGATGACATCCCATACTTTTGACCAGTTCTCCATCATGTTAGCACCCAAACCCAAATGCACCCAAAGACCAGAGTTGCTATGGTGCTTCACAAAAAGTTCCAGGCAGCCATTAGTGTAATAGTTTTCACATCTTCTTATGATACAGTTGTCTATGTAAATTTCAAAATTCCAATTTTGTAATTATTGCAACCAAAGACTTTCTGCCTCTGTTTGTTGCTCCATGCCTTATGGTCTTTTACAGTATGTACTAAGATCTTTTCTGATTTTTGCCTTTCCTATAGAGTTGTTAAGTAACTGAACACACCCTACAAAACCATATGTTTCAAGAGCTGTAAAGATTGGCTGATGTACTGTATGTACTTTGGTGACAGATGATTCGGCCATATTCTATGTAAGCACTTCACTTGATTTCTTGCACTTTATTATTGTATGTTCACACAACGCTTGGGGACTTCCACTGTGTGCTTTCTCTTCCACTTGCTCAGTTACTTACACTTTCTCTATGACAGCTTGAACACCACATCTTGAAAATATCGTCTAACTGCTACTAATTTTGATTATTGCATTGTTGATAAAAAAATATTATTTTATGCCTGTCAAGGTGGTTTGAACTTGGCCATTTTTTAAACCTCTCCTCAAGACACCCCAATACTTAACTACTGTGATTTGAAGGAGGCTGCTGATGGAATTGTTACTTTTTGTTTTGTCAATGCATATATGTGTTTATTTTAATGTTATACAGTGTTTTCTCTGTTCAAGTAAACTAGCTTTCAAAATAATAAACCTTCAATTTCTTGTATAGGAACAGTGAGAATTTAAGATTGTAGACACCAAATGGGCTGGACCGGCATTGCAGCCAGAAGAGGGGACGGGATTCTCCTAGAAGGCAGTCAGGCATTTCGACCAAGGAAGAGAGAGAGACCAGACCTGGAAGAGATGGCCAGACCAGATGGATGGACAGCCAATCGGAAGTGGAAGAGGTCGTTGGGGACTTTCTATTCCCCCCAAACGCTAGATGGCAGCAGAGGCACCCATTCGGAAACTACCAGGGAATACTGGGAGATGTAGTCCATCAATACAGCCCAAATGGGCACAATAGGTGCAGCAAGGGGGCACAGTAGGCAGATGCACTCCCCAATTCTGTGTGACCCAGAAGTATTTCCATCAGGCAATCACCCTGGCACCGGTGGAGCTCCTGGTTCCCTTAAAAAAGGTACCAAACTGCCTTATCCAGGTGAGTCACAGCTGGGAGAATGTGAACCAGCACTTGACTGGAGGGGGGCAGTGCGGTGAGAAGAAGAGAGGTATTTGTGGAGAGAGAGAAAGAGAGAACCTGTGATTGTGTACTTTTGTTACTTTGTGGAAGAGTGTTGAATAAACACCCCTTTATTTGAACCCAGAACGCTGTGAGATCGTGTTTGGGGGTTTGGGGCTCTCTGACTCCCCTGGTTCCATCACAAGATTAACATACTTAAACACTCTGACAGTGCTATAATAAAGACAACAAATGACAAATCAAATAAATAAATAAAATATCAATATTTTGTTTCAAGCCCCCACTTGAAAATGGCCACTGACTAAAAAACAGTAATATGTGCATCACATACGATTATTATGACAGTTCCAATCAGCTGATGAAAGGAAGCAAGTATCTTACCTTTCAGTTTGTTATGTTCAGAGTCTGCCGGGAAGAGACAATCAGGAAATAGCTTTGGGAATGTAAGTCCTGCATACTTGGGTCGGTTCTCCACATAATTGCGGACTGTTGGCTGGAGCTTCTTCATGAATTCTGGAGAAGGTGTTCCCAGCTGTTCGATCACTTTATTCCACTGATCAATATCTAAGTTTGTCAAGGTTGAGGAAAATCTGGTATCAGAGGGTTGTGACATAAGCAATATTAATGCGCACAGTATGAAACTAACAGGTAGATTACATCACTGCTAATTGAATCACTGGCTGCAATTAAGAGATAAATCAAAAGACTGATTACACAAATCAATAAAAATACAGGACAGATGAAATTATGATACATTATTATACAAGTAAGTCATTGTTCATTCCAGCTAAGTCAAGATTCCTTAATGATTACTACACAAACTAGAAAGCCTCATATTGATCACAAGCAGAAAAATGTTGATTTTCCAATATGTGACACCTTTATCCAATTATAGTAACTTAAAATATACAGTTTCTAGCAAAGTCCTTCCAGTTTCCCATATTAATTTTTTGTAATTTACATGCTGATCATTCTGAACTCAGACACAAATTCATTCAATAACAGCATACAAATCTGATGATATTCAAGAAAGAGCAAATTTAAATGATCCTCATTCATTAACATATTTTAAAAAGGTGGTCGAAAACCTTATGTATGGCACTTCTATATTGCTAATAGAATGACCACTGAATTTCCTTTTATATGAATATCTAGATATATTTTTTCCTGTTAATAGTATCAACTGATTTCATAACTCATTCATTTGTTCGTTTATTACCTGTACTCTCTTTGTCCAGATTAAAAACAAGGGAGTCTTAGAAAATACGGTACAGGCAAAATACACCCTAGACAGGATGCCAGTCCAAATTTAAAATCACTTAGGGCCAATTAACTTAACCATTTTTGGAATGTGAAAGGAACATGTTAGCATTTAAAGAAAAATTCACAAAGAAATGGAGAGAAAGTGCAAACTCCACACAGACAATAATCAGGTCAGGCTATGAACAAAGTACTTAATCATTAAGGTACTGACACTACCACACTACTTATGGATAAGTAAATACAACAATGAATGAGATAACAAAGGGTTAATGATTTGAAACACATAACACAATCTTAGTCTGATACATTTTAATGTTTATCTCAGTATCTAGAGTGAGGGAGAACACCTGAGGATCGGCGTCCCAGCTGGAGTTGACTTAGGGAACCTTACCTGGCAGGGATGTCACTAATATGGAAAGATGGGGGACAGCAATATATTCAGAATATTGTATCCCCCCATGCGCTAAATGGCAGCAGCCATGAATATCTGTACCCATTCGGGCACTAGCAGGGAATCCCGGGAATCGGAGTCCGGTAGTGCAGCCCTGCTGGGGTCCATGGGAGCTGCAAGGGGCTGCTGCAGGGACTTACACTTCCTATTACTTGGGATTTCCGTATGACCCAGAAGTGCTTCCAATGAGCAAAGCCCTGGCACTGGAAGTACTCCCGAGTCCTCCATAAAAGAGACTGAACTGCCTTGTTCAGGAAATCTGAGCCGGGAGTGGAAATGGGCAACACTCACCTTGAAGAAGTAATAGGGTGGAGAGGGAAAGAGAAAAGAGAGAAACAAGGAGAGACAACATGTGAATTGTTTGTACAAAGGTATTCTGCAATAGAACCCTATTTATTTGAACGCAGGAATGTGTTTGGGTTTTGGAGCTCTCTGGCATCCCCTACACTTCACACTAGATATTTTCAATTGAGATAAGCAGGTTCAATAAATGGATGGATGGACAGACATACTTTAAATGAATTCCAATATTTATTATTTATTGACAAATTAACAGACTTTACCTAACCTCACAGATATTAGCGAAACACAGCCTTCACAAGTTATTATTTATTGTATTCACATGCTGAATACTTCTTCTTTTAATGTAATAATAAAGTTGCCATTTATATAAAGTAATAAATCTGAGCTATAGCTAAAGCTCATCTACAAGAAGTCATTGTAGAGTTAAAGATACGGCCTGATAATGTGGCATGGGCACTGAAGCAGTTCTAGCAACATTAATTGAATTATTATCCACAAGTCTACAGAGCTAAGCTGCCTCTGCTCAATGGAAAAAACCTTTATTCACATATCTGTTCATTTCCATATATGCCTGTTCTACTACCTGTGTAAAGTAAGCAAAAAAGAGCTTGCATTTAAAGCATACAGATTCCTTTAAGGGATATTTAGATAAAATGAAACTCATGTTATCACTTGCCTTTATTTGTAAATTTTTATATTTAATCTTCATATTGAATCAAAAACCATGCAGCTTGATTTGACTGGTGACTATAAACTGTCCGAGTATGACAGAACATAGGTGTCTGCGTGTGTGTGCCCTGAGATAGCTGGGCAATACATTCAGGATTAGTTCTGCATAACAGAATTACAAAATGAATGATGTAGAGAAGATAAATTGCCTGATTTTGCTAGTTGAGTAAAAATCATTCAAACACCCATTCAAAGATTCATTATAATCTGTCTTGCTGTAAGGTATTTTCTGGGTTCACCCCATATGGCTGGTTGTCCCCCTCCCAAATTTGGTGGTATTCGAGGCAATATTTTTATGCTTGGTGCAATGCCCTAGGTGATCACAGCCATGGTACTCTTCCATCTCATCGATAGTGATAAACGTAGATGGACTAACGTGAATGAGAACACAACAGCAAGTTAATGGTACAACAGTGCAAAGTATTATTGTCTAAAACAATCAACAATGCAGCATCCAAAAATACATACTTTTTTTAACTGTTCAATAAATAGACCAGAAACAGAGCTGTAGTGAAGAATTTAAAAGTCCAATAAATAAAGTATGGAGGAAGGAAGCTACACACAGGAAAAACTGCAGGACCAGAAGGAGCCAGTCCTCAAGTTCTTAAGGCCTGTGCTGACCAACTTTGTGGTGTTCTTTGTCACCAGTTCCGTCTGCCCCTAAGGCTTCACAAAGTGCAGCTGCTGTGGAAAGCACACTACATGGTTCCTGATCCAAAGAAGGCAGACACTTCTTCACCTAATGACTACAAGTCAGTTACACTTATGTCTCACATCATGAAGATCTTTGAGAGACTGGTCCTTGACTATATGAGTCCTCTTGTAGTAGACCACCTGGACCCAACTGCAGTTAGCCTGTCAGACAAAGATTGGAATGGAGGATGCAATTATCTATCTGCTCCACAAGGCTCTGACACACTAACACTGACGACTTTCAGTCAAAGAATTCTTTTGCAAAACTAAGTCAATAAATGCTACTGGGCCTTCTTTATACCAAAGGCAATATGATTGCCTCAGTGTGACTGTGACAGCCAATTCAGAAGTGTCCTTTCTTTTTAATTTTCTTCTTTGTTCAGACCAAAATGTGTGTGTAATGTAAATGCCAAATGGCATGAACAGGCATCCCTACCAAGTGGGAGGATGGTTCCTTACCTGTACGAGAGGCCCCAGGTGGTTTTTAGTACCTTTCCTAGGTGGGATAAAATGGAGGGACAGGGAAGGACCATTTCTGAGGGATGTTCCCCCAGCATGCTTCACTCTCACAGGGCATCTTGAGACATGTAGTCTTTGGGAACAGCCCTATCGGGGTGTGTGAGTTCTGCTAGAAGGAGCTATATGAAAGTGGCACACATGGAAGACGGTTCTGCCTGACCTGGAAGTGCTTCCAGGATGTAGTCATTTGGCACCGAACTACTTCAAGGTCTGACATAAAAGAAGCCACCCAGCCTCATCCAAGTGAGCAGAGTCAGGAAGAGGTGGACAAAGTTTGACTGTGGGGAAAAGTCTGTTTAATATTTTGGGTTTGAGGAGTTGCAAAACCCTCTAGTGGTCACAATATATTTATTTATCTACCTATCTATGTATTGAGCTTCTGTAAAAAGCCAGATTATCCCTGGGACATTCTATCTATCTATCTATCTATCTATCTATCTATCTATCTATCTATCTATCTGTCTATCTATCTATCTATCTATCTATCTATCTATTGTTTGGCAGCATTTTTTTAAGGTGCCTACCATGTGGTGACTGCCTGTGTCTGCCTTGTTTTTTGTCCCACTGATTCTCAGTCCTGATACTTCATGTCCCTCAGTTCCTGCATGAGCCTAAGGTGGGGACACTGGGGTATGACAAATATCATCAACTAACAATTAAGGTAAAGTATGTTGCCCTCTGCTATCTGGGGTAATTTCAACAAACTCAAGACAATATAATAGATAAGACATGAAAAATATTTGGATCAAACACACAAATTAAATTAAAACATTTACTCCACTCAGACACATGTGGAAAGACCAGCATGAATAAAATTACTAATATTTTCTCCTGCATATTTACATATTAAATATTTGCATCTCTCTCCACTTCTAGATTTCAATGCAATTTTAAAACTATATGGCTCCTTTTTGTAGAAGGTCACTTTTAAAAGATATCTGTGAAGATGAGGTTTGTTAAGCTGTTTTTCCAAGTCTTCGATGTTTTGACTTTCAGTGACTCAAATCCATCCAGCACCAATGATTTCTTATAAAACTCTAACAGGTCCAATGTATTATTGATATGGTATTATTTCTACTTGTTAACGATAGCCATCTGAAAGTGTATTGTTTGGGTAATTTATATGGAGCAGTCAATCAATTAATCAGCCTTTGTTGTATTTAATGCCCCCTATGCATAACACATAAAAAGGTGCCTAATAAAGAAAACACAAGCACAATCAAAAGTGCAGGTAAACTGTAGGTTATAGTATCAAAACCCTTACAGAATCTAAATTATTCAATGTATGGGTTCACAGAGAAAATGAGTAGAAAAATACAACATCTTTTTACATAATAAGGAAAGAAACTTGAAAGTGACTACACAAGTAAACATTACATGACAGTACATTTATATGAGCAAGCAAAAAAGTAGAATCAGCATCAGTGCAAAAGACCAATCACAGATGATTACTCATTTACAGTAAATGTAAGGGCATATTTGACTTTGTGTATATAAAGCAATAAAATGTGTTGCATTAGCTGGATAGATGTCTTGGTACCCCTTATAGTACTTACATTTGCCATTTGCAATGACAACAATTGACCACCTTCTAGACCTTTTTGCCCCTTCTTTCCTCTATAAAGCCACTCTCCCTGTTAATATCTAATATTGTTATTCTCTGAAATTGAAAGTTTCTTTATGACATTTTATCTATCCATCCATTTTCTTATTTGCTTAACTCAATTCAGAGTCACAGGGGCTGACCATATCCAATGTTTGAGTGAAGCTAGAAAATTTAGCTGTAGAAAACATCCACCTACCTTTCTACCCATCCATTATTAAATCCACTTGATCCAAGTTAAGGGTCATGGTAAGACTGGGGGTATGCAACATTTCAAAAAAGATTAAAAATGTGAGCAAATATATTCTACATATACATCAGCAACTGCTGTTCTGGTGCTCAGAGAAGCAGGCCAGCTTCAGAAGCACATTAAGTGTAAAAGTTCATAGTGTATTGGGGTTTTACTTGAAGTGTATTCAGGCCCAGAGGCAAGCTAAAACATTATGCTCCTGTACAATTCCCTTTCAAGATTTAGTGAAACATGATATAAATATTTACTGATAGCACTCCTGCAACTTTCAGCAGAAAAGGTGAAAGAAGACAGTTTACCCAATAATGGTGTTAATCCCTCTGCCCTTAATTCTGGCACCCTAAATATCTTTAAAGATTCTAACCCTTTTTATTTTTCTATTGGCCACACACATGGAAGGAGTCTTAAATTACCCAACCTCTAGTCTGGAACTGTATGTGTCTATTAGATACCAAAAACCTTAAAATGCAATAAAGTTTTGTTTAATGGAGTTTCTTTAAAGGAGTTTAGACCATGTACCTCATGATCCCTGTGTGTTTTTGGAGTTTAAGCAGGAGGTGACTGAAACATTACTATAGGGATAACTAGCTTGCGGGAGCCAAGCATTTATAGTGACATTGCTTTTCACTTTAACAATACTCTGGAAAGGGCTGGTGGTCTGCTCAAGATTGGATGTTACTTTATATCCAATTACACTAGAAAATAGTCCGGCTTCCTGACGCCCTACAACTGGATTAAGACAATGGAAATTCTATTGATAAATACATTAGGAAAATAATAAGGTTATAATAATGACTGAAGGTTTAAAAATATCATCACAAGTACCTTAGAAATAACTTAAAATATGTCTTAGATGGCAAAAATGTTTTGATAAGTAATCAACCTTTTGTTTAAAGCAATATTTATGTTTTGTTTATATACTTGGTATAAAGTACATACAGTATTTATTAATAGAGAGGGCAAAGTATAAACTATGATTTTTTTATTTATTTAAATGTATTTTTTAATGTAATGTGCTAGTTACTACAGAATAATCTTTTCATCTCTTAGTGCTGTCTACACCTTACACCACACAGTGAACTCCCTTCACTTCCATTCCTTTCACATCTACCTGAGTGTAGGAAGAGCTGGATGTAGTTACTATCTGAGCAATACAACACACCACAGCTACAGATACTTAATTACAATCAGGAAACTTTTATGTGAAATAGACTAAGATTCCTATCAATTTTGCAGGGCTTTGTATGTGACTACTGTGTGGAAAAGCCCAGAAAGATTACAATTGCAATAAAACCCAAACCTAAACATACGCTCCCTTCCCTTGGTAGAAGATCCATTCTACATTAGTAAAAAAATTCAAGTGGACTGATTTTCAGGTGAGATGATACTGAAGCCTATTTCCAGAAAAGTTGGAGCACTGTGAAAATGTGAATAAAAACTGAATGCAATGACTAGCAAATCATTTCAACCATATATTTAATTGAAAATAGAGCAATGGCTACATATTGAACATTGAAGGTGAGAAATGTTATTGTTTTATGAAAAATAAATTAGGTTGTATGTTTATGTAAATTCTTAGTGAAGCTTCATTCAGATTTGTCATTGCCAAGCACAGGGTTTGAGGTTTGACCCATGCCCTTTTAGTATAACAGGTATACTATTTTTTCATTAGATGGAACAAAGATATGCCAAATTTTTGCTTGTAAATTGTGGAGTTACTGTCTTCCTCCCACCTGTCAAAGCAAAGATGGAATAGACTTGCGCAAGAACTTAATACTAAAGAGAGAAATGATAATGTCTTATGTCTTATTCCATAAGAAAAATGTGACATTATCTTCCACCTGTCAATTTGTTTTCTTGAGCGTTATTTTATTAACTTTAGGTTCCCAACCCTGGATGCATTGTAGGGAACATTCACATACACAATCAGCCGCACTGGATCAGTTGAGAAGTTCTAAGTAACCCAAGGAGCATGACTTTGAAGCTGGACGCTCTTGGAGAAAACCAACATGGACACTGAGGTCTTTCACCAGGTCCATGAAGTTGTTAGGCAGCAGAGCAAACAGCAGTGCCACAGGGCTGCTAAATTATAACTTTTGAAATTTATAAAAAAATAAAAAAGAGAGTAATAGGAAACTTGCTATGCTATGTGCTATAAAAAATACAACTATTTTCAACCTTATCAATGGCTCCTTTTAATAAAATGCTTTTACATAAGTACTATGTTCTCTGAGTTCACATAGAGAAAAGGTACTATATTATATACTACAGTGTCTTATTCTCACCTTGCTGAAAGTCTCCCCTCAAAATAAGGAGCTGGCATTTATTTTCCAACCTCAGCATTTCCCAAACCTACTACAGCGTAATTAACCTTTACTGGAAAAAAAAAGTCATACAGACATTTTAATGAAACACCCTACCTTCTTCTGCAGCAGTCATTTCAGAATCTAATATGGTTCTATCAACTGGGGCTGACTGCTGCCACACTCATTTTTAATATTTCAGAAATGTCCTTTTTTTTAATTCACTGCATTATTGAATTTCATGGCCTGGGGTATTCTTTGATTTTCATTGCAGATGAAGGGAGATGAAGTTACCAAAGATTTCGATAATATGCTGAACCAAGCTTGTTTAATGCAATGTGTTAACATGTCAATAAATTATAAAAATATATTCTATATTTTCAGATTGTTTGGATGTAAATATAATATACAAATATATGTCTCACAAAAATGCTGCAGAATTCTGCAGCTGCTACAGTGGACTACTCGTAAATCTTTTGCAGCAAGCTGTATCTCATAGCTATTTGCAGTAAAGATTTACTGCCCATTCTTTACTTAATGTAATTAAGTTTTCTTGGATTTCGGGTGGTGTGAATGAGCAATAACTTCATTTTTCTTTCATTTAATTTCATTCCAAATTATAAACAGATGTAAAAAATGCTAATTAGCCATTGAAACTAATGGAAACTTAAAAGCAATAGAAGCTTAAAATAAAACTGCATGAGATACAAAAGCTCTACTTTACAAAGTAGATGTAATAAGACATCCATCCATCCATTATCCAACCCGCTATATCCTAACTACAGGGTCACGGGGGTCTGACGGAGCCAATCCCAGCCAACACAGGGCGCAAGGCAGGAAACAAACCCCAGGCAGGGCACCAGCCCACCGCAGTGTAATAAGATAGTGAACATTTATTCTTAATGGATGAAAAAGTTAATAAAAAGGACTGAATGTGGATTTGTAAGTAAAATGACAATAGTGTTAACCGTGAACATAAGACATTGACAGCTAGTAGCGCACTTAGAAACAGAAAAAGCAAGTTGGAAAATAACATTGCTGACATGCAACATTTTAACCATACATTCATGGTTGTAGTGATGGTCATAATCCTATTTTAACATTTTCTTGTCAAAATTCCATGTTCTCACATGGTTTGCAAAAAAGAAAAATGGTAGAGACCATTAAAAGTGGCTGAACTAAAATTAACTCTCAAATAAAAAAAGCTAAAATGAAGCAGTTGAGAACCTTACCGATCACAGAGCAAGTTGCCAGATACACAGTTCTTCTAGGGCAGTGGTTCTCAAACTGTGGGGCGGGCCCCCCTAGGGGGGTGCGAAGTAACAAAAAGGGGGCGCAAAGATGTGAAAAAAAGAAAACAGGAATCAAAAATATGAAAAATACATCTACTGAAACCAAAACAAATTAACTTAAATTACATTCTGACACTAGAAAAATAAACATAGAGTTAGATAAATGTCGATAAAAGTTAAGTAGGTATAATAAAATATGCATCTATGATAAATTATTAATTTAAAAAGAAAAAATTGGTGTTAGTGGGCTCCTTTCAAAAAAACGTTAGGGGGTCGTGATTAAAACTGCTATGAAAACTTGGGGCGCAAATACTTAAAGGTTGAGAAACGCTGTTCTAGGAAATCGTGTATTATGCTCTATCATCACTGACCACAAATATGTGGTCTTAGCCCAAAGCACAAGAGCATGAAAAATGGGGACCAGACAGACTGAGAACCTGATTGTTGTGAATAAAATTTAATTTGTCACTTCAGACAAAGAGCCAATGAGTTCTCTGCACTGTGCCAGTTTGTACTTGGGAATGACTGGAACTGTAAAACTCTGCAATGTAATGGCTCTCGAGGCAAGTTGTTTTTTTCTTGAATAAGACGCATATATTCCACATAACTCATAACTGTAGGAAAAGTTAACTTCTGAGTGTTAAGTGGCACTAGATCCTGTAATGAGATAAGGATGAGGTCCCCGTTTACCTTGAAACATCCCTTCAACAACAATAAGAGAATACAGTGCCAACAAAATGAGGACTCCCTTGTGTACCTTAGCATCTCCAACATGGCAGCAAATCATTTCAATGTGCTCTGCAAACTGCAGTCTGATGGCTGGCAAAATCAAGAATGTGTCTGGGAATAAAACATGTGTTAGGCAAGAATAAAATAAACTATTCCAGCACAAAGAATTTTAAATTTTCAGTCAAGGTAAAGTGATTAAATAGCACACATACACATTAGTGTAATTTAATAATTGAATTCTCTTTTAAGTGATCTTATCAAAAGTCTGCTCTACTCTTATGTGACTTCCTGCATAGCTGTAATTGATAACATTTACTTCATTATAATGGAATATTTGTAAATAATTACATTATGCAAAAGAGAAAAAGAAAAAATATATAAACACCCGGTGTTTTACATCATGAAAAGTTTCCAAAATGTCACCCAGCAATTAGTGCAAATAATATCAAGCATATGATCAGATTCAATATTTATACGGTAACTTATTTAAAAAATAGAAAGCAAATTCTTTGCACTGTGCAAGCTGAGATATTTTTTTTAAAAAGAGTTAATGTATTGTTACATTTCATAAGACAAAATTAATATACAATCAATTAAGATATTTTTTTCTTTTCAACTACACACATTTAAGTGGCCATAGTTGGATTAAACTCATTATAATAAAAATATAACCACACTCAGGGCAAGGTAACCCTCCGCTCTGAGCAGTTTAGTAGTTGATTAATGTGTTACTGCTCACAGTGCTCAGGCCTTGCTTTAAACACTTAGGTCACACTTGAATTCTATAAATGTGCTAGAGTTTAAAATGATATTTAAAATAATTAATAAATAGGATGTTCTCAGCAGGCAGACTTCCCAAGCCACCTAATTAAACTACCACAATCAAACAAGCAAACTGTGTCCTATAACCTTGTCCAGTGTCATTGGACATTTAATTAATAATAATATTGAATGTTTTTTGATCACAGATGGACCTGACAGAACAATCCTTAAATTACCAGTGGGTGCTTATGCATTTTTTCCTAAACAGTTCTAAGCAAATCAGTACTTTTATGTTTTAAACTTCTTCATAAGAGATGCTATACACATTTTATGTGCATCCTTGATGGTAATTCTGTTTAAAAAAGATGCACAGTTCATCTTTTACACAAATGCTCTAATGTAATCTTTTGGAACTATTTATACTTAATAATTTCTGATGAAATTGAAAAAAAAAGTAAAATGTAGCTTTTCCATATTTTTGAAGCATGGAAATCATTTTAATAAAGATGTATTCTTATGACTATCCATCCAACTACAGGGTCACGGGGGTCTGCTGGAGCCAATCCCCTCCAGCACAGGGCGCAAGGCAGGAAACAACCCCCGGGCAGGGCGCCAGCCCACCGCAGGGCACATACACCCACACACCAAGCACAATTTAGAATCGGCAATGCACTTAAACTGCATGTCTTTGGACTGTGGGAGGAAACCGGAGTACCCAGAGGAAACCCACGCAGACATGGGGAGAACATGCAAACTCCATGCAGGAAGGACCTGGGAAGCGAACTCGGGTCTCCTAACTGCTAGGCAGCAGCGCTACCCACTGTGCCACTGTGCTGCCCATTCTTATGACTAGAATTCAATGGAAATAAAGTCATGATAAAAATGTAACACCAGAGAAAACGTAAGTAACTCTCTCTTAAATTACAATATGGTTTTGGACAATGAGAACCACAACTGCTTCAAAGGAATAAGGTGCTCAACAAAGCTGCGGTGTGAAGTTGGGGCTAACCTGAAACTGGCATAAAGTTATATCAAACAGTTCAAGGATGGTTCCAGCCATGTGTCTAAAGTGAGAGAATATTCTATCATCATCTACTGGTGGGGACACCAATCCATAATAGGGTCATCACAAGCACACTGGGCCGATTTAGAGCCATGGATCAACTTAACATTTGTTGCTGTGGGAAAAAATTGTAGTACCCAGACAGATAACAATGGGATACTGGACGAAGTGCAAACTCCTGGGCCAGGCTTTGAAGGCTGAACCCTCCAGCCATGAGGCCTCTCACACAAATTGAAATTAAAATCATATAAATGTTTTTTTTTTTTGGATAGAATTTCAAACACTAATATTCTACAAGAAGTTCTTACATGGACCCTAGGAATTTGACTGCAGTTCTTTTCCATTGCTAGATGTTTTCTCACCTTAGATAAATACTGTATTTTTATATACAAGAATGAAACATGAATTTACTAATCAATGATGTGGACAACTAGGCAGAAGATTAACAAGCACATGAAACACTTTTTACAATACAAAGCACATAATATCATGATAAAAAATATTAATTACAATATGAGTTTTTTTCTTAAACTGTTTCAAACAGTTTCAAAGTCTGTTATTGACCAATGCAGAGAAGGATACGATCAGTGCCTGGGAACAAAACAGTACCTCTAATCATTTCACCAAAGATGCACCCCACTGACCACATATCAACTGAAACCAAAATAAAATGAACAAATAAAAATGAAAAAGGACATTAAGATCATAATGTGTAACTATTTATTGTCTGAAACCAACTAAACAGTGATATCCCAAGTGTCAAATAATGTATGCTTTTTATTGCAATTTGTTACTTTAGATGAAGATAAACTAATCTAAAATCTAAAACATACTATTTTAGGATATTATAACTAAATGAAACTTCTAGTATGAACATAGGCAGAAAGCATGAAGAAAAGTCAATGTGTAGCAGCATAATATGATGGAATCAGCTTAGACAATGGACATGATTTTAGCACATTTCAGCAATCTGGCAGGCCAAATGAGAAACCCAGCAGCATTTAGGTAAAGCGGCAGCACTTTGCAGTATGAGAGTCTGACATCCTGCCATGTATTGCAGTGTTAATTCTCTTTATAAAATATTGCAGCATTTTATCCACTTATAAATGTATGGTATATTCAGTTTTGTTATAACTAATTTAAGTCTTTAATTATGATATAAAGTGAATTATGGGAAAAAGTGAGTAGCACTAAACTGCAAACCAAAATCAAGTGGGCTTAGGATAAATATATATGTGTGTATTATGTTTTATACAGTATATACTATTCTGTGTATATATATATATAATATTTTATACACACATACAGGGTGTGCCTCAAAAAAATGACCCGCCTCCGCCGAGACAACTGCATTACGTTGTGAAGACAAAAATGATCGAATTTGGTACTCATATTTACAGAAGATGCTGAAAGTGATCTCCTTGTGCATCAATACATCTCTGTGCCCATTTCAGCATATTCATGTACACTCTTTGTAACGTCATAGGATTGATTCTCTTTGTCGTGGGCTACCCTGTTTATATTCATGGGTCTATATTAATCTGAAACTCTAATCTTCACCCTGTCAAGCAAGCAAACCAGGCGTCGTGGCGTTGACATCCGAGGTTCGATCCTCATAAGGGAAAGCAAAGGTGCATACACCTGATGAGCGCCAATTAGGGCGAAACACTCTTTGTATTATTTGGCAAGTACAGTATCATATATTTCATATATACATATAGTCTATAGTATATACACACTACTACTGGTCAAAAATTTTAGAATATCTCTGTTTATTCAGATTTTATGGAAATGCATGCAGTTTAATGTTTTAGTGTATTATGAAATAAAGGCATAGAACAAATAAACATTGGCAAATAAAAATAGGTCAAGAAATTATTAAGTGTACAAAATTTTAATCAGATTTTTGATTCATGAAAGTAGATACGTTTTTCTGATATAGCAGCCAAACACACACACTGCATTCTTTCTATAAGGGAAACCAAATATTGGTCAGAAAGATCCCCCCAACCCTGTTGCAGATGTTCTCACAAATGTGTTGCACTTGCAGGTTGCTTTCCTTTCACCCTTCTGTCCAGTTCATCCCTACTTAACTCAACAGGGTTTAAGCCTGGTGACCGTGCTGGCCATTCCATGCTTTGAAGTGTACTTTGTTGTTCTTTTCTTTTAACTTAGTTCTGACATCGCCTGTAGGTACGTTTTGGTCTTTGTCATGCTGTAGGATGAACCCATAACCTATTAGATGCAGACCAGAAGGTACTGCATGGTTCTGCAAAATAACCTTTTGATTCAGAATGCCAGTCACTCTGTGCAAGTCACCAACTCTGCCTCCAGCAAAAGAACCCCAGAAAAATCACACTTCCTCCTTTAAGTTTGACAGCTGGTGTCACACACTGAGGAACCATCCTTTCACCAACTCGACAGGGTAGAAAAACCCTGTGTGATGAACCAAAGATTTCAATTTTTGATTCATTAGTCCATAAATCTTTCTTCCAGTCAGTAGTAGTCCACAGCCGATATTTCCTTTAGGGAATGGCTTTCTTACTGCCATTCACCCTGTTAAACCTGCAGAACAAAGCCTCCTCTTCACAGCAGAAACTGAGACTTGCTTTTTTCGACCACTGTCAAGCTATGCTTTTGAAGCTGTTGTGCTGTGAGATTCCTATCACGCAGGCTGGTGACCCTTAGAAACTTGTCTTCCAATTGATTTATGACTTTGGGTCTGCCAGATCTCATTCCATCCATTTTCCAAATGTCTTTGGATTGTGTAGGACACTGTACTCAATGACATTGATTTTTTTTGCAATTTCTCTAAAAGAAAGGCCTACACGTCCAAGGGTAATAATGCTCTGCCTCATTTCATGTGTTAATTGCCTTTTTCTTGCCATTATCACTGGAATTTACAACTTTCTACAGTGTAATATTGTCTAAGTAGTACTTCAGATGGTGCAGTAACACAGTCTGTTCCAACTCTGCTTTAAGACAGACAGAGGGTTTTTAAGTAATCAACAGAAGTTAGGACACCTGTGCAAATTGTTTACTTCAACTTGCATGGCTTAATTTACTTTAATTGCTGCAGAACATCTGTACATTGTAACCTATTAGTTGTTCCCTGAAGAAGGCCTATTTGTAATATACTGATGTTTCCTTTTTCAGTTTTTGCTAATCTAAACTTTAAATTTAAACTTATAACAGTTTACAGCTTAGCTTTTCACCATTTTAGGTTATAAACTGAGGTGTTCTAAAACTTTGACCGGTAGTCAAAAAAAAAAAAAAAAAAAAAAAAAAAAAAAAAAAAAA
>JANRMT010062821.1:36172380-36184848 GCA_026402145.1 Polypterus bichir lapradei | reverse complement strand
TATATATATATATATATACATACACACACACACACACACTCTATCAAAGGATTTGGGGGTTGCACCAGCACTTACTGGTTCATTTGTTTTGTCTCCAGCACCTCCCTTTCTAGTCTGTAGAACTCACAACACCACTGTCCATTGTTAATGGATGCAAACAACAACTAAGGATGGTATAACTACTGAGTCAGGGATAACATTATTTACGTTCCAGGGAACCGCACTTTGTTTTTGTATTTTTCATTCACTTGCCTCCTAGCAATTAAACAGGGTTTTCCTTGGAGAACACCTAACCATTTTTAATATTTACAATAGACAGACATCAATATTAATGTTAAGATATATTTATGTTGTGCTGATGATTTTTTTTGTGGATTGTTTGTGGATAGTAATAACTAGTAAAAAGGAAATGCAGATGTTATTGGCATGGTACAGGGTTTTTCTCCCACAACTCCTTCCTCCTATGAAGAAGAAAAAAGGCAGAGTGTGTCTACATCTGGCACAATTTTCACATCTGGATGCCCTGCTCACCTTAAACCTTTGTGCTTGTGTTTGTGAGCTATACTCTAAATGTGAGAGTATCTCCCATATAAATTTTAGAAAATAAAATGTGGTTTCTCCTTTCCTTTAATCATAAAAAGATGTTATTTTATTTCACCACACATGTGATTTCATTACATACCTCAAATAGTTTTTTTTCTTCAAAGGAACACATTTCCCTAGGTCAGTATTATTTACTCACTGTATTAATTTTTCATTGATATTCTTCTTATTGATTATTTTAATATTAATTAAAACACACTATTCAATCTTTTCCTAGATTTGGGATTATTTTTACAGGAGACACCCAGTAGAAAAAACTAATCATTGAGTTTGGTCAAATTTACGATGCTTAGACTTTCTGTGGTTCTTAAGTGATGTTCAGGGGATTACCTTGGTCTATTGTTTTCTTTCCAACTACTCTCTCATTTAGATTTAATTAGAAGTCGTCTTATAATTAGTGAAATTTGTCTTTTAATTACAGTACCCTCCACTAATATTGGCATCCTTCATAAATAAAATCAAAATTGGCTGGGAAAAAGTATTGCTTATCCTCTTGATCTTTCATTCAAAATATTAACAAAATCTAACCTTTAGTTGGAGTAAAATAATTAAGAGGAAAAGAAAATTCTTATCATAAAAAAAATATTTTTCTCAAATACTGTACAGTATATGTCTGACACAATTATTGGCAACCCTTTATTTAATACATTGTGCAGCCCCCTCTACAAGATATCAGCTCTGAGTCTTCTCCCATAATGCTTAATGAGGTTAGAGAACAAAATAGCAAGTGATCTAAGAGCATTCCTTAATGCAGACTCTCCATATCCTATAGATTTCGAATTTCACGCTTGTGGACTCTCCTGTTCATCCTCATCTTACAGATTTTTAATGCGGTTTAGGTCAGGGGACTGAAATGGCCATGGCAAAACCTTGACATTGTGGCCACATATCATGACTTGTATCACTGCCCTGCAGAAAGATACTACAACAACCCAATTTAAGATTTATGACAGTCAGCTTTTGGTTTATATCTGTTATATCTGAAATGTTTGAGTGCCATTGGCAGAAAAACAACCCATCAACATCTAAGATCTATCACCATAGTTCATAATGGGGATCAGGTACCTATCTCCATGCATCTATGCCAAACCCAGCTTTGGTGTTTGTTGCTCAAAAGCTATTTTTCTCTCAACTAACCATAGAACTTGGGGCCATTGAAAGTTGCAGTAATGTTTGGCAAATGTTAGGCACTTAAGTCTGATGCATGATGACAGTAGTGGCCTTTTATGGCAACCCTCCCATATGTAGGTGACATGTGATGTAGTTTTGGAGGCTTTCTGACTTCAAGACCAAACTAAAGTTCTTCAACTCTCCAGCTGTGATCTTTAAAGCATTCTTCAGACACTTTTTTTAATGTGTGTGGCAACAATTTAGTCACACATCCTTTTCCAGGCCAGATCTTAATGTCTGCAGTTGCTTTAAAATTATTGATTACTGCCCTGATAGCAGAAATGGCCATTTAATTATTTTCTCATAGTCATTTCCTGATATTTGCTGCTCAACAATTTTTTGTCTCACATCATTACCGTGCTCTCTGTTTTATCCCATTGTAATGGATGACTAAGGGAATTTGAACTGTGTGTCACCTAATATTTATACCCCAGTGAAATGAGTAGTCACAGAACCGATTGTCAACTGAAACTTTTTATGTTTTAGTGTGACATACAGTATTGAGCCTCAGCTGCAGAAACGTTATACCTGAATGATTTAATCTAAAGTTTGGCCCATTAATCTTTTTGTACTGTACTGTAAAATTAACTCAAAGACACAATAATAGTTGAAAAGATATGACCAAAAATATAGCCATGCAAATATGGAAAGGAAAAGAAAACATCTAACAGAAATAACAGAGCAAAGATGGGGATGAATTAATGAAGGGCCCTTTAAATGTCACTAAAAGTGTTAATATTTGTTAATAAGAATATATCTCATCAATGTGCTCATTGGTACGGGAGGCATTTACAGTTTATAATATCTAAGGGACAATTAGCTAGATTTCTAAGGACAGTTGGTGTGAAATCTACAATTAGTTACAGAATGACAACTATCCTCCTTGGGCGCACCAATATTTAGAGAATACCCTATAACCAAGATAAAGTTTAACTATGCCATGGTGGTGCAGTGGTAGGCACAGCTTCTAGGTTTGAGTAACAAAATGTTTAGCAACACAAATAAATAACAGGCAAGTTTAAAGTTAAAAATTAACCTCAAACCCATGTGTTTGGGATGTGTCAGGGAAAAGGGAACCCTAGACTAGGCCTACATAGACATGAGAAGAGCTTACAAACTCTTCCATACTTCTGGACAAGTAATCAAACTAGGATCATGGGAATTCTGAGACAGCAATGCTAACTAGTGCACCTCTATGCTATCACAGACAACCTCAAAGAAATCATAAACATAAACAGGGCTACAGCTCTGTTTTGTCAACTAGCCGTAGTTCAACAACAAATTAGTGAAAAGGTGAACTATATGATCAAATGTTTGTGGACACCTGACCATCACACCAATATATGAGTTAATTGGACATCCCATTCTTAAACCATGGGAATTAAGATGGAGTCACTGATTCACCCCAGGCTTTGCACACAGGGGCACAGTCATGCTATACCAGAAAAGAACATTCTCTAAACTGTTGCCACAGAATTGGAAGTGTACAATTGTCTAAAATTCTTCTATATGAAGTAGCATTAACAGAACCCTTCACTAGAACCAAGGGGCCTAGTCCTCCAAATTCTGTTCATTATCCCTCCTCTGCCATACTTTACAGTAGACACTATGCAGGTAGCGTTTTCCTGGCATCCGCCAAACCCAGGTTTGTCCATCAGACTACCACATGATGAAACCTGATTCATCACTTCAAAGAAAGGCAGTGTGCTTTACACAATTCCAGCCAACGCCTGGCATTGCACATAGTGATCTTAAGCTCAGCTGAGCCATAGAATGCCATTTCATGAAGATCCCAAAGCAGTTCTTATTCTAAGCTGTTGTTTCTCCGAGACACTTCCTCTTCACAATACTAGAATTTACAGTTGACTGGGGTAGATCTAGCAGAGCAGAAATTTCACATACTGACTTATGGTAAAGGTGCCATCCCTTAAGACTGCCTTGCTTAACACTACAATTACCAGAGCCTACGAAAAAACTCATAGATCCGTCCCACCTTAAATTGCTTCGCACCTCTCCATCAGCGTCTTTTGTCCTGTAAATGTGTCGATAAGCAGCAAACAGCAAGCAGCCTGCTATGACATCACCCACCCCACGCAGTTTTCTCAGCTCAAGTCTGTTTACCTGCGTGTCGTTGCTTAGAGTTGTATAGAGTGAGAAGTCAAGCAAAATGACACCTTTTATAAATACTATATCGTTATTTGGAACACATGCATTTCATGTGTGTTCTGTGTCTACAACGATCTATGTAAACACATCGTTAAAACAGAAACGTTTTTCATGTTTTAGTAATAATTGACAAAATGTAGACATGAAGTGTATAATGTGTGAAGCCTGAATTCCAAATATCAAAGAAACACTTTCACAAAAGATACAAATATAACAGAACAAGTGCGCTTCTATTGAAGAATATAACTGCAGAAAAAGAACCTGCATTACAGTGTGACATTGACACGCATTTGCTACGATCGCTTCGGTATCAACTGTTGACTGGTAATCAAAACTTCACGGGTTTGATTCTGGACGAGTCCGTTTTGAGAAGTGAGCTGCACGTATTCTTACTATTTTAGAAAAAAAAACATACATTTGATTCCAGTCTGTAACAGCCGGTGTAATTTATGATACTTGTAAAGGTTAGCTTTGTTTTTTTTTTTTTATTCAGTTTTATTCTCTGAGCCGCTTTCACGATCCCAAACACCCCCCCGCCCCATTTGATACTGCTGTTTTCACATAGACGTAATATAACACAGGTCAACTCAGATCATGACGACAGTTCTACATCAGAGCAAGAATGCACTTTTGCCATCGCTGTACTTTGTATATGTACATGGGAAGCTCTGCGCTCTACTTGTGACTTTACACTGTAGGAAGTAAGTACATAACTCAAGGTAAATAATCGTATCTGGCTTTTATGTACGTAACATATACTGTAAATGTTAATGTTTTAGGCACATGCACTGTCCTTGCATACACCATCTTTTGTATGTAAGAGCCAGATCGAATGTTATGTACATACTTCCTACAGCGTAAAGTCACAAGTAGAGTGCAGAGCTTCCCATGTACATATACAAAGTACAGCAATGGCAAAAGTGCATTCTTGCTCCGATGTACAACCACAATTCCAATGAAGTTGGGCTGTTGTGTAAAACGTAAATATAAACAGAATACAATGATTTGCAAATCCTTTTCAACCTATATTCAATTGAATACACTACAAAGACAAAATATCGAATATTCAAACTGATAAACTTTATTGTTGTTTTGCAAATCTTCACTCATTTTGAATTTAATGCCTGCAACACATTCTTAAAAAGCTGGTACAGGGGCATGTTTACCACTGTGTTATATCATCTTTCCTTTTAACAACACTCAATAAGCGTTTGGGAACTGTGGACACTAATTGTTGAAACTGTTTAGGGTGAATTCTTTCCCATTCTTGCTTGAAGTACAACTTCAGTTGCTCAACAGTCCGGGGTTTCTGTTGTCGTATTTTGCGCTTCATAATGCGCCACACATTTTCAATGGGAGACAGGTCTGGACTGCAGGCAGGCCAGTCTAGTACCTGCATTCTTTTACTACGAAGTCACGCTGTTGTAACACATGCAGAATGTGGCTTTGCATTGTCCTGCTGAAATAAACAGGGATGTCCCTGAAAAAGACGTCGATTGGATGGCAGCATATGTTTCTCCAAAACCTGTATGCACCTTTCAGTATTAATGGTGCCTTCACAGATGTGCAAGTTATCCATGCCATGGGCACTAACACATCCCCATACAATCACAGATGGTGGCTTTTGAACTTTGCGCTGATAACAATCCGGATGGTCCTTTTCCTCTTTGCCCCGGAGGACATGACATTCATGAGTTCCAATAACAATTTGAAATGTGGACTCGTCAGACCACAGCACACTTTTCCACTTTGCGTCAGGCCATCTCAGATGAGCTTGGGCCCAGAGAAGCCGGCGGCGTTTCTGGGTGTTGTTGATATATGGCTTTCGCTTTGCATGGTAGAGTTTTAACTTGCACTTGTAGATGTAGCGACGAACTGTGTTAACTGACAATGGTTTTCTGAAGTATTCCTGAGCCCACGTGGTAATATCCTTTAATAACGATGTCGGTTTTTAATGCAGTGCTGCCTGAGGGATCGAAGGTCACAGGCATCCAGTGTTGGTATTCGGCCTTGCCGCTTACGTGCAGAGATTTCTCCAGATTCTCTGAATCTTTTGATGATATTATGGACAGTAGATGATGAAATCCCTAGATTCCTTGCAATTGTATGTTGAGAAACGTTGTTCTTAAACTGCTGGATTATTTGCCCAGGCAGTTGTTGACAAATTGGTGAACCTCACCCCATCCTTGCTTGTGAACGACTGAGCCTTTTGGGGATGCTCCTTTTATACCCAATCATGACAAACACCTGTTTCCAATTAACCTGTTCACCTGTGGAATGTTCAAAACAGGTGTTTTTTGAACATTCCTCAACTTTCCCAGTCTTTTGCTGCCCCTGTCCCATCTTTTTTGGAACGTGTTGCAGGTATCAAATTCAAAATGAGTGAAGATTTGCAAAACAACAATAAAATTTATCAGTTTGAACATTACATATCTTGTCTTCGTAGTGTATTCAATTGAATATAGGTTGAAAAGGATTTGCAAATCATTGTATTCTGTTTTTATTTACATTTTACACAACGTTCCAACTTCATTGGAATTGGGGTTGTAGAACCGTCGTCATGATCTGAGTTGACCTATGTTATAGCGCGTCTATGTGAAAATAGCAGTATCAAATGGGATGGGATCGTGAACGCGGCTGAGAGAATAAAACTGAATAAAAAAAAACAAAGCTAACCTTTACAAGTATCATAAACTAGCAAAATACCCGCGCTTTGCAGCGGAGAAGTAGTGTGTTAAAGAAGGAAAGAAAAAGAAAAGGAAACATTTTAAAAATAACGTAACATGATAGTCAATGTAATTGTTTTGTCACTGTTATGAGTGTTGCTGTCATATATATATATATATATATATATATATATATATATATATATATATATCCACATAGGGAGAAAATGAATCACGTATCATAAAGTAGTTTTTATTCCTGAGCTTTCAACCCCTACCAGGGGTCTTCATCAGAGGATAATGCTTAGACTTACAAGAATCAAAGGCAATATATAGCAATAACTTATGGTGGGGAGGGGTGGTTAGGTCCGTGTGGTCGTCTGGGGGGGGTTATTGGGTGTAAAGTCTTGTTTATTAAGAATAAGTTCTTCTTAAGTTTGCATATGCTGGATTTATGTCCAAGTGTTTGTTGATGGCGTTCTCATTTGATAACCAGGATTCAGCCAGTTCTCTGGCACTTTTATTATTGGCTTTAAATTTTACTTGTACATTGTCCCAATTAAATGTATGTCCTGTTAATTTAGTATGTGTATAGATCAATGATAGTGAGTCCTTTCTTCTGACGGTGTTGCGGTGTTCCTGTATACGTGTTGCGATTCTTTTTGAAGTTTGTCCAATGTATACAGCTGAGCATGAACTGCATGGAATGCTGTACACTGCGTTTCGTGTTTCTGCTATCGATTTCTTGTTTTTAGCATTAAAGAGGACCGTGCGCAGATTGTTCGTGGGTTTGTGTGCTATTCTGACACGTGACTTGGCCAGGATGCGTGCAGCACCTTCAGACACATTGTGGTGATAAGGTAGTGAGTGCCAGGTGGGGTGGGGGTTCTGATTCAAGTCAATTGTTTGTTGAGTTTTTTGGCGTCTTCTGTGTAGGCTTCGATTAATGAATGTTTTTGAGTATCCGTTTGAATTGAAAAGGTGGAAGAGATAGCGTCTCTCTTTCATTTTTGTTTCCTTCGTATTACAATGGGTGTGGACTCTTCTGAATAGAGTTTTAACACAGCTCCATTTATGAGATATCGGCTGGTTGCTGGCGAAGTGTAATATCTTGTCTGCGTAGCATTCTTTACGGTAAACACTAGTGGTCAGGGTGGCGTCATTACTTCTTTCAATGTAGATGTCTAGGAAGCTGATATGTCGGTTAATTTCTTTCTCTATTGTGAATTGGATTGCCGGGAATATTGAGTTGATGTGGTTGTAGAATTCATTCAGCTGATCATTTTTTATTATGACGAATGTGTCGTCCACATATCGTATCCAAATTTTGGGTGTGAACTGAGATAGAGCCACGTTTTCAAATCGCTGCATTACTAGTTCTGCTAGAAGTCCTGATAACGGCGATCCCATTGGCATGCCTTCTTTCTGAGTGTAGTATTTGCCGTTGAAATGAAAGTGAGTTTTTTGGCAGAGTGATATTAGGTGCATTACGTCTTTAATCGATAGTTTAGTTCTTGTCTCTTAGTGGGGTCACTTTCCAGTTTCATTAATAGTGTTTTCTGTGGCTAGATGAATCGGTATCATGGTGTATAGCGACACAACGTCAAAAGAGACCATGATTTCATCCTCGGCAACGGATACATCTTTTAAGCGTTGTAATGCCAACTCAGCGCTGTTCACAGAATATTCTGAGTCATAAGTTAGATGTTTGAGTAGCTGGAAAAGTCTTTTTGATAAGTTGTAGGATGGTCCGCCTTTCAGTTCGCAGCGATGTCGTGTGTTAAAGAAGTTATGAAAAAGAAAAGGAAACATTTTAAAAATAACGTAACATGATTGTCAAAGTAATTGTTTTGTGTATTTGGCGGCAGCGTCACGAAGTTGTTTTCGTCTAGCTGCATCAGAAAATGTACCATGACGTCTGACACGCCTCCTTTTTACTGTTTTCTCACAGCTTGGATTGCTGCTGTCATAATGGGTTTGAGTCTATATACTGTATATATATATATGTGTGTATATATATACACAATGTAGATAGGTGTGTGTGTGTATATATACAAACATACACACAGGTATATTTATGTATGTGTCTATATGTGTGTGTATAGCTTTGATCACTGAGTGCAAGGGAAAAATAATAAAATGTAGTGTATAAGTTATTAAACAGTAAAACATTAACGTTTTAAGCAGTAAAGGTACATTGAGCACTACTGGAGTGGTTGCGGGTAAACTACATTTTAAAGACTGTGTAACACAACAGGTAAGTACTACTAACAGCAGCTAAAATGTATATGGATCATGTCTCGGTAGTAGGTCCCTTTTGAAAGGCGCTACACGACGGCTGTGGTATAGAAATTACATTTTCTATGTGAATGTCCAAATTTCTGCCTCTGGTAATGTGCCTTACCGGCATTACCAGCAATTAAAGAAAATTAGTTTTGTGTCCTCTGCAGTGTTAAGAGAAAAAGGCTTTGGTTTGGGATAAAAGGAAAAAAGGTGTAAAGTAAGGAAAGTTGCCTTTTTCTTTTATATAGTGTAGAGAGATGTTTTCGCTGACGATATGAGCGCCTTTTGGGGACAGTCGCGGTGGGTCTTGTGTAGACTGGTGAGACGTCCCAGCTATTAATCGGCTGTGATGGCACTGTCAGTCCTCCACTCCTGTGCGTGTCTTCATAATCCGAGCTGATGACCTCATAATCGTATACGTGGAAAAGAAAGTGCGAAGCGCCTTAATATTATTTTGCCGCGGTGTACAAAAGGGGTCCCGTGTTTGCACTTGTCTGGGCTATAGCTCAGGGGGAGGATGAAAAAAATGAAAAGTGCTCACTTTGACTTAAGGCAGAAGCGCAGTCAGCGTCTCAAAGGCCGGCAAAGCTATGCGCGCGCGCCGGCTGCTCGACTTTTGCTGGGCAGGAGACGCCAGTTTTTGCAGACACGTTCACATGATCAAAAGTCTCCGCGCTCTTTGGAGGTCATTCATATATATATATATATATATATATATCTATATCTATATATATATTTTTTAGGCTTGAGCCTCCTCCAGATCGAGAGGGGGCGTCCGTCCTGGTCATGCTGGAGGCCTCGGGTAGAGGGCTTGGAAGCCCAGCCCTGTAGGGACCCGTGGCCACCGCCAGGCGGCGCCCCAGTGCCTGATTATCCCGGGAGCCCGGCACTTCCGCCACACCAGGAAGTGCCAGGGGGAAGACGACAGGGGACACCTGGACGGCTTCCGGGTGCGCAGCCGGCACTTCCACCACACGGGGGTGTGTCCGCGGGAGATTGCTGGGAAGCAGCTGGAGCCCATCCGGGTTCCTATAAAAGGGGCCGCCTCCCTCCAGTCATTGGCGAGAGTCGGGAGGAAGCGGACAGAGCTGGAGAGAGGACAGGAGGCGGCCAAGAGAAAGGCAGTGGAATTGTGTGGGCTGGACTTTGGGGGATCGGTGCTGGAGGCACTGGGGTTGTGAGTGCACGTAATTTGTAAATAATTGTAAATAAACAGTGTGTAGTGGAGCCAACGATGTCCGTCTGTCTGTGTCCGGGCCAGCGTTCACATGGGACATTGACTTTTTCCATCGTGTGCTTTGTTTCCGCAGTAGCTGCACTTATGAATATGCTTGTATGTATCAGACGCTTCATATTTTTTTTCTGCCTTCTCAATTGTGTAATTCGGTTTTTGTTCAGCACTCTTTGGAACTGTTGCTTTTTGCCTGTGCACTGCGTCAGTTCACGTGAGCTGCTCGGTGTACATGCATCGAAGTTTCCCAGCTGTGCTGGTGCCATCTCGTGCGATTTCCACGGCTTTTTTTTAATGTTAGCGAAGAACCGGCACTTAAAAGTTTCTCTCGCAGTTTCGCTGAGTTTGTGCCAAACACCACCCTGACCATCTCATCTTCCTCTGCACAGTCCTTCACCCATGAATATTTAGCGGCAGTGTTTCTATTGGATTGCCGCTGACGGACGGCCTTATATGGGCAGGCACTAAATTACAAACGCCAGCGGCAGCCTGTCTATGAACTTAATTTAAACTTTAGGTTTACACCGTGCTTTGTTTCCGAAGTAGCAGAACTTATGAATATGGTTGTATATGTCACTCGTTCCCTTCTTATTGTTTCGCTGCCTTCTCAATTATATAATGCATGTTTTCTTCAGCGCTTTTTGGAACTGTTCCTGGTATTCTACGTACTGCGTTGATAGTCAGTTCACGTGATTATGTGGGAGGCGTGATTATGTCACATGAAACTCCGCCCCCCCCATGGCTTTCGAGCTCAACTCCATTACATTATATGGAGAAAAATAGCTTCCAGTTATGACCATTACGCGTAGAATTTCGAAATGAAAACTGCCCAACTTTTGTAAGGAAGCTGTAAGATAGATAGATAGATAGACAGATACTTTATTAATCCCAAGGGGAAATTCACATAATCCAGCAGCAGTATACTGATACAAAGAAAGGAATAAGCCTGCCAAATTTCAGCCTTCTATCTACACGGGAACTTGGAGAATTAGTGGTGAGTGAGTGAGTGAGTGAGTGAGTGAGTGAGTGAGTGAGTGAGTGAGTCAGTCAGTCAGTCAGTCAGTCAGTCAGTGAGGGCTTTGCCTTTTATTAGTATAGATTACACCGGCTGTTATAGACTGGAATCAAATGTATGTTTTTATTCTAAAATAGTAAGAATACGTGCAGCTCACTTCTCAAAATGGACTCGTCCGGGATCAAACCCGTGAAGTTTTGATTACCAGTCAACAGTTGATACCACTGCGCCACCGAAGGGATTGTAGCAAATATGTGTCAATTTCGTACCCTAACGCGGGTTCTTTTTCTGCAGTTATATTCTTGAGTAGAAGCGCACTTGTTCTGTTATATTTGTACCTTTTGTGAAAGTGTTTCTTTGATATTTGGAATTCAGGCTTCACACATTATACACTTCATGTCTACATTTTGTCAATTATTACTAAAACATGAAAAAGTTTCTGTTTTAACGATGTGTTTACATAGATCGTTGTAGACACGGAACACACATGAAATGCAAGTGTTCCAAATAACGATATAGTATTTATAAAAGGTGTCATTTTGCTTGACTTCTCACTCTATACAACTCTAAGCAACTGACACGCAGGTAAACAGACTTGAGCTGAGAAAACTGTGCGGGGTGGGGGATGTGATAGCAGGCTGCTTGCTGCTTATCCACACATTTACAGGACAAAAGACGCTGACAGAGAGGTAAGAAGCGATTTAAGGTGGGACGGATCTACGAGTTTTTTCGTAGGCTCTGGTAATTCTAGTGTTAAAGTCACTGTGCTCTTCAGTGCAACCCACTCTATTGCCTTTGTTTGTCAATGGAGATTGTACCTGTTAGCAATGGGTGCAGCTGAACATCTGACCTCCAATATTTCTGGCCACATAGTGTTATGCCGAGCTCCATTTACGTTAGTAACTTGCAAAGTACTTTGTCTTCCTGTTTGTTTAAACAAATATATATCTTTATGTGTATTCATATGTCTATGTCTTTATTGTGTATGTGTATTTTTGTGTAATTAGTAATTGGTAAAGTTTGAATTTGCATTTTAACTGAAAACCTGTCACAGAGATCTGTGCCTGCACTAAGTGAAGAGTGCTTTAAAAAAATGAAAACTGAATTGAACTGAACTGAATTTTATAACCAAATTTGCATAGAATAGTTACAATGTGGACACACACACATACTGTACATATGTTAGATTAGATAAAACTTTATTTGTCCATAGGGGAATATTTGGCTTTTTACAGAAGCTCTTTAAACAAATATATATATATATATATATATATATATAAAATGTATGAATGTACATATCTATATATATATATATATATATATATATATATATA
>JANRMT010062821.1:36053431-36171980 GCA_026402145.1 Polypterus bichir lapradei | reverse complement strand
TATATATATATATATATATATATATATATAGTGGCAAGCGGCTGGGGGCGAAACCCAGCCTGGACGCCTGGAAGGACCAGAAGAGGGACTACACCTCCTCCGGACTAGAGGGCAGCCGCCCTGGTTGGTATGGGGACCACGGGAACAGAGCATGGAAGCTCAACCCCATAGGGGCCCATGGTCACCGCCGGGGGGCGCACAGATGCCTGAAGAGCCCTGGACGTCAGCACTTCGGCCACATCCGGAAGTGCTGGCAGAAGGATTACCAGGAACACCCGGAGTGCTTCCAGGTGCTCAAACGGCACTTCCGCCACACCAGGAAGTGCCAGCGGAAGTTCATCAAGAGGGATCTGGAGCATGTCCGGGAGAACAAAAAAGGGGCCGCCTCCCTCCATTCGGCAGGACTAAGGCCTGGCATCCCAGATGGGACTTTCTGCCTAGTTCAAGGTGGGGACCCGTCATAAAAAATAATTTTGTGGACAGCCCGGCACAAAAGGAGAACCCACACATGCAACGCGGGAGCGGTACGCGCATAACCCCGCGGGAGCGACTCATCCGAAGAACCGCCAACGGTTCACAGAAGCGCCATCCCCACCTGATGCGAGAAGAAATTACCTGGCGTAGCAGGAGTGCAGCGGACCCCCACGAGCGTGCCGTTGCTAAGGATGCCCGGGGCGGCATCGCGTCTAGGAAGGCCATGTCGAGGACGGCTCCTCGGACAGACAAGACCCAGAAGGTGAGTTCCCTGCTCACCGGCAGCAGGGCCGGACTTGGTTTGTGTGTTGCAGGCTGGGACTGCCTGGATCCGCGTCGGTGGCAGGTAGAGCTGTGGAGGAGGAACCGCTGCAGCTGGGCATCAGGAGCTGGAAGGGAAAGATGGCCGAGAACCGGAAGTCCTTCCCAGAGGCAGGTGAGGGATAGGATGGTGTGTGTTGCATGCCCGCCAATGATTGGGCGGAGGTGGCACCAACGAATGTCTGTCCCAAACCAGGGAAAGACCCGATTGGGCCGAGGAGACGGCCTCACGGCTGACTGTCTGTGCTTGCTTCCAGCTCTGCGTGAGCTGGAGAAGTACCTTCAGCCCGCAGAGTTGCTATTTCAGGTGATACGTGCCCTCTGGGAGATATTGAAGAAGCTGGAGGGGAAGGCGGTAGCATTCGTGAAGACGCTGCGAGAGTGGGCGGAACGACGCGGCACTGGATCCTCTGGCCAGAGCGGTACAGTGGGGCAGGTGATTTGAACCGGCCCCGTACAGAAAAAGGGAGTCCCCAGCAAAAAGAACTGTGATATGGCTGATCAGATTCAAGTAGCGGGGGCTCCGATAGTGGATGAGGCGGTGAGGGCCGATTGCGTGGTGAGGACAGAGAGAGCAAGAAGGCAGTCAGGACTGATGAGTGCTGTGGGTCCTAGTGCCCTAAGACCCCGAGCCAGTGTCGATCTCACGTTGCTCTACAGGGACGCAGATGGCACGGGGTTTCTTCCTTTCCCATAGGGAGACCCAAACCGTCATGGCATCCCAGAGAAAGAGGAGGACCCGGAGGAAAAGAGCCAGCTCCTCTGATAGAGAAGGAAGTGAGGCAGGGAGCTCACGTCTGGAGAAGGGCCGCCCTCTGCGGAGGCAGAGGGAAGCCCCAAAGTTGGCTGAGGTGACGGGGGTGTGGGCGTTCCCGTCTGATGTCCCAATCTGGGGGGCACGGAAACCTAGGTGGGGGTGCCGAAGTGGCAAATGTCAGGGTGCCGGTCAGATGAGGGAGCGTTGCCTGTGTGCGACACAGATGGACGCCAGGTGGTGGTGTCCAGGCAGCGGCTCCGCCCCTGTTTCTCCTGGCTGTTTTGCAGTACCGGACCCTGGATATGTGCAAGTAGGACCCGCTTGTGGGAGAAATTAGGAAATGCCGACAGAAGTTCATCGGGGGGCACCAGGAGCATGTCCGGGTGAACATAAAAGGGGCCGCCTCCCTCCATTCAGCAGCTGGAGTCAATGGAAGAGGACAAAGCCTGGAGGAGAGGAGTGGAGGCGGTGAAGAGAGAGGCATTAGAAAAGGCCTGGACTAAAGGGTGATTGGTGCAGGGGCACTGGGTTGTGTGCAGTTTACTTTATTGTTGTAAATATTGTAAATAAAGCATGTGTGGTGACTAGGGAATCCATTCCCGGACGGGTTTATCCTTTCCCGGGAATTTGGGAATCCTGCATGTCATTCCCGGGAATCCCAGGCTTCCCGGGATGACACAGTGCATGGGCATCTCACATGTGAACGGCTTTAGAACGACCGACACTTATTTTTAATAAAACTACTACAGTATGTTGACACCAATAAAAGACTAACCTTATCTACGAGCAGTTCATGCTGTCATATAAGTACATGTATCTAGTTCAGGGGTGCCCAATGCGTCGATCGCGATCGACTGATAGATCGCAAAGGTGGTGCAGGTAGATCGTGTTGCATTCAAAAAAATTTTTTTTTTAAACGTTAGTCTATCATATATCCTCCCTATGGCATTTGCCACTTGATTGACATACAGGGCAGCCAGTCTGAGATCTCGTTTCTTCTAAGACACTGGTCATCCCGCACGCACGATCAAACGCGCAAGCTACTGCAAAACTCCGGCTGTGATCTAGTTAGCATTCCAATTTATATCAACTAAAGAAGGGATTTTAAAAAAATTGTTTGGGGAGGGTATGGGCTTTATGTGTAATTAGAAGAGGATTTTTTTCTCCCACAATGTTACAATCGAAGTGCGTTTGTCTGATCTGTCAATCTATCATTGCTATTCCAAAGAAGGAAAATGTGGAAAGGTACTTTCGAACTGTTCATAAAAACTACGAAACTGACTTCCTTTCGAAAAGCAATCTGAGAAAGAGAAAAGAGAGGGAACGAAATATTATTTGGCTCTACTTATTTATGCGAGTCAGCCTTTTCCCACATGAAGATTATTAAATCCAAATACTGTAGTGACCATAAATGTATTAAATTGTTATTGTGCCATAGAGGTTATTCAATTATGCAAGTGTATATATATATATATATACTTTTTAATGTAGGTAGATCATTTCGACCTGGTTATTTTAAAAGTAGCTCGCAAGCCAAAAAACTGTGGGCACCCCGATCTAGTTAGTAATAAGAGCGTAGAAAGCATAACTTATCCAGTGTGCGGTCGGCCAGGCGAGAGAGTACTTCGTGCAGAGTATGCCAGCTGCTGAGAAAGCACGCTTTTCCTCCACTAAAGTAGACAGCACAGTCATCAGATACAGATACACTTGTTCTAAACAACGCCCGCGCTTGCCGTTGCTGTGAAACACCGCCATTTCAGCTGTTACTGATGCATCCAGTTTCTTGTCATCATTCTGTGATGGCAAGTTTCTTGGCACAGATAATGCGGATGCAACAGACTGACGCATTGCAATTTCAAGTTGCTGTTCAAAGCTGTTGTCTGACAGACGTCAATGAAGTCTTCAGTTTTCAACTATAACTCTGTTATTTCTTGATCGATTTTTACACTTTTACACGCTATATATGCGAACTTGGCCTTCCCGGTTTCCCGGGAATTACAGCAGTTTCATTCCGGGGAATGCGGGAACGAAAAATGTCCGGGAATCCCAGGGAGCCCAGGATTGGATTCCCTAGTGGTGACTTGCAACGATGTCTGCCTGTCTGTGTCTGGACCGTTTCCCACTAAATATATATATATTAGAAGTGCAACGATTTTGTGAAATGATTTTATGTGACCTTTTAATGTCACGCTTTAAATCGGGGTTATTTTGAAACCTACATATACATGTTTGGTATCATTCTTTTCAGTATTTATCAAACTTTAATGTGATGTTGTTAGATTTTCAGATTCTAGTTCCGATTTTAAATTATAAACTACAAAATATCAAGAACTCATGTCCCGCAAGACAAAACTTTGTGCCAAGAGATTTAACCATGCCCAGGGCTGGAAATAAAAGACAAAGACAACGAGTAGGACAGCGACTGTACAGGCTTTTAAATGTTCAAGCCGTGTGAGATGCTGATCGAGCAAAGAGGAGTTAAAAAAAAAACCTATTTGTTTCCCATTGTATCACCGTTTAAGAGGGGGTTCCGGAGAAGCGGCCATATTTCCTTAGGGTGCATTCAGCCACCCCCCCTCCACAACACGAGCGGGAGAGACGCAAAGTGGCTGCTGCGTAGCACAGGCCGGGGGGTTGGTGAGCAAAGCGAGCAGGGGACACACCCTCTAGTATATATACAGTGCATCCAGAAAGCATTCACAGCGCATCACTTTTTCCACATTTTGTTATGTTACAGCCTTATTGCAAAATTGATTAAATTCATTTTTCCTCAAAATTCTACACACAACACCCCATAATGACAACGTGAAAAAAGTTTACTTGCGATTTTTGCAAATTTATTAAAAATAAAAAAATTGAGAAAGCACATGTATGTAAGTATTCACAGCCTTTGCCATGAAGCTGAAAATTGAGCTCAGGTGCATCCTGTTTCCCCTGATCATCCTTGAGATGTTTCTGCAGCTTAATTGGAGTCCACCTGTGGTAAATTCAGTTGATTGGACATGATTTGGAAAGGCACACACCTGTCTATATAAGGTCCCACAGTTGACAGTTCATGTCAGAGCACAAACCAAGCTTGAAGTCAAAGGAATTCTCTGTAGACCTCCGAGACAGGATTGTCTCGAGGTACAAATCTGGGGAAAATTTCTGCTGCTTTGAAGGTCCCAATGAGCACGGTGGCCTCCATCATCCGTAAGTGGAAGAAGTTCGAAACCACCAGGACTCTTCCGAGAGCCGGCCGGCCATCTAAACTGAGCGATCAGGGGAGAAGAGCCTTAGTCAGGGAGGTGACCAAGAACCCGATGGTCACTCTGTCAGAGCTCCAGAGGTCCTCTGTGGAGAAAAGAGAACCTTCCAGAAGGACAACCATCTCCGCAGCAATCCACCAATCAGGCCTGCATGGTAGAGTGGCCAGACGGAAGCCACTCCTTAGTAAAAGTCACATGGCAGCCTGCCTGGAGTTTGCCAAAAGGCACCTGAAGGACTCTCAGACCATGAGAAACCAAATTCTCTGGTCTGATGAGACAAAGATTGAACTCTTTGGTGTGAATGCCAGGCGTAACGTTTGGAGGAAATCAGGCACTGTTCATCACCAGGCCAATACCATCCCTACAGTGAAGCATGGTAGTGGCAGCATCATGCTGTGGGGATGTTTTTCAGTGGCAGGAACTGGGAGACTAGTCAGGATAAAGGGAAAGATGACTGCAGCAATGTACAGAGACATCCTGGATGAAAACCTGCTCCAGAGCGCTCTTGACCTCAGACTGGGACGACAGTTCATCTTTCAGCAGGACAACGACCCAAAGCACACAGCCAAGATATCAAAGGAGTGGCATCAGGACAACTCTGTGAATGTCCTTGAGTGGCCCAGCCAGAGCCCAGACTTGACTCCGATTGAACGTCTCTGGAGAGATCTTAAAATGGCTGTGCACCTACAAACTATTGAGCAAAGGCTGTGAATACTTATGTACATGTGATTTCTCAGTTTTTTATTTTTAATAAATTTGCAAAAACCTCAAGTTAACTTTTTTCACGTTGTCATTATGGGGTGTTGTGTGTAGAATTCTGAGGAAAAAAATGAATCTAATCCATTCTGGAATAAGGCTGTAACATAGCAAAATGTGGAAAAAGTGATGTGCTGTGAATACTTTCCGGATGCACTGTATTATATATATATATATATATATATATATATATATATATATGCTGAATGGTGTGGCCCCCTTTTGTCTAACCCTTAAGTATGTATGAGGTATAAATTTAATGTACTAGAAGTAATTCTCTGTCCCACTTTAAAAGACGCCCATCTTCCTCAGTCAAGAGAGTCAGAGTTGGCAGCATAGTGAGAAGAAGCTCACTTGGGGTTGAAGCAAAGGAAGAAAAGAAAAGAAAAGAAAAAATAAAACAAAAGAAGGAAAAAGAAAAAGGCAGTGGATGCTATTTTATCTTGCTATAATGTAGTAAAAAAGCCTGGTGAAAGAAAGAAAAAAAGGCCTATTTGAACATGTGTACAGTGTAGTTGCGTCTCAGGTTTGGGGCTCTGTGGTGCTCTCTAGTGACCATAAAGTGTATATCTTTTCAGATGTCTGATTTTTTAACAATTGCTCCACCTTTATCTGTTTAATTGCCTTGAAAAAAGCTTTCATACTACTGCCACTGGTTTTCTATCTTTCTATCATTTTACATCCATTGATACTGTATATATTGACTCGTCAGCCCATTATATTTTTCTTTCCTCAACAGCTTTGGCATTCCCACCAATTTTATCTTTCTATAATATGATTTGCTGCACGCTCACCTAAATAAAATGAATTTAAAATAACTGAAACTTACCAGCATACCAGTATGAGATAACTCTATATCCCATGTTAAACTAATCAACCTTTCTATTAATTTATCATTCATAGCCTTCATTTACATAATCTAAAAAAAAATCATATGGAATTGTAAACAGTTACTGTGTATGCCTGTTACCATCAACTCAGTAGTGTGACACAATGGCAGCTTAGTAATAGCACTCTGGAATTTTATTTTTGAATTAATTGCTAGTTATAAGTGACACCTAAAAGGTAATAAACACTAAAGTAGTAAGAAACATTATTTGTTGCAAAGAAAAAAGGACAAGAAGTCTTTGGCACTGTTCAAATTAAGAAGAGGCTCATGGAAGTTTAGAGCCAGCACATGTCTGTTAAATGTTTTGTTTTTTGTCTTATGACAACAAAGTGGAAAAAGAAAACGAATGAGCTGGGATTATGGCTTCTTTTGGTTTGCTTCATTTTGATTGGCAACAATGAGGTATTTTGCAATACTTGGAACCACAATGAAAAGTCATGAGGGAATTGTTTAATTAGTTACCCCCCATAATTAATAGTCATGTAATATGACATCCTAAGAGACAGAAATTTTACATGCTCTCCAACTAGGTTTGCTTTGTGGTGGGCGCAGCAACGTGCTGTAATCAGTGCATACTCTCAACCTCAACCTCCAACTAGAAGTTGTGTTAAGTCCTGTTGTGTGATGCAGGCATTACTTGACTCCTACTGAGGAACAGCTAGACCGAGGCTCTTTGCAATAACAACTAGACAATTCCTACAAAGTTGTCCCTAAAAAATAGAGAGTTATGCACTTGATCAGCTTATAGGAAAATATCACTCCTCACTGCTTTTGATAGGGCATTTACACTAGTTTTTCAATCGCAATCTTGCTTCTGGCATGCAGATTAGTAACTTTGCAATAGAACTCAGCAGTCACAGGAGAATATTACAGTACCAAGGCTGAGAAACTCTGATTTACTGCACATTATGAACCTAACTGAAATGCAAAAAAATGCCATATCTGGGCTCACATGCATTTTAAGACATGTGCACATTTCTATAGTATAAGTTAGAAAGAGATTTACAAATTCAAGAAATGCTGCTCCTGCTACAATGTCAAGTTCATCCAAACTGATTAGAAATGCTTGGTTGTGTTGGCGTATAAAACTGAAATATGTTTGGCATAAAGAATTTAACGCCAAGCTCCATCTGAGGTATAATAATTTTTAAAGCAACACATATATGCTGACCTTGCAGCTGCTCAATGCCGCTTAAGACAGATATCACTTATTAATAATGACTCAGTAATACAGTTGAGGTTTCTGTACTATTTATAATAGAATTCAGAATAGTAAGCATGTTCTCAGAAGCATGGCTTAATATTTCATGTTTTAGAGTATGCAATATTTCAAAATAGTACAAAAATAATGAGCTACAAGAAGTTAAAAAAGAACTGCTTATACTTTCCCTAAATATACAGTGACCAACACTTAATATATAAGCCATGCTTGTGTCTAACAATGCCAGAAACTGTAGAGCCAGTGTCTTGGAGACTTGGCCCAAGGAAGGACAATGAAAAAATACAGGGACACCACAAACCTATCGAGGGGACTCTCACTTCACATCCCTGCTATAAGCATAAGATCACGTCCTAATAGTCAAGTGATTTTGTGGTTTGGAGATTTGGAGAATAGGATTTATAACCATCCCAACGCCAAGAGCCTAATGAAGTATAATGATGGGAGGCAAGACTGGAACAAAATGATAAACAGGCAGAAGGAAAAAGGGTCAGGATGTGGAAAGAGAGAGGAAGAGGGAGACAAAGAGAGAAGCAAGTGGTGAAGACAGTAAAGTGATTGAAGGGGGCAATAGGTAAGTTGTCCTACCCATTAAACAGGGCTTCAACAACCACTCAGGCAGCCCTAGAGAGGCTTCTGGGTTAATGTTTTTCTTCTTTTTCTGTTGACTCTTGAGCTCTCTATCTTTCGCCATCCCTCCTGTGATAATTTCCTTTAATAAAAAAGATTTTGGTGACAGCACTTAGCCTCCCTGACATCTGTCCAAGTTTTGGGAAACAACAATACTGCCCCCTAGTGGTTCCTTGTATTGAAAATGATGATAATTCCAGAAAAAAGGAGATAGAGTTTGTTTCCCTTTTTTTTCCAAAAAAAAAAAAATCAATTGAATATGGAACTTGCTTAGCATTTCATGAATCCATTATAAATTACTTGCATTGTATGGCTAAATTTGCTTTAAGATTTCAATTTGATATTTAAACATTTAGTCAACATTTATTTTAACATTTAACACAATGTGAATACACCCTATATTTCATATTATGGATTTGTAAATACTGTAAGATGAAACAAAAATGGAGAAACAACATTATACTTTAGGTTTACACTGCAAATAATATCTGTATTTAGGGACCTTTGAAACTTGATGGAATTTTATTTTGAAGAATTTGGGTGTTGGGTGGCCTTGTTAAAATTGTTCCAGTATTCTAATATAAAAGACAATTTGGCTCTTAAGAGGAAGTGTGCTGAATAAGAATAAACTGAAATGAATTTTGTACCTTTACTTTTATAAAATGGTTGTAAGTGTAAGTTGGCATGGTTGTGGAACAAAGGTTAGCAGTTCTTTCTTTTGCCATTCCTCCCTTAATTTTTATTATTCATAAACAGATTCTGGTTATAATATTTAGCCTTCAAGGCATCTAATAGGTCTCAAGGTGACTCTCAAAGTGCTCTCTAGTATTCAATGTATAAAAATATATATAGTAATAGTTGAGTGTGTTTTTGAAGTGTGTCTTCACAATTGGGTTAATGCCAAGCAAGGTTAAATAATGGAAAATGAAATCCTATCATCTAAATAACAAAAGAAAGGGTCACACAAAAGGAGAATACAGAGTCACAAAACACAAAAGACAAAACAAAAAAACTAGCTGTTCCACTGATCCTGGTTACTAAAACACTTGAATGCCTAGTGCACTGGCTTATGCACTTTCTAAATTCTTTCTCTAGCACCTACAGGACACACCAGGATCCCCACCAAAGGCCTCCACTCTCTTTCCTACATTGGTGCCCTAGAATGTGATTTGTGGGTACCATGCATATATGGGCTTACTATCCCCAGGGGCTTCTTCCATCCTAAGCAGGCGTGTCTGCTTTCCCTCTCCTTACCCGTGTGGGTCTCTTTTACTCTTTTTCTTCTTGTGCTCACAGAACATTATTCATAATATGCCACAAAAGCCCTTCTACACACTTACTCAGGCTAGCGGCTGTGCAGATTAATGACAAAGACTGGGAGACTCAAGAGAGCTTTTACCCTCAGGCCATCAGGACATGCCAGCAAACATTCAAACCTAAAACTCAATGTACATTTACTTTAACTTACTGCAGAGTCACTTTATATTTTCTATATAATTTTTAGTCAGTCATTTTCCAACCCTCTATATCTTTACACAGGGTCATGGGGGTCTGCTGCAGCCAGTCCCAGCCAGCACAGGGCGCAAGGCAGGAACAAACCCAGGGAGGGTGCCAGCCCACTGCAGGGCTATATAATTTTTAGTTAATTTTATTTATTTTTTGTTAATTTTATTATATTTCTCTTAATTGCATTATTATTCTATTGTGTGTTTGCTTTTGCTTTGCACAGCATTTGGAGTAGGCCAGTTTTTCATCGCACTGCATGTTATACCTGTATAACTGTGTGTGTGATGAATAAGACTCTTGAATTTTGAACAGAATAACAATAAAAATCTTCCATTGTACTGGAAATGTCTGAGGCTGAAGCATTGGAGTATGGTATAATGGTCAACCCCTCTGTCCTGAAAAATCAGGTTACTTAATCTCACAGCTTAACATAACCAAAAAACACCAACATGTACCTCATATTTTTATGACAAACACATTCTATGCATTTCTTAGGTAAGGAAGACAGAAATTTAAAGATAAAATAGTTATGTTCACTAATCGTGGTGCCAGAGAGTGATGACAGGTAGCATGAATTTCACTGTACTCTGTACACATGACAAAAAATGAACCTAGAAACTTGGGAATCTGTAGATATCATTAAAGCTCTATGGTTCTAGCAGCGCAATGCTCCACTTCATTTAAAGACTACTCCACCATCATGCTGCATTACATTATATTACATTATTTTATACTAGTGAAACACATGGACCTCCACCTACATATAAATTATATTATATTATTCTAAGAAAGCAGGACAAGACCTGTCCTGCTGGCATTCAGCACAAGGCAGGAAACAGTGCCAAGACAATGTCACTAACAACTCACACTCAGACACACTTCAGCCAGACTAGAGATGCACACTAATCTGAAAAACATGTTTTGGGGGAATATGGGTGGAAAACAAACACAGGCCCAGGGTCTTCATTCAGATACTCCTCAGTCATCCACTCACATCTCCAGATTACATATGTTGGGTTAATTAAATTATATTACAATACGATGTAATGTCTTTAATTGATTTTACTATCATAAGTGTTTAAATCTTTGTTTACTAGACAGCAGATTTTCTCCAGCCTGAATAATGTGAAAGCTTGATTCACCAAATCCAACTTAAAAGTCACTACAAGGACCCTGCCTCTGGATCTGTGTCTCCATCACCCACTAGATGGCAGTGTAGGCTGGTAACCTTAAAGCAGTGCAGGCCTGTCTCTGACAACAGACCTGTACCGTGAATACACATTTCAACATTACATTAGAACAATTTTGAAAAAAAAAAAAACAGACCATTTAAGCCAGCAAAGCTGGTAAATACTACTCATCTAATTTCACCAAAATAATACTGAATTGAGTTTTGAAGGTTCTAAAACTACTTGGATTTTATTCTGTGCATCTGTGGTTCCCTGTGTGAAGAAAAACTTTCTATTATTTGTGCAAAATTTACCCTCAGCTAGTTCTCCTCTGTGTTCTTACAGAAGAGCTCCATTTAAAATAATTTCAATCATGTAATACCTTTTAATATCTCATTGATCTCATTGCTTAAACTGGAAATGTATGGGGTTTACTGTAAATGATCTTCACCATACCAAGAGATGATATTAAAGATGAGTTTACCAGTTTGAGTATTAGATCAACACCTCCCACATAATAAATAATAACTGTGAATATAAAATGCAAAAATAATGAAAACAACAGCATTTTTCAGAACCAGCACCTTTCCATTCTCCAGCACCACGTTACAAAGTGAGGAATTCTGAATTTATTTTGGATGCAGAACAGACTCAGCAGGGATTTATATTTCTAAATAACAGTTCTGAGAGCTGGAACATGTGTGAGGAAACAAAGACCTCAATAGACCAATCCATACTCTGAATGCTCATTTCCCTTATAATTATTTTAAATGCACATTTTCCTCAGTGCCTCATAATACCTGCACTGTATAATCACAGGAAGTATTAGGTCTGATGAGAGATGTTGCGGCCACATTTTACCAACATGGTTAGCATCTGTTAAAATATGTCAAATTGCAAGTTCTTCATTTTTGTCTTATCACCATGAGGCAGCTCAGGAATAAAAGACTATTTTAAGATACATGATTCTTTTTCTTCCTTTTTTGGTTTTTTATCCATATTATTATATATATATATATATATATATATATATATATATATAATTCCAATTTTTCAATGATCACTCATATTAATCCTGACCATACATAGTTAAATTCATCCACAAAGCATTTCTGAGATGAAACAGGTATTTCCACATACCAATCTTCCATATACCAATGAAGAAGCAAAATGTGCTACGCTGAGCTGCAGGAATTCTGTACAACAAATTAGGACAGAAAGTTGACCATATAATTTGAATGCACATCCATAAAATATAATAGAGGTTCAAGGAAACACGCCTATATCCGACACTTCCTTCTTGACAAACACATTTGTAAGGTTCAGTTAAAGCCATTAGGGAAAACCTTAGAAAATGCAATGAAGTTTGATTGTTCATCTTCATCCTGTAAAGCACTTTGAGCTACATCATTTGTATGAAAATTGTGCTATATAAATAAGTATTGTTGTTGGTGATAAAAGAAATGATGTAAAAAATGTGATTGTATTTAATCTGTGTTTATTATATGCATATTATATACTGTAATTGCAGGTTTATTATGTGTATATTAAATAAAAAAGTGTAGAAGCTGTAATATTTGCACTTCAGTTTTAATCCCAACTGTTACAGTATTTATTTCAATTATTCTGTGTAAATGTCTAATAATAATATTTATTAATAATATATTTCTATTATTTCATTTGCATAGACCACGTTTAAACATTTGTCACTCCAGAAAAATGATAATAGCAGCATTTCTCTTTCAAGTGTGTAAAATTATGCTTAATATTGATAATTCCCAAAATGGGTGAACCGTGCAAGCCAAAAGAAAGTTTTCAGGGGGAGTAAGTAAAGGATGAGTCTCAAGCCAAGAACTTCTAGCTTCAGCTTTAGTATTGTCCACAACTTAAACTTTATAATATATTACACCTCCTACTTGATATAATGCTAGGTATGACTTTGTATAAAGCATGTCAATGTCAAATATATTGGTGAAGAAAGATGGAAAAAGAAAACGATGTGCAGCAAGCAGATTGCTCATGATTATTTATATTCACAAATTCCATAGTAAAGACAGCATTAGCATTCTTCATTGCATAATGGACTACATTCCTCTGAGCACTATTTTCATAAAACTCAGCAATGTCTTCATCAGTGCTATGGCTACAACTGTTGCTCGCATTTCATAATTGTCCCGATTTACCCATGCAGACTTTAGACAAAGCTACGATTCATTGGTCTCTTGGCCTAATATGGCATAGCTAAATGCTCCAACTCATACTGCTTTACTTATACAGCTCAACAATTTTACTTTCTTTTTCCCATTGTAATAAGCTACAGTATCGTTTGAATTATACTTAAAGGTTGAATGGCATGTTTTTATTTGAAAATCATTGAGAATGATCCATATGATTTAAGAGCTCATTTACCACTAATATGTTATTAATGGCAATATAAAAAAATGAGCTGTTTCTACTAAGTATGTTGCTGTGTAACTCCAACAATGATTTTTGCCAGTGTAGTAAATAAGAAAATGACTAAAACAGTTTGTGATTAAATGGAAAATTGCAGTAAAGGTATCTGTGTAAATTTTCCATCATATAAATGAATATTAATAAAGTTATTTTGTAACTTTACCTCTGCTATTGCATTTGACAGAAGCTATTTTATATAGTAAAAAATCAATATCAGGCCAAGCAGCTGCATAAATAAGCACAGACTGCATTTTCAGAACATCCATGCTTAGACTCTTTCGGTAAACTCTGTTCAGTCATCATATATCACAGAGAATATTGTACTAACTTACAGTATATTTTACTGTTTAATACTACAATAACTGCCCTAATTTAACAACATAGCACATGAATTAGTTTTACATAGCGTTCTTGTTGCTGTTTTTTCCAGTTGAGACAGCATCATTATAAATAGATTTACTAAGAGTATCAGAACTAAAGAACATTCTTAATCTGAAAGAAAAAAAAAACTTTTTAGTCCTTAGTCATAGATAGAGAAGGCTTTAAATTTCCAAAAGTATTGATAAAGTTAAACTAGCAGAATGTTTTCATTTAAACAGTGAATTACATAACTGAAGAAACACAAATGGAAATTAAAAGAAAATGCATTCATGACTGACACCAGATTGTACTACAAAAAGGCTCTGGAAACCTGGAACAAAGTGCCTAGTAATAGAGTTGAAGTGGAAACCTTTACAAACTGATAAAGGATTTAGATGAGATGCAGGAATACATCAGCTAAGTTATCAAGTTTGATGGACTGAATAGCCTCCTCTCATTAGTCATACTTTTGTGTTTATGCTTGTTATTGTACTGCAGCGACTTAGGTAAGACTTCATGCTGTATATAAGTGGTGTAGCTGCTTACATTACAGAAAGTAACAAAACATCTCTGGACTAGATGCCTCAACTAGCAGTGCAGTCAGAAATGAAGGCTATTGTACCCAAATAGCAAATGTATTCCATCAACCAAGTAACTCCCTGAGGACTGTAAAAATGCAAATGTATTCCAAATCTACTCAACAACAAAAGAGGCATTTCTGATGAAAAAAACATAAGGAAAATCTGACAATCATTATCTATGCCTCTTCCTCGTCTCTGCAACCAAGGCTGATGTATATCAATAAAGTATACCAAATAGGGAGCGGCAATTCTGTATTATCTACCACAATAAATATTCAATATTATAATGATGGAAATCTGTATGATAAAGAAGAATAGATAAAGTTGTATCTGATGCCACAGAAAATGTACATTCAAAGAATAGCAGTTAACTTAGTGGTGTCTTTTTCTTATTTCCTGGAAACTTGGGGTAAAGTTCTGTCACACCACTCATTCATTTTTGAAAACTATCATCTGATCATTATATCAAGGAAACATCGAGAAAAAGAAAAGAGAAGAAAAAATCTAGGAGAAGATGCAAATCTATCTCAAGGCTAGCACATTAAAAAAGACATGACAGCTCAGTGACAATGGATGAATTTAGATTTGATACACCCCATAATAGCACATCTTTAGACTATGGGAGGAAATTGGACTACCAAGGGGTGAACTTGCACAATACACAATGAAAAATAAACGTTTACCTACCATGGTCTTTAAACATTCTGTATGTGTTCATCGTTGTTGCAGCTCATATGCAATATTTATAAAATAATAATTCCTTATCTATCACAGATCATTTCATTTGTGGACTGTGGCATCACTTTTATGGAGAGCTGGCAAAAAGCTGCATTTGTGCAATACTCGACCTGACCTGAGACGTTCTAATGCAATTTAAAAATTCTAAGAAAGAGCTATAATGTTTTAGTGACTCTGGTTACATTGGAACATTATGACATTTTTATTTAGACCAGCTAAATCTTAAGAACTCAGAAAAATAAAAGATAATTTTCCTAAAAACAAATTATAAAAATGGCAAGCATAACAGCATTCAGCCAAGGAAGGGTTGGTTCAGATCTGGGAATGTCACAGGATTATTAACTGCTATAATACACTATTGTGACAAGTATTCAAATCAGGCTGGTTGGACTCTTTTAAAAGAGCGTTAAGACTTATTTATTATGTCCAGCATGGAGGAGGAGCAATCAATTTGTAGCTAGTTCCCTGAGGTTTGTGCCTGTTAGAAAAAAGATTAAGTGCTTTATTACTCTCCTCAGTACAACTAAGATTTATTGGATGAACCTGTGTGAAGCCTTTGATGCTCTTTAACTTTGCCTATCTTCTTATGAAAAACCTTTAAGGTGGCATACCAAGCACGGACATAAAACAAAAAAATGATATTAAAAGAGGAAAGGACACTTTCCACAGGTAAAGAAAACTCAAAGAAATTAACTGTGAGAAAATGGAAGCTGAAAAATCACTTTCAAGGCACTTATATAAGAAGGTGATTCATATGGATTTTCTGTTGGTCAAGAATGCAGCATATAATTGATCAGTTTCAGTTGTGCTGTTTGGTAAAAAGAAACTGTACACTTACAGATTATAACAAAAGCATCTTGTAAAAAACAGAATTCTTTAATGGGAAAGAAAACAGAAACAGAGAATTCTGCAATGAAAGTTAAATTCAATCATTATTACTTTGTAGTATCAAAGGCCTCTTTTTAACCTTATATTTAAATAGTTGCTCCTACTGCTCAGTTTATTAAACAGTTCTGTGTGGAAATACAATCAAATATGTAAGGAACCACCTACACATGTACATTTAAAGGGAATTACAATAGAAATTCTGCACCCCAAAGTTCACTGAGGAAAAATGCATTTACTGCTGATGAAACTAGAGCAGGAAAGTGAAAGTAAAATTGGTTTTGCTAATTCAATCCATATGTCTCTTTTCAGCAAAGTGTATGCATGTCAGATAAGAAAGCTTGAAAAAAAAAAACACCAGGACGACATGAGGCTAGCTCTGCTCAGAGTGAGTGTGAAAGAAACCATAAAAAGAAAAAGAAAGAAGAGTAAGATAGGCAAGTCTTCAACTTGGTTTCCTCGTAAAGCAGCCCTGTGTTGTCACATGCAGACCCACAGCATTCTGTTCTGTCAAACTGAGCTTTCATGTAATAAACGGATAGCAAGGTGATCTACTGTTAGGTACGAGAAATTATTTTGCTCTTATTATTTTGTACAGCACCTTTTAATTTTGCTAAGTAAGGAATGCAGTCAAAAGGCGGCCAGTTAATCATTCCCACTTCTCACTTACACAGCATCACAAATTACTCCCCTTGTCAAAGACATTAAGCGTTTTTTTGCTTTTTTTTTTTTTTAATCCAGTAAGGATTTCATCTAAAACCGATGAGGATGTAGATCACATGATATAAACCAAAATACAGTTAAGCAAACATGGTAGGACTTTGTAAATATGGAAATAGAGAGAAAATGAAAAATCTAATTACAAGGACAATTAATATACAACCACAAATTAGTCAGTGACAAACTGCTGCAAAAATGCATGTCTGTTATGTTCAGACAGGGTTAAACTTCCCCATTCTTGACTAACAAATTTAAAATGTTTTTGATAGCATCTCAGTCAATTTAGCATAACACAGGTGTACATTGTGCTGTTTATTAAGTAGCACAGTTGTCTGCAATTTTTCTTTTTCATTTTTTTTCTTAAAAAGTATATAAATATTACTCTTCTCATGGCATTTTCTAACCCACTTAATCCAGGCCAACATCGCAGCGGTGCTAAAGCCTATCCCAGCTAGCATAGGGTGCAAGGCAGGAACAAACCCTGCATAGGGAGTCTGTCCATCACAGGGTGAACACACACACACCACACACACTAGGGCCAAATTACCTAACCTGCATGTCTTTGGACAGTGGGAGGAGAGCGGAGCACCCGGAGGAAACCCCCAAAGACACATGCAAACTCCACGCAGGGAAGACATGAGACGCAAACCCTGGTCTCTTTAACACTGCGACACTGTGGTGCCCATATTACTGTTGGATTATACTCAATTTTATACTTTCCTAGGTGAGGTAATCTTTTATTTTTTTCAGTTTGCATTTTACATACAATTCTAAAGATAAGATATTCTCACCATTTTAGTACTGGTACAATAACCTTATTGTACTTTAGACCAAACTGTTGTAGACAGGGTGAAGATTTTAAAAATAGTAATGATAGTACCTGTGAAATTTCACTGAAAACAGAAAACTGATTTAATTTATGCTTTTCATATTAGACAGATCAATCCAAAACTCAAAATGTATTATGCAAACACATGTGATGGATGTCCAGCAAGAGTTGCCGGCCCTCACCCCCAGGCCGCCAGGAGGAGCTCTCCCGACAGCATGGACGTGCCCCGAGTTCCAGCAGGGCCTCATGGACTTTGTAGTTTTTATACACAGCCCTGCTGGATACCTTGGGGACCACAAGGAGTCGCTGTAGCGAGGCTCGTAGACTCATATGTGCCCTATAACCTGGAAGTGCGTCCTGGTCACGTGAACAGGAGGAATGACGTACTTCCAGGTTGAAGAAAAAGAGAAGTTTTACCTGACCCGGAAGTGATAGAAAGTCACATGGACTGAGGGACAAACACTTCAGGGTCAAGGACAATAAAGGACTGTGGGAAATCCCAGACGGACGAGCTGAGTTGGGAGGCAGGGTGGCTAAGCGTCTGGGAGTTTGGAGGATTAATTATTGTTTATTGGTTATTGTTATTGAGTATTGTGGAGAGGAGCGTGCTTAGTGCACATTATTATTATAATAAATTCTATTATTGGACTTTTATCTGGTGTCTGACGTGTGGTCTGAGGGTACAAGGGTGCGAGGAAACCCTAATCTGTCACACACATTATGTTAAACTCAAATGCATTGATGTTATTGCTATAGCTGTATGTTAGATTTATAATTGTAAATTTATAGATATATAAAATATAAGTTGTACTGAATTCTACTGAAAGTGAGAACCTTTTTTCACCCTAAAACTGATACAGCTATACAGTAATCCCTCCTCCATCGCGGGGGTTGCGTTCCAGACCCCCCCGCGATAGGTGAAAATCCGCGAAGTAGAAACTATATGTTTGTATGGTTATTTTTATATATTTTAAGCCCTTATAAACTCTCCCGCACTGTTTATAAATATTCCCCGCAGCGTTATACAGCATAATCCCTTTGTATTCTCTTAGATATTAGGTAAGATTCATTGAAATTATGTATATAAACACACACTGTTTATATACAGTAAAACCTAAATATTATTTTAAAGATATTGAGTGTCTCCGATATCACATATGTTACAGCCATTACGATAGACAGGTCACCAGCAATAAATACGTACATTGCAAGAAAAATAGTATACAGTAAATGTACTAATTATTTATGGTTACTCACCAACAATGACACGATGACTTGTCCGATAACAATGAGTTTAATTTTACTGCACAACAAAGGAGAGCGTTACAGCCCTTGTAAAGGAGCCACTTCAGGCGATTGTGTAGCACTGCCGTTGTTCTTCTTCTGGCAGTCTTCAATCCAAATCCCTAAAGCAGATTCCATCCAGACTACTGCCTTATTACATCCACTTACAACTCGTTTTGCACCCTGGTTAAAAGGACGCTGCAGCTGTAGATCTTATATTCCTTTCCTACTTTTTAAATAAAAAGAATCGTAGCCTTCAACAAATCCAAAACGTTTACCTTTTCGGCAATCGTTAACATCTTCTTCTTGCGCTTGGGCACGGCACCTGAAGCAGTAGCAGATTGTTTTGGAGCCATAATGAAGGGCTTGACTATGCACAAAGATAAACACTAAAGAGCACAACTCTTTACACAGCGAAGCACGTTGATGCTGAATGAGCGAGATGAGACTTCCTGGTTAACACTGCATAGCTCCTGCGTGCTCTGATTGGTTAGCTTCTCAGTCAGGAGAACTTAACTGCGTGCTCTGATTGGTTAGCTTCTCAGTCATCCGCCAATAGCGTCCCTTGTATGAAATCAACTGGGCAAACCAACTGAGGAAGCATATACAGGAAGTAAAAAGACACATTGTCCGCAGAACCCGCGAAGCAGCGAAAAATCCGCTTTATATATTTAGTTATGCTTTCATATAAAATCCGCGATAGAGTGAAGCCGCGAAAGTCGAAGCGCGATATAGCGAGGGATTACTGTATTCCCAATAGACAGTTGTATTAAGTTAACCTCTCTATTATAATAAAAAAAAATCCTGGGATGAGATGAGACTTTTTAGCCTGGGACTAGACGTGACTTTTTCAGAGAGATACTTTCATGTCCCGCGAAATGAGACTTTGTGCCTAGAGATTTAACCAAAGACGAAGAGCAGATGACAAAGTAGAACGTCGTAAAGAATTCAAAAGCATTGGCGCGATGCACACACTGAGCAGGTTAGAGATAATGAAAGTACTAAAATTTGAAAGTCTCAAAAAAATGATAGTAAAGATCGCATTAGCACAAACAAAAGGAAATTATTACTCGGTGAAGTAACAGAACAGCGAAAAGAGATCGAATATATTGTTCGGATTTAAACTTTAAGTCTGAGACTTGTAGATCGTCTAATTCGTGTTGCCATCAGGGAAAAGTAGTGTTTCTTCCCAATGAAGAGGCATATCTGTGAGAATTAAAAGATTTGTTGTTTGGTGAAAGTGAAATCCACATACGTGAGCGGCAGAGACATGAAGTGGCTGGTGCGTAACTCAGGCTGGGGGTGTTGAGCGAAGCAAGCGGGGGTGAAGCCCCCTAGTTTAACTTAAAATAAACAGGTTTGTATATTTATGTACTAGAGGACTTTGCACACTACACTGTCTGGGACATACTCATCCTAGTCGGTTATGTTTGAGTACTGCCCACTACGGAAAAATTGATTGAGATGGGGCTACTTTCTGTTTCTGTATTTTCTGTGGGCTTTTAATGGTTACTTATTTATTTTTTGCATACAGTAAGGTATTTCTCATAAAGGAGCATCACTTTGTTTGCAAAATGTTGCAAAGGGTTCATGGAGCCCCCTTTTGACAGTATTCATTTGACTAAACTTGTAATAATATACTGTACTTAGTTAATCCCATTCTTTTCTACTTCTCAGTGTAGATTTTATGCTACAATTTAGGTGTGAAATGAAAAGACTTCAATGAACAGAGCAATGTCCAAAATAAATAATCTTAAATACAAAAACCTAATGTATATTTTTAATTCAATGTATTGATCTAGCTTAAACACTGTTCCAGTGTTAATTACTCCTAATGTAACTGGCTAGCATTAAACTAAACACACTGAATTAACGTTGCTGGTTCTTTAAGAATTATTTTACTTATTTATTTGAAACCTGACATAACTGGATGAAGTAATTTCAACATTTTATGTTTTCAGTGTGTAGTATATTAACATCACTTAATAAAACAAAAAATCTACAATAATATGCAGATGATGGAGGAGCATCGCCAGCAGCATAATAAAGAGTATCAATAGCAGCAAATGTATAATACAGAGGCATTTGGAGCTAAATATGAAATTAAAATTTCAATGCTTATTTAATTCCTATGTCTGTTTACATACGAAATGCTTTTTTAAATGCAGCAGAGAGGGCAGAGCCTTACTTTGCATGCAGACCTTTTTAATTGAGCACTGATCATGTCATTTGTGGTACGTAAAATATTTTGTTTTACTGTACAGTGTCATTTGTAAAATTAAATGTATATGATTTATGAAAAAATAATGAAAATACAACAGTTCCTGGATTCAGCAAATCTCTAATCTTATTTTATTATTCTTTAAGAGTTGAAAACCTGTTCCAGGTTTAATTTGGACAAATCAATTTCAAACGCTTAACAAAAAGTAGCCTTGGGTGGTAAAAATCTGATTTGCTTAGCTTATGAATAACAGCAGCTACCTACTGTAATTAAAGTCTATCCAGTGCCACTGAACACACTTACTTTTCAATATATTCAAGAAATAATTTAAAAAAATTAAATATTTAGCTGACAGATACATCAATGGATGAGTTTCACATTATTGCAAAGTCTTTTGTGAACAGAATTGTTTACTGTTTATTTTCTATTGTTGAAAAGTACATGTATTAATTTGGTCTTAGAAGTTTGTTATTTATCGGTAGTTTTAACAATTTTAAAAGTAAGAGAGAGAGGTTGGGAGCATGCACTGATAGCACATTGCCGTACCCACCACATGACGAACCACCTAGACTGGGACCTGAGTACAATCGGTGTCACCTCAGCACCACACTGAAACTTTTGAGTTGTTTTTTTTTTTTAATGTTGACTGGATTGCCAATCCTGCCACCAACCCCCAAGGTTTCCCTGTAAATTAGAGGATCTGCTTGCAGGGCTGGATGCAGATTAATGTCATACCCACGGTGAAGCAATTGCAGGCTAAAGGCCTTGCTCAAGAGCCCAACAGAATGGAGTCCCTTCTGGCGTTTATGGGATTTGATTTCTGGCGCAGGTCACTAGCCTTGGAGCCACCACTCCACCCTTTATTATGGATATTAATGTTAGCCCTACATTGCTAGACAATCTTCAAAAGCGGTACGTGTTACTGCTGACAGTTACTGATGACAGAACCCCATTCACATCATTCAGTCATTACCTTTTGTCTAACATTTACAATTACTGGTTTCTAAAAAAGTGAAAAGTGAATTAAAAATACCCACAAAATACAATGTAGAAAATTGTAATTGTTTTATACTACATTTTAAAATATTAAGGTGTTATACAGTACTTACTTGCAATGTATTTTTCTAAATTTCTCACAGACAACAAACTTGGACTTAATGAGATTGCCGAGTATCAGAAATTATTTTTTCTACCTCCCTGAGAGACACCAGATTACCAGTAGACATACCTTAAATATCACTAAACTCAAAAAAGTATATAATATTTATCAAAATATTAGACAGAAGTGCTGTATTTTTCTGTGTTGTTAATAGCTTCTTAATGTAGATGCCTTTTGCTGTAAATTTTGTCAATAAGATAGTCATCTTCTAAATTAATCAGTTTAACAATCGTTACCTGTCTTTACGTTTCATGTGGAAATCTCGGAGTAAGCTGTTTTCAATAAATCCACTTAATGCTTTCAAAATTATAATTTACACTTGAAAAGTTAAATGCATCAAAATGTATGTATTTTATAATTGCATAAACTGCCCTGACTTTCAAATTGCTAATTAACAAGGTTAGAAACGTAGAAAAGAAAATGAAGTCTTAATGAAAAAGTCAATTTATATCAAACATTACAATTGTAATGAGTCAGTCAGTTTCTGTTGCTTCATTTTTATGTAGTTACATTTGTGTAGTACCTTTTTTATTAAAATTTATGAGCTCAGTTTATAACAGTGTAGATCAAATGCCTATGTGAACAAAAATTAGAGTATATACATACACTCATGAATTATTACTTGGGCAAATATATTGTCTTTAATCAACCTAAAAGCTAAATAAATAAGAACTCCTGATTTAAAACATTCATATAATCACTGCTTACAGTATATATTATATGTGATTCTTTTACACTTATTTTCTGAGTGATAATCTATAGCATTTATCTAAACAAGTTAAAATGTATATCCTGTTCAATACTTGAAAAAATGTTTTTAATCATGTGGAAATCATATTATGAAATAGAGGAAGTTTTTATGCTGTAAGCCAATTTAATTAATTCAATGTTCAACTTCAGAAAAGCATAGCATGTTGGATAAAACATAAATCCACTTTCTATTCAGCATCATTAAGCCAGAATGACCATCAACAGAAAACAAGAATTAGCCTGTCATTTTGGTTAGTCATGATACAACAGTGGGGAGAATTAAATTTTAGTATGGTTTTTTGTCCCATCTCTACCTGATTACATTAATGACATCACTGCTTTATCAGATGTAAGCAACAAGGATACAGTCCCTTCCCGGAAAGAGGATTTTGTGGCGAACCATTTCTCCCATAATGCACCCAACGGACCATATATCAACTGCAGGTACAGAGGCAGGTAAATTGCAAAGAAAAATGAAAAGTTAGAAAAGACATTGCTAGAAAAGAGTGAAGAATGGACTGAAAAAGTAGTTAAACAGAGAAAGTATTAGTAACAAAGGATTATACACAAGTAGCAGGATGCTTTGCAATGGAAAAGCCAAAGTCCTAAAATCTGTTTTATGTACATTAACTCATAAGCAGAAATGAGTAAGCATTCTAAAAGGCAAGCACACTTCTTTAAGACCATAACTATAATTAATAAAATAACTATAATCAAATATTTGAGTCAATAATTAACCTCCATATGATCCTTATATAACTTGTTACAATTAAATTAGAATGCTGTAAATTAACACCAAAAATGGGCTCTTTACCAAATTATTATAGCTATGATGTAAAATGAATAATAAGCAATATTATGTTGTTATCCTTTTTAAATAACAGTTGTGAGATACGACATTTCATAATGAAAACATTAAAACAATTACAATCTCATTCTTTTATTCAAATAACCAATAGCAATGGTGCTAAATTAACTTAAAGGTGTGATGTTATTGTATTTTAAGGAATAACATGAAAATATTAATGGAACATATCTAAACCTATAAACATGAAATGATTTAATTCATTGAGCTGCAACAATTAAACTGCAATCCTACCATTTTCCTTGTATCCCATCCCCAGGATAACTTCAGGCGCCCTGTAATAGCGCGTCACCACATATGGCGTCATCATGAAGCTCGTTCCTGCAGTCCTCGCCAGTCCAAAGTCAAGGATTTTAAGAGTACAATCTGACTTCACCACAATATTGCTAGGTTTCAGGTCCTTGTTGAATATTAAAAACAAAATGTGCATTTCACTGATTTAACCTCAGTTGTTTTGCAGTTTTATAATAGATGTAGTGAGTTGGGAAAGAACATTGGGACATGACCATTTGATAAAGTACAGGAGAAGATTTACTGCTAGAATTAAAAATGTTACAGTCATTGCTGCAAACAAAAACATTACTGGTTACAATTATAGCACACTGGGAATGTTTAATCCTGATCCTAAAGTACCAGAATGGCTGTAGACCTTCACTCCAATCAATGTTCTTAATTGGATGTCAGTCATTTTTCATCCAAGATCACAATTAATCAGATGGCTCTCCCAGCTCCCTGACTTCAGTTTTAGCAGTCAGTAATTGTGTGACTTTTACTTCTCTTTGAAAATCAGAAAGATATCAACCTCAAGAGTGAGATGACTTTCAGAGACTTTTTAGTTCCAAAATATTTCCTTCATTTCCACTCACATGCCTATAAAGAATTTTTAAGTCCTTTAGTTGGCAATTGGATGCAAATAATAAAGCAGTCCACATGTAACCAGCTGACCTACTACTGTTTCCACCTTGAATACATATTCATTATAATGTAATGAATATTTTGTAATAAACACAGTATAACTTTCTTAAATACTCTTCATCCAGTTCAAAGCTGCAGGCTTGGGGACTATCTCTGTGGCATCAGGTGCAAGGCAGAAAGAAGCCCTGTATAGGTAACCAGTCTATTGGAGTTCCAAGTGCTTAAGAAAGAACTATAAAAGAAATTAACTGCTTATTGAATTATAGTACATTTTCCAATTGATAAAATTTTTAATTAATTCAGAAAAGCAAAAAATATACAGTAGATTCCCGCGAAAATGCGGTTCAGGGTTCACGACCTCAGTTGTTCACGGATTTTTCCTTAGAACCTAACTAATAATTGTTAGTGGAAACTGCAAATATCCTCCGCAATTTTTTATGGCTTTTTTCGTGGCAATACTGCACTGTAGAGAGAACAGGAAGAAACCGTAGAGGAAAACGTGGCTTGGGATGGTGAAATTAGCCAATAGAATTTGAAACTGTAACTCCCAGCAGTCCCTGCAGTGGCTCCGATTGGTATTCTGCTGAGGATGCAGAGGCTGTTGGGGTCAAAGGATGTCAGCGCGGCTTTTAAAAAGGGGGCCGGTGACCAAAAGAAAAAAAAAGTTTTTGTAATTTGTGTTTCAAGTTTCTGTCTCTCTGCCTGCCTTCTGTTGGGTTACCTGTACTTATTCGTTTTGTGTTGGATCGTTCCATGGTTGGGGTCTGGATTGTCTGCCTCTGCCTGTGTACATGAGGACTGTAAGTGGATTTATTGCTATCCTGTGAAGAAAGTAGCGCTCCTGAACCCGTCCACCCGTCTTCACCATTTCAGGATCTACCGGTAGGACTATCTTTACATTACAATTCAACATGCGGATCTCTGGACTATCTATGTTCATCATTACATTTCATCCGTTGCCGTTTTTCATGGACTTTACTGTGTGTGTTTTGTTGGTGCTTTGTTGTATTTAATGTATAATCACCGTAAGGGGAACAGGGGTGGTATCATTGTTTTCATTACATTCTTTATTTGCTGTTTGACTACCAGTTTGCTTTGTTGTTGTGTCTGTTTGTGAGTGCGTGTGGGTCAGGCCAAGGCTGGCTGAGTCCCTGGAATCTCCACCATAAAAATAAATAAATCACCGTCTGCTTAACGGTGTGAATCTTAGCGGCACCGGACCGCTACAGCGTTATTCATTTCTCCTTGCCGCTGATTGACTGCTGCCCTGTGACGCATCTCCAGCTGAGTGTTCTCGTGTTTTCCATTTTGTTCTTCTTAATACTTAAACTGCCGCAACCGATTATAGTCGTTTCCCAGTGCCACTTGCCAGCACGCAGGAGCCCAGTATATTCGGCGAAGTAAATTCATTGAATGCCGCAACTGGCTATTGTCGGTTCCCAATGCAATTTACCAGCACACCGGAGCTGAACAGTCAGTGCCATACATTCTTTGACCAGCCAGCTCATGACCACTGCCCGCCCCTGCAGTCTCGCTGTCTGTGGGATTCAGCCGCTGCACTAGACTAGCCTGCAAGTATCAGCGTTTACATCTGTGTGCTTGAGTGCAGCCAGTTCAAGTGCAGTTGGCTCGGTGATTGACTGAATTTCATCCATGGCGTCAGTTGCACCTTGTACATATTGTTCCAGTAGTTATTTAAATAGATTTTACAGTTCATTGGCAGTGTGTACAATGATTAGTGTTGCAGTAATTGTGATGCTCTTTGCATGAAAAAAAATGTGTTCCATTAAAATTTCACTTTTTCTTTGTGAATTGTGATGTTTACTTAAAAAATGCAGCAAAAAAGTATTTGGCGTCCAGGGATGCATTAACTCACAAGTATGTGGCAGTTTAAGGGTTAAAGCCCCAAGATGCCGTCGAAACGCCCTGCACCTACTAAGGCTTCTGGCAATGAAAACGCGCTTGCATGAATTATAGTACATATAGCGGTAACATCAGTATTTTACATTCTAGCACTGTGGGTGACATATCAGTACAGTACTGTACAGTATACGGGTTTACCTTTACATTCTTTTTTTAGGTACTGTATAAAGCTGAGGTTGAAATGAAATTAAAGTGTTTTGGGGACATATTTAGGGTTTAAACTATAAAAATAAGCATTTTATTAACCACATCCATAATTCGTGGTTTTTCACAATTTGCAGGTGCTCTAGGAACATAACCCCCACGAATTTCAAGGGTGTACTGTATTTTATGAATTTCCTATACAGCAGAATAATAACTGGAAAAAGAAGAACTTCTAACTAAGATATCTTTTATTTTAATCAAAAGCTTTAAATTCCAATTAAATAAAAACCACTAGAGCAAAATATGTAGCCACTGTAGCTCTCCATGACCAAGACTGGACATCCCATTGTACATAAATTATGGCTTGTACATTAAAAACTAGCAGAAGCAAACCATTGAAAATAGCAATGTTATAGCAGCTACAAAGTCAAAATCCCTCAGTGATCTTCTTCACCTGAGAAAACTATCCTGGAGAAACACTGCATATTATCTTGCATGTAGCTGAAGACTTTGTAAAGAAAGTAACTGCGACACTATATACTAACCCTGTGAATGATGCCAGCTGAGTGCAGGTGCTTGATGCCACATAACATCTGATAGAGTAGGTAAGACATTCGCTCATGGTCTAGTTCCATCTGGATCACTTGACAAAGATTGGCATCCATCAATTCCATTACAAGATATCTGGAATTCAAGGAAAAGTATTGTTCAAGCTACATTTTAGTTTGGAGGATTAGAGCAAACAGAAAACCTAATTAAAAACAAAAGGCTGCTTTTAAAATTATATTGCAGACTACTGAATGTTACTAATACTTTTTCAGTACATAAAGTGACCCTCACAGGCAGTAATTGTGCTGGGAACTGAAGGGAAACTGCATGCTGATTTGGTAAAGAGGTCAGGTTGCAGCATGAGATAAATGAAATGCCCTGGATGATTTAGGTCTATTCTGTCTCACAAGCTGGAATATTTTGATATACAGTGCCCTCTATAATATTTGGGCAAAGAAACATTTTTCCTTGATTTACCCCTCTGCTCCATAGTTTAAAACTACAAATCAAACAATTCAAACATGATTAAAGTGCACATTGCACACTTTAATTTATGGGTATTTGCAAACATTTCGGTCACAGCATGTAGAAATTACATTTTTTATGTGCTCCCCCCATTTCAGGGCACCATAATGTTTGGGACATCTGGAATCAAAGGTGTTTGTGGTTACTCAAGTATGTTTCATTGCTTCACTAGTGCAAGCATAAAAATCCAAGGCTTGCTTCTACCTATAGGCTACCTTTGGAGTCTGCAGTTGCCATCGTTCAACATGAAGACAAGAGCTGTGCCAAAGAAAGTCAAAGAAGCCATCATTAGGCTGAAAAATAAGAATAAAACCATTACAGACATCAGTAAAACCTTAGGATTACCTAAATCAGCTGTCTGAAACATTATTAAGAAGAGAAAATGCACTAGTGAGCTACAGTAATTACGAAGGGAATAGTAGGGAAGGAAGACCTCTACTGCTGATGACAAGAATTCTCCCTATGGTAAAGAAAAAGCCCCAAATGTCTGTCTGACAGATCAGAAATGGTCTTCAGGAGGCAGATGTGGAGGTGTCTGAGATGACTATCTGCAGCAGACTTCATGAATAGAAATACAGAGGCCACACTGCAAGATGCAAATTACTAAGTGGGCGACAAAACCAGATTGGCAAATTACAGTTAGTGAAAAAGTACATAAAAGAGCCTGCAGAATTCTGGAAAAAGGTCTTGTGGACAGATGAGCCAAAGATGAACCTGTATCAGAAAGATGGCAACTGCATTGTGTGGAGACAAAAAGGAACAGTCCAAGATCCAAAGCATATCGCTTTATTCTTTAAACATGGTGGTGGGAGTGTTATGGCTTGGGCACGTATGGCACCACAGGTACCGGCACATTTATCTTCATTGATGATGTAACTGCTGATGGCAGTTGCACAGTGAATTCTGAAGTATGCAGAAATATCTTATCTGCTCATGCCTCCAAACTCAATGGACAATGCTTCATCCTAAAACAAGTTCATGTTCCTAAACATAATGCCAAGGCAACATAAGAGTTTTTCAAAACTAAAAATTGAAAATTCTTGAACAGCCAAATCAGTCGCCCAATTTAAATCCAATTAAGCAGGCCTTCCATATGCTGAAAAGAAAACTTAAGAGGACAAGCCCCCGAAACAAGCAGCAGCTGAAGATGAATACATTAGAGGCTTGGCAGAGCATCACCAGAGAAGATACTCAGGACTTGATGATGTCTGTAAATCACAAACTTCAAGGAGTCATTGCATGCAAGGGATATGCAACAAAGTACTAAATATGACTGCTTTAGTATGTCTCTCGTTGCTATGTCCCAAATATTATGGTGTCCAGAAATGGGGGGATCATGTATAAAAACTGTTGTAATTTTCCCAAACATTACGAAGGGCACCCTACCTTTCAACCATTCTCACCACCACCCTTCTGTCTTATGCTCTCTCTTGCACTCTTGATTAACATTTTCAGTCTTTCAAACAATCAGAAAACTAATTGCTAAATTTTCCCTTTCACAATTGAGTGGTGATGAAGGATACTGGAGACACATGAGCTTTTATTTTCTGTTGGATCTATGGCCAACACCAGAGTTATCAGCACATCCTGTAGGGTCAAGTTCATTTAAAACTTTTAGAAATAGTGTCATTGATAAAAAAGAACATTTGATCTTAGCAAGAGAGCAAAACTTGTTGAAAGTTATGTCAGCCTTTAGTTTACTACGAAAATAGTACAGTAGTAAGGAGGCGAAAGAGGGTGAATTAAGATGAGACCGTTTGTAGTAATACATGTGCAGTGATGTTTCTGCATTAAGGGCCAGTAGGACACAGCCCCATAAGATGTTGTGCAAAACAGGTTATAAGCTCCTCTCAGTAATGTAACTTGTATGTTTATAACAACACTCAACTTTGTCTTAAGGGTATGTTGAATGTTTTTTCTTATCCAGGAAAATGTTGCTTTATGTAATATGTAAACCTTCTTCCTGGGTGATATAAGCTTATTTCAATTTATAGATGTCAGCTCTATTGGTCCTACAGTGTTCTAGGATTCTAAATTGGGTGTGTGTGCACATTTTTAACCTGAACATTCCAGTGGCACAAGAAAGCCAGAGCCCACTTTAATCTTGGCATTAAAATGAGGATCACCTTTATTAATTAACTAGACATTAAGTCCGTTACAGTAACGGGCGCTAGAACAGTATTGCATAAACATTAGTAGGAACAGTCTATATTAAATGGCAAGGGACCTTGACCTCATTCTGTTTGTTGTCTTAATTTTTTTTTGTTAAAAATATTTTTGCAAGAAGCCTAAAGTAAAATAATCATAAAAATAAAAAAGAAACGTATATGACAATACAGTAAGTATAATTAATATTGCCTTAGTGCAAAACTTTGTAACAATCTGTAATACACAATATCTGAAGAAGATATTTAGGAAAAAGTTTTTATTTTTTTACCTCATGAAATTTTTCTATAAAATTTCATTATAAGACAACGCTTTTTGTAAATACTCTGTCTGAGTTTGCAACAGTTTGCCTTGTTCAGGATCATCTACAACATTGACAACAACATATGTAAAAATTCTAACTCTTGACAATGCAACATATAACTGACCATGGCTGAATACTGGTTCTGGCAAGTAAATGCCAACATTTTCTAAGGTTTTCCCTTGAGCTTTATTAATTGTTATGGCAAAGGCTAATGTAACTGGAAATTGTCGCCTTCTTAAGATAAAGGGTAAATTAGTAGAGGAAGGAGCCAAATCAACACGGGGAATATTCTGACGCTCGTTTTCTTTTTCTTCAATCGATCTATTTGCTCGTATTTTTCTTTGTCTTTCAGCCTTTCTTTTGTTGATGTTTACTTGCTGAGCTGACCGATCTTCCAGGAGATGTTGCTTATATACGATTTGAGTGTCTGTGTCTTTTGTCCTACTTGACGTGTCCTTTTTTTTGGGTGGCATGTTGTTAGTAGATAGTTAGTTAGTAAACATGCGCGGAGCAGTATGTGTGGCGTCTCCCCAGCAACAGATTTAATGTGTGCGGCTGCGACTACCCAATCAGCACTCTCCCCTTTATGTCCTTTATATGCTTATCATACACGGCCGTGGCTACGCCATTCATTGTGTGCCCAGCTTCCAGTGTGTGTGTGTCCTGGTCTCCCCAGCAATGATGTTCTTTATTTGCTTATTATGCGCAGCCGCAGCCACGCCATTCACTTTGTGCCCAGCTTCCAGTGTGTGTGCGTCCACAGTGCCGTGTGCATCGCACCGTGCCCCACACATGTGCACTTCACTAGAAGACACACACACACAGACACCTGGACGCACACAGGGGTTTTATTAAAGAGGATTTCTTTATTTTAATCAGGCATTTGCACATTCATTTGCTGCTTTTTCCAGTCAAGGATATGCAGCACAAGAGAGAAGAAGCACAAAAAAAATCCAGTACCATTTGCTCCCATAAAGGTAAACAGAGAAATTTAAATAACGAAGAAAGAAAGCAAGCATCAGAAGTGATTTGAGCACCTGACATTATGCTGATCACAACGGGGTAAAGTAGTATTTTGTTAATCACTCATCACTGAGGAGGACCACCCAGATAAGCTAAATTTGTTAAAGCAATTAAATAAGTCATATGTATGCTCCTTGCACTTCATGGGAAAAGAACATTTCTAACGTGGAAAGAACAGATATCTAAAAAATTGTTTACAGACCCCATGCTATCCAGCTACCATCTGTTTGCATGGTAGTTTACACTTCTATTGGATATAGTATTTTGGGTTGTGCTGAGTGTGTGTAATCTGTTCTTTCTTTTTCTGTTATTATGGCTTGACCTTTATCACCTCAAAGCTTTTTTTTTTTTTTGAGATTTTATTAATTTTATTGCAATCATTCCATTCAAAGCAATCAATTTTTACAAAAAGTAGAATTGAGAATAAGTCGACCCCCACCCCTGAGAGAGAGGGCTTGTAAAAATACCTAAATTAAAAGTTTCATAAGCCAATAGAGATGAATGGAGAAGAAAAAGAAATACAGAAATAATTGCTTCCTCTGTGCTTTAAGAGCTTATTTTAAAATATTACTGATTAGATCCTGCCATGTTTTGAAAAAAATCTGTACAGCTCCTCTAACTGAGTATTTGATTTTTTCCAATTTCAAATAGTATAAAACATTGGTTTCCGACTGACTTAAAAGAGGAGAGATTGGATTCTTCTAGTTTAGCAGAATAAGTCTGCTTGCCAAAAGTGTACTGAATGCAATCACAGTTTGTTTGTCCTTCTCCACTTTAAACCCATCTGGAGGAACCCCAAACACAGCTGTTAATGGGTTAGGAGAGATTGTGAGACCAAGGCTGTCTGAAAGGTAATTCAAAATTTTGGTTCAGAATGATGTTAATTTGGTGCAGGCCCAGAACATGTGACCCAGTGAGGCTGGGACTTGATTGCAGAGTTCGCAGGTTGGATCTTGCGCTGGAAACATTTTGGAGAGTTTTAGACGAGACAGATGTGCTCGATGTATAATTTTGAGTTGAATAATTGTATGCTTTGCGCATATGGATCTCGAGTGAATTCTCTGCATTGCTACTTTCCACTCCTTTTCTGATATATTAATTGAGAGATCTTTTTCCCAGTGTCCTCTTGGATCTTTGAAAGGGAGGGACTGTAAAATAATTTTATATATTGCAGAGATGGTGTCTGAGTCCTTGAAATTGAGCAATATTTTTTCCAGCATGGATGAGGGTGCAAGATGAGGAAAATCGGGAAGGTTCTGTTTAACAAACTTCCTAATTTGAAGATAGTGAAAGAAATGTGTAGCTGGAATGTTAAATTTGGAATGTAATTGTTCATAGGATGCAAAGACGTTGTCTATATAAAGATCTCTAAGCAAGTTAATCCCAATTTTTTTCCAGATATTAAAAACTGCATATGTTTGCGAAGGTTGAAAGAGGTGGTTCTCTTGCAGAGGTGCCACAGATAAAAGCTTTTCCATCTTAAAATGCTTTCTACTCTGGTTCCATATTCTAAGTGAGTGTAGCACAATTGGGTTATTAGTATATTGCCGATAACTTGTATTTAGTGGGGCACAGAGCAGGGGATATAAAGAAGTACTGCAGGATTTTATTTGTATTGCAGACCAAGCCTGTGTTTGTTCATCTATTTGTGTCCAGGTTTTTATATCTTGTATGTTTGCTGCCCAGTAATAAAACTGAAGTTAGGTAGAGCCATGCCACCTTCTGCCTTTTGTCTTTGTAGGGTCGCTCTTTGGATACGTGGATGTTTTGAGTTCCAAATAAATGAGGCTATTGTTGAATCTAATTGCTTAAAAATGATTTATTGATGTATATTGGGATGTTTTGAAATAAATAAAGGAGCTTAGGAAGAATATTCATCTTAACAGTGTTAATTCTTCCAGCTAGAGTGAGATGAAGGGTTGACCATCTATGTAAGTCCTGCTTGATTTTTTCCATGCAGACGGCGTAATTTTGTGGATAAAGAGCTTTATGTTTACTTGTGATGTTTACCCCTAGGTATTTAAACTGTTCTGCAATGATAAAAGGTAGGGTATCTAATCTAATATTATATGCTTGAGAATTCACTGGAAAGAGTACGCTTTTATTCAGATTAATTCTGAGACCAGAGATCTTTTGAAATTCTGTGAGTGCTGTTAAGACTGCAGGCACAGAATTTTGTGGGTCTGATATATACAGTACCACATCATCTGCATATAAAGAAATTTTCTGTTCCAGTCCTTCTCTGATAATCCCCTTTATCTGATCAATATTTTGACAGTGTATTGCCAGTGGTCCAATGGCAATTGCAAACAGTAGCGGTGACAAGGGGCATCCTTGTCTGGTACCACGTTCTAGTTTAAAGTACTCTGAACATGTTGTTGATACAAACTGAAGCTTCTGGATACTGTATACAGTAATTTGATCCATGCACAAATGTTCGGGCTAAATCCAAATTTCTCCAATGTAGTAAAAAGGTATTTCCATTCAATCATGTCAAATGCTTTTTCTGCATCCAATGATAATAATATATCTGGGGTGTTTGATTTAGTTGGTGAGTATATTACATTAAACAGGTGTCAAAGATTTGAAGATAAGTGTCGGCCCTTGATAAATCCCGTTTGATCCTGTGATATTACCGAAGGGAGCACTTTCTCCATCCTTCTAGCTATGATTTTTGAGAGTATTTTAACATCATTATTCAAAAGTGAAATTGGTCTGTATGATGCACATTGTAATAAGTCCTTATTTTGTTTTGGAAAAACGGTGATTGATACTTGGCGAAAAGTTTGAGGAAGAGTTTGATTGTTTCTAGCCTTTGTAAATGTTGCTAATAGGAGGGGAGCTAGCTGAGCGGAGAATTTCTTATAAAATTCTGCAGGGTAGCCATCAGGGCCTGCTGCTTTCCCGCCTTGAAGTGACTTTATAGCATCTAATAATTCTGATATCACCAGAGGTTTATCAAGTTCCTCTGCACTAAAAGTGTCTATTTGTGGTATCTGTAATGTATCCAGAAATGCATTAGATTGTGTATTGTCTTCTTTAAACTCAGTAGAATATAAGGATTTATAGTAGTCTCTGAATGTGTGCATTATATTTTTGTGGTCGATGATTTTGTCTCCGCGTTGGTGATTGCTGGGATTGCGTTGCAGACTTCTTGCTTGTGAATTTGTTGAGCTAAAAGCTTATTAGCTTTCTCTCCATGTTCATAGTAATGATGTCTGGACTTATAAATTAGTTGTTCAGTTTCTTTAGTTGTCAAGAGGTTTAGTTCTGAATGCAGAGCCTGCCATTTCCTATGTAGAGCCTCGATTGGAAGCCTGGCATGTTCTTCATCTATTCTAGTAATTTTGCTTTTTAGCTCTGCTACTTTCTTGGTTTCTAATTTATTTATGTGGGAAAGATATGAGATAATCTGTCCTCTTAAGAAGGCCTTAAGAGTTTCCCAGAGTATTCCTGCAGAAATCTCTGAGGATGAATTTGTTTCTAGGAAGAAACTGATTTGTTTGGATATAAATTCTGTGCAATTCTCGTCTGCTAATAGAAGCGGGTTGAGACGCCATCTGTGAGGTGAGTGTGTGGGGCATAGTAACTTTAGCTCCAAGATCAGACGTGCATGGTCAGAAATAACAATAGCATCGTATTTGCAAGATTTAATCAAAAGCAAGAAATTATTATCTATGAAGAAATAATCAATTATTGAGTAGCAATGATGTACTGGTGAGTAGAAAGAATATGTTCTTGAGTTTGGGTTTAAAAACCTCCAGGGGTCTGATAAGTTGTTATCCATTAAAAAACTGTAATTATCTTTGCAGTGTTAGATGTCGTCTCCCCTGTGGTAGAAGTCCCCAGCCATTATAATTTTATGAGTGTTCAGATTTGGAATGGATGCAAATAAATTTTGTATAAATTTCTTATCATCAACATTAGGTGCATAAGCATTTATCAAAATCATTTTACAGTTAGATAAGTCTCCCATGACCATCACATATCTCCCTTCAGGCCTTTAACATTCCAGCTCACTAAGTTAACTGTCCCATCATGGAGACATTGATTCTGAATTTTTGATGTCATTTTATAATCTTAACTGGAAGTGAGACAGCTTCAGCCTGAATTTCCTATTTCCCCAAGAGTTATTGCCATGCAGCCTATTATTACATTGGCAGTTATAATTATAAAGATTAAAAGGATAGATTAGGTATAGATATAGCCTGCTCTCTTCCCCCCCCCCCCCCCTTAACTCCCCACACTCCCATTTTGCCTCCCCACATGAGGCTAGACCCCACTTCACACAGTCCCGGTCCTCTAACATACCCAGAGACAGAGAACGTCCAAAGCAAAACTAGCCCCCACGCAGCGGCGTTTTAGGATTAAAAAAATAGAGATATCTATTACCAATATAGTCTAAATACTATATGCCTAAAATTTAATCATTAACAAACTATGAACTTAAAATATATATAATCTTCAGCAATCTTAATGTATTAAGATAATACACCCAGATAATAAACCCAGGGAATGGTGTTAGAAAGTGGTCCAGAATAAGCATAATAAGTCTTAATGCAATAACAGCAATAACAATAAACCAAGGGTATGATGTTGAACAGTCTCGTTTAGGGTAGAGAAAAAATAATTAGATAAGAGAAAAAAAAAAAAAAGGAATTAAGCACAAACGTCTATAACTGTAATTAAAACATAAACAGATAGCGTCTGAGTAATAATGAGGATATATAATGATAAAAACCCGTATCTTAACAAATAGATCAGACAGTAGGTTATTTATCCTTGCCATATCAAGAACGGCTATGACTCACTATTATGTTTCAGAATAGTGCCGGGATCAGCTTTCTTAATTCCTTTTCTGCTTCTTCTTTGTCAGAGAAGACATAGAATTGACCATGCAATTCCACTTTCAGTTTGGCAGGATACAAGAGGCTGTATTTGATATTGGCTTGCCGTAACCGCTGTTTAATGTTGCAGAAGGCTACGCGTTTAGTAGCTGTTGCTGGAGAGAAATCAGGGATGATACGGATGTGGTTATTTTCATATATAATCTCTTGCTTGTGTCTGAGGAGTGCCATCACCTCTAGCTTAAATAATAATCTCTCAAAGCGAATAATAAAAGATTTAGGTCTAACAGTACTTGATCTGTGTACGGGAAAAGCTGCTGCTATCTCAGAATCTGCTTTAAAGTCCTCTCCAATTGTTTTAGAAAATAGTTTGGCTGCAAATTTCACTGGGTTTGGACTTTCTCGATTCTCAGGCAGACCTTCAATTCTGATATTACTCCTTCTGCTTCCATCTTCCAAAGCAGCAAGTCTGTCTCCGAGTTTTTTTGCATTCGGAGCTGACAGTTGCCGCTTTTCCTTCAGCACTGGCCGCTAGATTTTAGGCTGTTTCAATCTGAGTCATGAATGTCTCCTTGACATCCTCCAGTTGATCAGCAAGCGAGCTCAGTTTAAACGAGGTTTCCTGAATGTGCTCTTCAATTTTACCAAGCATATCTTTAAAGACTGCCTCAAAGCGAACCCACATGCATTTCTCCAAGTCTTTATTACCCTGCTGCCGCTCCTGTCGCATCTCTTGTCGCAGCTTCTCATTTACCTTTTCCCTTGCCTTCTCACTTTTCTTTATATCTTTCTTTATCTCTTGCATGTGCTCAGCGATCATCACTTTCAGTTCAGACAGATCAATTCTGCTTTCGTGCACAGTAGGTGAGGCGGTAGGCTCTATTGTAGCCTGTGCTCCCGATGTTCCTGGCTCGCGTGGAGTAGTTGAAACCGCAGACTGCAAGGCCTTTTCCAGTTTCAGATGATCTTCTCCAATCGGCAAGCTATCGAGACCTGCTTCACTTACGCTCGTACAATTGCTCCCCATTTCGCTCTCAGCCGAAGACGATGTGGCGGACTGTGGTCCCGAGGAGTCTGGGTTTTCGCCCATCTGGTCCAGGTCAGTCTCTGAAAGGCTGTACCTTGAACTTGGGCTTGCGGATCTTAGCTTGGATGTAGCTTTAGTTTTCGGTTCTTTCGGACTCTGTTTCTTGTTGGCCATGTTTATATATGCTTGCATATACTGTAGTAGTGCCCCTCAGGTTGGATAAATACAGGATATCTCAGGATAATAAGCAATAATATGAAAAATAACACCGCTGCTAGCGGACCTCCGCTTCAGACGTCCGTCTCTCGCAATAGACAAGACCAAAAAGTCACCTCAAAACTTTTGACTTTAAAATTGAAGTGTTGCTGTTTTAAATTAGGCTGCTAATAACCAGTATTTTGTCCTGGGCAGTAGAGGTCTCTCAGTTTACTTAACATTTACAGCTATATTATGTATTTTATCAGATGATGACAGTTTCAGAGGGTATGACAATGATCTGATGCCAATTGAGAATGGACGGACAACCAACAACAACAAAAACAACATTTATTTATATAGCACATTTTCATACAAAAAAATGTAGCTCAAAGTGCTTTACAAAATGAAGAACAGAAAAATAGAAGACACAATAAAAAATAAACATAAGTCAACATTAATTAACATAGAATAAGTAAGGTCCGATGGCCAGGGTGGACAGAAAAAACAAAAAAAAAACTCCAGAGGCTGGAGAAAAAAAAATAAAATCTGTAGGGATTCCAGACCAAGAGACCGCCCAGTCTCCTTTTATGCTGAACCAGCTGATGCTGAACCAGCATCTTATTGTTTTATTGATGACTTATTAATTTGAACGCTGAATGAACTGCCATGGCTTGGTAGTCATTAGAAAATGAGGGACAGATATTATTATTTAAGTAAGTTAATGTTAATATTAGAGAAGACTGCACACATAAAGGAACATTCTGGTATGGCCCACCAGAATTTTTATCCCGAAAATGCCACAAGTATCTTTGAGCTGCTAAGTTTACAGACAGCATGATGAAAGAACCCTGCAGAGTAGTTTAAAGACTATAAAAACTAGCCTATTTACTCTGTCCCTAAGTATATAATTTAACCTGCTTCCTGAGTCCCAGTCTTAAAAAAATAGTGAACAATTTTAGTATGGTTATATACAGTAATAATACAAGAAGTAAAAATCAGGGTTGCCTAGCAGAAACACATTGGCTAAGAGACAAGACTGTGACCCAGAGGAGATGTGTTAGTAAGATTGTGCAGAAGCAAAAAGCAGGAAGACTGCTCCCAAAGACAAATAAGTATCCCAGCATGCTGGAAGTGCTGATAGATGCCTTTTAATTGTTTTCTTCTCTTACCACTTACTTACTTAAAATAAAACACTCAAAACATTTTTATTGGTTCAGCATTTTCAAGACTCACTTGTTGCCTCTCTCTATATACTGATCAACCACAACATTAAGACTACCTGTCTTATATTGTACTGGTCTCACTAGTGCCACCAAAACACTTCTGATCCATCAAGCAGTAAACTCCACAAGACCTCTGAAGGTGTCCTGTGGTATTTGGCATCAAAGATGTTAGCAGTAGATCCTTTAAGTCCTACATGTGGTGAGGTGGGGCCTCCCTGGTTTGCTTTTCCAACACATCCCACAGATGCTTGATCAAATCTGGGGAATATGGCGGCCAAGTGAATACCTTGAACTCATTGTTATGTTCCTAAAATCATGTCTGAACAATTTTGCAGTATGGCAGAGCACATTATTCTACTAAAAGAGGCCATTGCAATTAGGGGATACCATTGCCTTGAAGGGGGTATATGTGGTCTGCAACAATCTTTAGGTACGTAAGTAAAATACACATGAATGGTAGGACTGACAATTTCCCAGCAGAACACTGCCTAGAGCAGGGGTCGGGGAACTTTTTTACCCATTACCCCAAAATTTGTTTATTTAAGTCACCGTTACCCCCATGATTTGAAAGGAAAAAAATCATTTTTAAATTCAAACTATTTATTGAATCTGTATAAAAATAAAAGGATAAATAATACAAAAATAAAAGGACAACATTCACTTGGCGAAATGGTGTTGTTTCATTTTTGAAACAATGACATCAAAATTAGGGATCTTTATGAAAAAATGCTTGCACGTTGACCATATGTATCACATTGCATCGTATTTCCAACTTTGGTGTTCGAAATACACTCAAACCTGTTTTTATGCAGTAATGGGGACTGCATAAAAAAATACACAAAATGTTTTTTTCGAAACTTCATAAATAGTTATAAAAAATATTGTTCGCGATAAATTAAGAAAAAAACTTTTACTCCCTCCTACCAAATGCAATCTTATCAGACGTAAATAAATTATTTTTCTAATAGTCTTAATTGAATTTCCAAAAAAAAAAAGGAAATATGCATAAGGATCAAGGTGTGCTATGGAGCAAAAATGGTTGACGAAAACGTGGTTAGTTCGTCGTATCACCGGTCACCAACGGTCGGCGCAATCATGATACCACATACATATCACCGGCCACCAAAGTGATAATACAACACTGTCTTACCTTGATCGTTAAAGTTTTTCAGCAAAATATTGTAGCGAATCTATTTGAGGCTACGCCGGCAGGGTCTCAACGTGCAAAGGGGCGTGATGTATGCGCTCGAGTCGTCTCTCTCTGGTGTTGTCAGCAGCGGTAGTGGTGCGATATAGGTGCTTTCAATTATTGTAGTCGCTGGCGGTGGTGGACTCGATGCGTCTCGTTCGGCTGCTCCGTGGCGAATCAATCTTCGGTAGCTGGTAGAATTAATCTTTGGCCGTTCGCCGCCTCCTTTTAACGGACGCGTGCCCCCCACCCGCACAGTGTTCTGCTTTTGTGTTCAACGCGCGGTGAAGTTATAAATATTGGTTGCAATCGGACTGGGAGCTCACTCTATGAGATACGTTCTTTTAGATATGCCACTTTCTAGTGCGTTAACAGATCAGGAAGAAAAATGTAAGTCGCAACAAGAAACAAGCTTTTTATTTATTTATGTACCTATGTCTTTACTGAGTCCTTATTACCCCCGGAAATATCACTTTTACCCCAATTGGGGTAATTTACCCCTGTTCCCCGACCACTGGCCTAGAGCATAACACTGCCTCCACCAGCTTGCCTTCTTCCCATAGTGCATCTTGCTGCCATCTCTTCCTCCGGTAAATAAAACACATGCACCCGGCCATCCAAATAATGTAAAAGAAGATAAGATTCATCAGACCAGGCCATGTTCTTCTGTTGCTCTCTGGTGCAGTTCCGACACTCACATGTCCTTTGTAGTTGTTTTCAGCAGTGGACAGGGGTTAGCGAGTATGCAGCCTCAAATGCGGCAAGCTATGATGCATTCTGCGCCCTGACACCTTTCTCTCTTGGCCAGCAATTTTTTTCAGCAATTTATACTATAGTAGCTCTTCTGTGATATTGGACCAGACAGGCTAGCCTCCACTCCCCAAATGCATTAATGAGCCTTGGGCACCCATGACCTTGCTTGTCCTTCCTTGGACCACTTTTGGAAAGCACTAATCACTGCATACCGGTAACACTCCAAAAGACCAATCATTTTGGAGATGCTCTCATCCAGTTATCAAGTCATCACAATTTGGCCTTTGTCAAAGTCGCTCAGCTTGGTCATTATTCCTGCTTCCAATACCTCACCTTGTTAATGTTTTTAACTTCATCTGACAGTGGTTTTAATGTTGTGGCTGATCTGTGTACTATATAAATGATTTGCTACACCCTGGATGTGACCACAAGAGGAAAGCTGACACCAGAATGGGGACAACTTTCAAAGAGATATAAGCTGAACTCCAAGGTCAAGGTCCATCAAGGTCTGATCACACACACCATCCATTACTTTTTGAGTGAGTATGGACTCAATGGAAGAAAGAAAAAACATAAAAAAGCCAGACTGGAATTTGCTAAAATCCATATTGACAAGCCATAGTCTTTGACAAAACGGGAGCTTTTTAACAAGTTACATTGGCTCTATGACCACAGACAAATTAATGAAGCTTTCAAAGAAAAGAAAAACATGCATACTGTGAAACATGGAAGAGGCTTGGTTTTGTTTTCTAGAGTCTGTGCGGAGAACAATGAAATCTCAAGAGTATCAAGACATGCTGTAGTGAAACGTACTGCTAAGTGTCAGAAAATTTTGTCTCAATCGCAGGTTGTGGGTCTTCCAACAGGATAATGACCCAAGACACACAGCTAAAGCATCCCAGAAGGGCTAAGATAAAACATTGGACTATTCTGAAGTGGCCTTCCATGAGTCCCACTTTGAATCCCATTGAACATCTATAGAAAGAACTGAAACATGCAGTCTGGAGAAGGCACCCTTTGAACCTGACATACCTGAAGCAGCTTGCTCGGGAAGAGTGGGCTAAACTACCTGTTGACAGGGCTACATGAATAGTTTGTTTGCAGTGATTGCTGTAAAGTCTGAGTTTTGTAAAATAAACAATAAACAATGATGGGTGCCAATTACTTTTATCAGTTTCAAGTTATTTCAGAGACATTTGTGTATTTTCTTTTTTTGTTTGGGGACACCAACAAATTTGTCCAGGACTTGTATATAAGACAGATGCTTAAATTAAGCAAGAGTCTGAACTTTATGAAAACTAAAGAAAGACATGCAAGAGACTGCTCAGCTTAATAAAACAAGCAAAATAAAAACCTCGTTAGGGAAACTAGGGTTAAGAATTCTAATGTTGTAATGATGGGTGTTGGTTTTGGTAACAAACTCAGAAAGTGGTCTAACAAACCCATACTTTGACTATGAGTGCTCTTTAGTTTAATTCTTTTAAAAAGGCATTTGCTCATCTCTAATGCTCTAAAAAAAAAGAATACAGGCTTATTTGATCATAATCATTTTTCTTTAAAATATGCACTTTTAAATTTTTTTACATATTCACTTTTAACTTACACATCTTGAAATTCTTCTAAAGATTTCTGTGGCGTAAATACATTTAATAGGCTGATAATCTGCAAGAAAAAGAAAAAGAAATTCCTGTCAGGTAATAATCATTCCAACCAAACAACAAAATGTTTTACAAAACTCACTAAATCCCTATTTTAAATGTTAAGTGCTTTTTTCTTCAGACACAAGGATCACTGAACATAAGTAGCAGAGGATATTGATTTCTGTGAAACAATTTTAAAGTAATTACTAGAACACAATTCAAATCCTTGAAATGTGAACTTCTTAATAGATTCTCGGAGGCAAAGTAATCACACAGATAATTTTTATCATCTTAAAGCTAAGCTATGTCAAATATAAGAGAACCCACAGCATGTAAATTTCACATTATCATCTGTTGTAAAAATAAGCCAAAACTAATGTGTGAAAACAAATAATAACTTTTTGTTTAAAAGTTCACATTATTGTCATCTTACATTTGAAAGCCCTATACAGTATAATCAGAACTTAAAGATAAAGGAATCAAAAATGAATCTAAGCGCCCATAGCTTGTCAGTCAAGCAGCAGTATGCAGTAGACATGACTATTACCAAGAAGGTTTACCATTTCCTCGACTTCTGCAGATGCACATGTGTACACATGTCTCTATCAGCTTTGCACATCTGGAAACTGCAGTTTTATCCCCCACTCGTCTTTGCAAAACTGCTCTGAACTCTGGCAGGTTGCATTGGGATTTTTCAAGTCAAGTTCAAATTTGCAGTTAGACTGATATCTGGATTCTGGCTCAGCCACTCCAGAACCTTAACAATTTTGTTTTTAAGTCATTCTATGTGGTTTTCTCTTTATGCTTGGGGTCTTTATCTTGCTGGAAAACAAATCTTCTCCCAAGCCATGGGCTTCTTGCAGAATGCATCAAGTTTTTTCTCCAGGATTTCCCTCTGTTTTGCTGCATTCCTTTTACCAGCCACCCTTACAAGCTTTCCATTGCCTGCTGTGGAGAAACATACACACAGTAGAATGCTGCCACCACCATGTTTGACAGTGGGGATGATGTGTTTTGATAATGTGCAGTGTTTGGCTTACATCAAGAATGGTGCTTAGTCTAATGGCCAAAAAAGATCAACTTTGGTCTCATTGGACCATATAACCTTCTTTATCTCCATCCCCTGGCTTGTGCCTTTCAATCAACTGTTCACAGAGATGCTTTGAGCATTTTTGTATCTTTATTGTGTAGTTTAGACCACCATGCTGAACACAAGTTGGACCTTCCAGGTAAGGTGCATTTAGACTACAATCAACTGAATCCCTTTGTCTACAGACATTTATTCTCTATTTAAATAATTATGTGACTTCCAAAACTAGTTGGTCGAGCAAGTGAAGCTCATATGTGTCATATGAACATACTTCAGTGATTAATTAGTTTGTTTTTATTTGTAATTAATTTAGACAGCTTTGCAGAAAATTTTTTCACTGTGACATTTAAGAGTCTTTTTCTTTTGATCAGTGTCAAAAAACCAAATTAAATCCACTGTAATTCAAAAATGTAAAAACTTCAAAGGGGTGAATACTTGTTATAGTCAGTGTAGGTAGACAGTGGATATCCATCCTTACTGGCTACATTATATCTTCTAGTGATGCACCGATATGGAAATTCTGGGCAATACCGATAACCAATATGTTTTTTCCCATCTTTGCCAATACCGTACCGATAACTGATGGCCAATATTTTTTTTTATTTACATCAGGTTTAAATGTTTTAGTTATGCTGAAAATGTATTATGTATTATCAAAGAAACAACAGTAGCATGTGAAACACAGATGAACTTATTTTTATTAACTTGCTGACTTTTACCGTCTTCTTTGCTATAGATATTGGCAACCAGTACTTTCTGTGGGGGAAAAAGAGCAAGATATGGCCCTTCTCTACAGAAAAAATACTCCTGGTCATGTAAAAAAATCTGCTTAACATACACATCCTGGGTAACTTAAGCACATCAAGACACCATGTCATTACAGAACATGGCATTGGGTATATTAACAAAAAAGTGAATGCATATACTTTGTGCCATAATCAGACATATATTACTTTAAGTATAACTAAAATGAAAGGTACAATGAGGCCAGTAACACTGGCCTTAGGTTGGATTCTTGAAAAGCACAAACGGTAGGTTTTTCTTAACAAAAAGAAGCATTTCTGCCTTCTCACCAGCATGTCCGTTTTTCTTTTCATTTAGTATATTTGACACAGCTGAAAAAAGGTGTTCGCTGTCTACACTGGTACTAAGTGCCGATTGATACAGTACATGATCGCTGCCTTTGCCAAGGTTGGGAAACGGGCTGCATTGCTTTTCCAATACTGGAGGGCTTGCTGAGATAGTTTACAAAGGTTTACCTGTATTGTAATAAAATATAATAAATTATTATTAGGTTGACTCGCTATGTGGTAAAGAAAAACAGGACAACCGCCTGCACCAACCACTGCCCTTAATAAAAACTTGTGCTGTTTAATGCTTGACGTATAATGATTTAGGTTATATAAAAGGCATTCTGTATAAAGTGTGATGCGGATGGACTTTTAAGTGATGCAGCACAAGCTGTTCCACAATGAAACACTTTCTAACACAGGTGTGCCTTGAAATATTGAGAGACTGCTGTATATTTTAGCGTGATCGTTTTAAAGTAATGCTTACATTAAAACTGGAGTAGATCTTGCCTTAAAATCTTTTACAGTTTAGACACAGGAGACACACCTTTCACAAGGTACAAAAATTGAAGCTGCACTCTAGCATGCAGTCGAACCTGTTCCTCCTCTTTAAGTACCCACTAAATTAAACTCCTCCAATATTTTTCCACAGCGACTCAACTAAAATGAAAAAAAAAACCCAAAATGCGCCGCTGCAATAACAGTTTTGTAGGTAATCTGGTAAATAAAGTGTAAAAACCTGACGAAAAAGGCGAGGTACTGCCATTAACATGTTCCCTTTTTTTCTCAGCTAATGTTTACGGAGCAGTTTGCCCCGCACTTGTGCACTGGCCCAGCAATCCGCCAATAAGTGCCGGCTGCGAGAAAATGCACAGTGATACTGATTGGATATTAAGAAGCTGCAGTGTATGGCTTTTTTTTTTTTTTAAATTACATCATTACATCATTACATTTTTAAATTCTGGAATTCTGATAATCCTAATTTGTATGATTATTTTTAATAATTTTATGATTCTGTTATTTTAATTCAGCGGCAGTTGAATGTGGTTTTGCAGCCGCATACGAATTTTCTTCAAGAATTTCTTCATCCCTCTCCATCAATGAAGCAGCAACATCTCTTCGAGTGCAAATCTTTTTCTCTTGTGGTTCGCTGATGCTCTTTGCATCTCCTTCACCAGCTGAATTCTTGACCAGTTGTTTCTCAAGTGCTTCTTGCACTTGTTTTTTGGTATCTCGGTCACAAAATTGATCTTTGTACCGTGGATCAAGGACAACTGATTGATAGTACAGTGGCTCGGAGAATGCACCACTGAAGCGTTTTGTGCCGTTCTCCAAAAGTGTGATTTTCGCCGTCTGAACTCTGGAATCTGTCTTGTCACGCTTGCTAAGCAGACTTTTAAGCGCTTCTGCAGACGGAATCACATCCGCATTATTATAAATGAATGCGAGCTTATGTCGTGTCAGGGATGCCAGGGGCAACGACCTGGCCGGGACGCCTTGAGGGACCGGAAGAGGGTCTATGCCCGCCCTGGATCACGTGGGGGCCGCCATCCTGGTTGCTTTGGGGGCCACGGGTAGAGGGCATGGAAGCCCAACCCTGTAGGGACCCGTGGTCACCGCCAGGAGGTGCCCCAATGCCTTGGGGACCCTGGACCTTAGCACTTCCGCCACACCAGGAAGTGCTGGGGGGAAGAGGAGCAGGGACACCCGGAGAGCTTCCGGGAGAACAGCCGGCACTTCCGCCACACTGGGGCGTGTCCAGGGAGGAATGCCGGGAAACACCTGGAGCTCATCCGGGATGAAATAAAAGGGGCTGTCTCCCTTCATTCGAGGCTGGAGTCGGGTGCAAGCAGGACAAAGCAGGAGAGAGAGTGGAGGCGGCCCGAAGAGGAAGGCATTGTGTGGCCAGGACTGTGTTTGGGGTTTGTGTGCACTTGTAAATATTGTATATAATAGTATTGTAAATAAACGTGCGGTGGTGATGAACAACATGTCCGCCTGTCTGTGTCTGGGCTGTGTTCACATCTGGCGTAGTTGGCAGGATGCTCCGTCTGGTGCAAGACGGGGACCTGAAATCAAAAATCTTGTTGTGGACGGCCCGGCGCAGCAGGGGACCCCACCCACGTGCCGCGGGAGCGGCGTGCACACAACCCCACGGGGTAAAAGTACCCCACAGACCGCCAGGGGTCCGCAGGAGAGCCGTTTTCCCCTGAGGCGGGTTGACGGCGTGTGGAGTGGGACTGCAGCAGGCTCCTGTGGGTGCGCCGTTGCTGGAGGGGCCCGGGACAGCACCGCGTCTAGGGAGGCCACACCGAGGACGTCTCCTCGGTTAGACGGGACCCAGGAGGTGAGTTCCCTGCCTATCGGCAGCCGGCCTATGGGGGCCAGGCGTGTTTTCTATCTTTCAGGCAGGGACTGCCCGGATCCGCGTCAGTGGCGGACGCATGCTGGTCTGCGGGGCTTTGACAGCGTGGCGGCAGCTTCGGGAGCTGCGGAGAAGGAGACGCTGCAGCTCGAGAGGCACCAGGAACAGCAAGGCTGCCGGCAAGCATGTCGCTGCCGCAGGAGGGGAGCCAAAATGGCCGCGGACCAGAAGTCCCTCCCCCGACAGACACGCGATTGGGTGGTGTGTCTTGCGTGCCCGCCGATGACTGGAGAGGGGCGGGATAAAGGAATGTCCATCACGTGCCAGGGGGAGACCCGATTGGGCCGGAGGAAGAGGCCCACAAGAAGTTGCCGCCGTTTGGGGCTGACGGACAGGTAGGCTCCGCGTCGGTTAACTTTCTGTCTTTGCCGGCTGCTCTGTCGGAGCTGGAGGCGTGCCTTCAGCCCGCGGAGCAGCGTGTGTCGCAGGTGCTACGTGCCCTCCGGGCAGAGTTGCGGGTACTGGAGATGAAGGCGGTCGCGTCTATGGAAGAGCTTCTGACGGCGATCAGACGGCGCGACGCTGGATTCTTCAGCTGGAGGTGTACGGCGGGGAAGGTGAGTACAGCCGTCCCCATACAGCATGAAGGAGGGTCTGCTGAAAACGGCTGTGATTGTAATGATCAGCAACAAGTAAGCAGTCCTCCGACAGTGGATGCGGCGCAGGGGGCTGCGCGTGCGGTGAGGGGAGAGACAGCGAGAGGGCTGGCAGGACACGGGCTGTTGAGTGCCCCAGGTCCTAGCGCCCTCCACCCCGAGTCGGCAGCAGTCTCGCGCCGCTCTACAGGGACGCAGACGGGAAGGAGTCTCTTTCTTTCCAATAAGGAGTCAGACCATCAGGGCGTCCCAGAGCGTCAGGAGGAATCGGAGGGTGAATGCCGGTTCCTCCGATAGGATAGGACGTGGTGCTGGGTGCACACGTCTGGGTGCTGGCCGCCCTCTGCAGGGGCAGAGGGAATCCTTGAGGTCAGCAGAGAGGAAAGGAGTGCAGGCGGTTCCGTCTATTCCAACGACAGGAGGGACACGGAACCCGTGGAGGGGGTGCCGAACAGGCAAGTGCCGGGCTGCCGGATGGAGGGGGGAACGCTGCCAGTGCCTGGCACAAAGGGACGCCAGGGAAGGGTGTCCAGGCAGCGGTTCTGCCCCTTTCTTTCTATCTGTTCCAGGGCTGGACCCCGGAGAAGCAGTAGGACCCACTTAGTTGGGAACCTGCCCTCAGGAGACGGGCCGTCTCCTGGAAGGACTCTCCGCTGGCGTGCAGGTGCCACCACTGCTGGCGGAGACTAGGAGGGTGCGAGTGGCTCCAACCATGGGGCATGGCATCCTCGGAGGGGGTGCCGAAGGAGCAGGCCCCGGGGTGCCGAGTTGGACCCCGGTGGCTCAGAAGTAGGACCTGCTTCGGGGATAAGTTGCCCTCGCGGGACGTGCCGCTCCTCCCGAGTGGTCTTCGCTGGCTGTGGGGCAGTGTCAGGGATGCCAGGGTCAACAACCTGGCCGGGACGCCTTTAGGGACCGGAAGAGGGTCTATGCCCACCCTGGATCACATGGGGGCCGCCATCCTGGTTGCTTTGGGGGCCACGGGTAGAGGGCATGGAAGCCCAACCCTGTAGGGACCCGTGGTCACCGCCAGGGGGTGCCCCACTGCCTTGGGGACCCTGGACCTTAGCACTTCTGCCACACCAGGAAGTGCTGGGGAGAAGAGGAGCAGGGACACCCGGAGAGCTTCCGGGAGAACAGCCGGCACTTCCGCCACACTGGGGCGTGTCAAGGGAGGAATGCCGGGAAACATTTGGAGCTCATCCGGGATGAAATAAAAGGGGCTGTCTCCCTTCATTCGAGGCTGGAGTCAGGTGCAAGCAGGACAAAGCAGGAGAGAGAGTGGAGGCGGCCCGAAGAGGAAGGCATTGTGTGGCCAGGACTGTGTTTGGGGTTTGTGTGCACTTGTAAATATTGTATATAATAGTATTGTAAATAAACGTGTGGTGGTGATGAACAACATGTCCGCCTGTCTGTGTCCGGGCTGCGTCCACAGTCGCCACGTCCTGCTGAAGCATTCTTGTCGGGTTACCAAGGTCTGTTTGTGTTTCTCTCAGCCGCGTGTTTAAAATGAGTAACTATTCGCCACCCAATGGCAAAACAGTCGGAGATGCTTCTCTGGCTCAATAAGCCTTCATTTACTGTAAGCTACAAAGTGTGAGCATTGCAGCTTAAACTTTTAATGCACTTTCTTCTATAGCATTTGCCATATTGCGAGCGTTGTCACATAGCACAACGTGCACATTACATTTTGAAATGTTCCACTTCATTAACATGGAGTCGAAAGCTTGTGCATTGAAAGTTGCAGAATGAGAACTCTTTTTGCCTCAACATTTTCATCAATCCAGTGTGCCATTAGACTCGACATACTCATGGGATTGACTTCTGGTCTTCACATATCTGTAGTGAACCTAATGCTGGTGACATTGTTAATTAAAAGCTCGTGGATATGTGTAGCAATCACATCATATAATGCAGGCAGAGAGATATCTGCAAAGTATCCCCGTCTTGGAAGAATATACCGAGGTTCTGAATAATGTAGTAGCTGGCGAAATACTCATTCTCGTCTAGGGAAAAAGGTTGGTCAGTACTTACGCCTTTAGCTTTTGAAAAAATGTATTCAAATTCTAAAGGGTTTGCTGAATGAGGCTAGCGTCTGATTTAACTTTGGTAGCATTAATTGCTAAAAAATTCCGTGTACAATTCGTTATGGTGTTTCTTCAGATGGGTAAATAAATTTGTGATATTGAAAGATTTAATTCTAAAGTCTCCTCGCATTATCTAATTTTTGCAGGCAGAGCAGAAAGCAACTATGTTTTCGTTTTTCCCAGAAAAATATGACCATACGGCTGACATGTTGCTTTAATAACGATATCTGCCAAATGAGTAAACAACGCACATAGTGTTCCTGTCAGCGAAACTAGGGAACCCCGTTTTTTTTTTTTATGACTGCAAGGGCTGCGCTTGCATGCATGTTCTTCTGCAGCCTAATGTCTGCCTCACCGAACAATGGAAACAACATTTAATTATTCAGTGAACTGCCAATGTTGACAAGCCCGAATTATTTCAGTTGGCAGTATTGGTTTAAATGTACACATCTGACCGACTTCGATGTCGCCATTTTTAATGAACATCGGCCGATAACAATACAGTTTCCAGTATATCGTGCATCTCTAGATCTTCTCAGCCCAATGGCTACAAAGCACAAGAGAGTGTGCTAAAGATAACACAGAATTAGAAAGACAAACAGTATTTTTAAAGACCTCAGCCATCCTACATAGTCACTTTCTTCCCTCCTTCACTGAAGCAAACAATACAGAATCATTAGCACTTGTGCCACAGGATTCAAAATCAGTTTTTATCCACAAACCATAAGTCTACCCAACAGTCATTCCTACTGACAACTACAAGTTTATTATATATATCATCTGATGTGTTGCATTTAATTTATTATTATTGTATTAATATTGTCTTGAGTTTTTATTCATTGCTGTGGTTAATATGGATGCATATAAGTCCAACCTTTTGATTATTAACTAGTGAAAACTTTTATGTGTCAAGTTTGCCCACAGTGGAATTACAGTGACCAAGAGGTAAACAGTGCCATACTGAAACATCTTTGGATGTCATTTGCCTGTGATCGATCTGTCTTATCAGATGAGACCAAGGAACAGTATTTCAAAGCATGGCCCAGTGAACAGAACTTACACTTTTACACTTTAGCTGAAATTAAATGTCAGTGAAAACAGGGGCTTACAGTACACCCGCAGGTGTACAACACTTGTGTGCCAAGGCAAAATGGGCAATGGTTGACTCTCCTCCTTATGCTATTTTCTCCTCACTTTAGAAGTTTTTTTTTCTCATATATGTCGTAACAGGTCTTATTACTGCTTTATAAGCATTAACTTTTTTGTTCCTTAGATTTACAAATATGATGAAGTGAAAAATAGTATTGACTGCCTAGTGCACCCTGTGCTTATCGTTAATTAATGTACCTAGGCCCTAAAACGTTCCATATCCTTCAAGTTTCTTTTCTTTAAAGACCATCATTTCTTCATGTCCTCCTCTTTCCCTCTTAGACTAAACCATACTTTCACTTTTAGTTTATCTAAATTCAGTTCCAATCCTTCATTCCCTGATGCTTCCTTTTATTGTTATAAATGTTTCTTCTGGCAGTGTTTTGTTCCTTGCAATTACTGCTAAGTCACCTGCATACACTAAGTACTGGCATTTTCTTGTTCCTCCGGGTTAATTATTATTACGTGCCTTATGACATTCTACAGCACCAAGTAAAATAGGATTGTTGAGGGCATATCCCCTTTATTGTAGCCCTTCCTTCATATCAAAACTATCAGAGATTTTTTTACCCTAACCAAACCTTTAGCATTCTTTAATGTTTATTAGCTACATTAATTCTTGCAAAGCTTTGTATGCTTTAATCGTGATCACTGTGTCATAAGCCTGTCTGAACATAACATAAATTGATAATGGTTTATGTCAAGCTAATAACACCTTTCCAGAATCTGACGGAATGTCACAATTTGACCCATTATTGATTTATTACCTAAAGATAATCTCTAAAGATATTATCTGCCAGTGGTCCTAATCTCTTCACCAGTCCCTTTGAAAAATACTTTGTACATAACGCTTAGTTGCCTGATTCCCCACTAATTCACAACACACTGATTTGTCATTGTTCTTATGGAGGGGCATACACCCTCAATGCCTACTGCTGTCTTCCTTTATTCAAATGTCTTCCATCATATAATGAACAATTCCGTCTAAAATGCCCCCAACCATATTTAAAAGTTCTCTTTCCACCCTATCTAGACCAGGTGCCCTGTTCTTCTCCATCTCTTAAATGGTTTACAATCATTAAAAAAGTATTTTCCCCCTTCCTGATGTTCTTTATTTTTGCTTTCTGGTCTCCAAAAAAATGTATCACAATAAAAAAGACAATCTGAGTAAACACAGTAGACAATTTTTGATTTATAAAAGAAACAAAGTTCACACATATTATCCATGTGAACATTTAATTTACCCCAACAGTCCCTCGATGAACCAATGAATCAAATTTAAATGATAAAAGGTTAAATTAGACTAGTCAGCTACTAAGCTTGACTGCTGCCGGCCGTGCTGAACATAAACATCATTTAAATAAAACCTTTCCAGCAACGTGAAGTTGGCTAAAGGGTATCAACCAGCAGCACACCATGTCTCAATCAAAAGAAATTCCAGAAGGCCCAAGAAAGAAATTAACTGAAATGTATCAGGGTTACAAATTAATATCTAAAGCCCTGGGACTCCAATGAACCACTTTGAGAGACTTCATCTCCCAATGGAAAAAACTTTGAATTGTGGTAAATCTGTCCAGGAGTAGTCGGCCTTGCAAAATCACTCCAAAAGCGCATGGAAGTTACCTAAGAACCCAGACTGCAGGTCTGCCTCAGCTAAGTTAATGTCTGTGTTCATGATTCCACCATTAGGAATACAATAGGCAAAAATAGTATCCATGGGAGATTTGCAAGGTAAAAACCACTGCTAAACAAGAACATAAACAATCATCTAACATTTGCGTTTGATTACCCCCAAAATGTTCTGTGGCCTGATAAGTCCAAAGTAGAACTTTATGGAAGACATGGAACCTGATAAGGCAACACAGTTCTTCACAATAAGAATATCATGCCCACAGTCAAACATGACGGTGGTAGTGTAATGGTGTGGGGATGTTTTGCTGCTACAGGGCCTGGGTGACTTGCCATAATTAAGGGAAGCATGAATTCAGTTCTGTACCAGAAAGTACCGAAGGAGGATGTTAATTCATCAGGGCAAATGGGCTATGCAGCAGGACAATGATCAGAAGCTCAAAACCAAGTGCACCTCTGAATGGCTGAAAACCAACAAAGCAAAATTAAATTCTTGGAGTAGCCAAGTCCTGGCTTGAATCCTATTGAAATGTAGTGGTGGGACCTTAAATGGGAAATCCTTTGTCAAAAACATTAAAATGTGGCTGAATTAAAACAATTCTGTACATTAGAGTGGGTTCACATTTCTCTACAGTGATGCCAAAGACTGTTACTGTTACTAGAAGCGTTTGCTTGCAGACATTGCTACTGAAGGTGATTCAACCAAGTATTACATTTAGAGGGCATTTAAATTTCACATGAGTGATATACTGTAGGTGTTAGTGAACTTCTTTCCTTCAATAAATCAAATGATTTGTTTACTTAGGTTGTCTTTTGCATTATACTAAATTGAACTGATCAGAAACAAATGTTATGAATAAACAAATCCAGAAGAAATCAGCAAGTGGCAAATACTTTTTCATGGCACTGTACTTTAGCTTTTTTTTGGTGGTATTGCTATCTGTTGCTCTTCTTTAATTCTCATCTTAATCTGCCTCTTATTTCCACCAGTACCTTACTCGTATATTTGCACCTGATACAGTATATCCACATTGTCCATCTTCTCAGAAGCCCATCCTGGTTTGGAATCATATTGATCTTTTCACATTTACAAAACACAATACTTCATTTTTAAAAACAGGGGCCAAAAGGCTTGCAGTGCCTCAAATAGAGTGCATACACACCAGGATTCAAAGCAAATGATCTAAAAATTGCACTGGTTGATGTACTGTTGTTAGTTGCTGTTTGAGAAGGGTCTATGGGGAAATTGTAGTTTGTTTTTCTTAAACACCATTAAAGGCTTTGAAAGAAGCACCCAATGAAGAGTTAAAATCAAAACTAAAGTCCACTGGCAGGAGGACACTCAGTTAATGTAATTGTGAGTCCACAGCTGCCTTTTGTGACTCTGCTGCCATTTCAATAATTTGTGTTTTATGTTTGTTTTGCCATTAGGAATGGCTGTTGAACATGTAAAAGAAGAAAATATGCAAGGTGAAATAACCTTTCTCAAGGTAAATTTGAAGCAGTCGATTAATCAGTAATTCAGGTTGCATATAATGTTGCTCTGTTTTAACACTGATGCTTTAGAAAATTCAGAAGAGATGTTACATGCCCATGCTCCTGGGAAATGTTGAATCACAATAATGGAGTGACTATAAAAAAGAAGATAGTTAAGCTTAGTACTCAAATTGCAGACATGTCTACCTGGATGTTTAACATCCACACCATTCTTAATGAAGAAATGAGTTTGGCTTCACCTATAATGTGTACAAACTGCAGAAACATACACTAGCACATAACTAACTGCTGGTGAAATTAAACTAAGAATACTGGCGAGAATAAGATTTTGTTTTTGACTGTTACTTTTTCTATGCTGTCACTTGCAATGAAAAGAAATACTGTATGCTCAAATAATTTTCAACAATGTAATGAACAAACAAAAGCAAAAAATCAAGGCTACATACAGAATGCGCCCATGAAGTAAGCATTGGATATGGTTACCTGTGGCACATCACCTTTGCTGAGTTGCAGATATTTAGTTCTAACAGATGACATTACACTTGATTATCATGTTTTTGCAGCAGATAGTGAATTTTGGAGAAGGAATCCAGCCAGCAGCAGTTGATGCACACTTTCAGCTACTCTGGAGTCTACCTATTAAAGAATTAAAGCTGAAGATATTGTAAAAAGGTGTTATTGTCACCCTCTATATCCAGAATGTTATGACACACAACATGGTGAGGATTATTGTGAGCAAAAGGACCAGGGGCCTCATATATAAACAGTGCATACGCACAGAAATGTTGGATAAGAACGTTTCCACGTTCAAATCGGGATGTATAAAATCTAAACTTGGCATAAAGCCACGCACATTTCCATAGTAGCTCATACCCTGGCGTATGCAAGTTCTGTGCTCGGTTTAGCAGTCTGGCGGCACCCAGCGTCAAAGCAGTGCTACTGTTCCTATGTGGATTCCCTTTCTTTTTTAGATCCACATCCCTGACGCGGCTTTATAAATACACTGAAATTAACCGCTGTCACAAAAACGAGACATGGACAGATAAAGGTTTGGGGCAGCCACCCGTGTAATGTGGTATCCTGGCTGCAAAAGTCGTTTCAGCAAAATAATCAGCACTGAAGTGCATACAACTGAGTCCAAAACAAGACTGAGGAAAAAGGGAAAAGGGGCAGGTTTTAAAGGGGAAGACAGGAAGTGAGGTCATATGGATCAAGCACGTGGCCTTCCACCATTGGATCATAGCCGGACGTGACATCAGAGGGACTGGAGCTGGTGTGGTCGACTTCCATTGGCTCGGTCCCGGAAGTGATGTCCGGAGAGCCAGGTGGAATCCCCCGGGAATGGTCTACAGGCAAGGGAGAAGAAGAGTCAGTGCACTCTGCCACACCCCGGCATGCCTACAAACTGCCTTCACTCAAGCCCTTTAGCTGCCTCCCATGCGCACGTGTGTGACACCGCATATTGTTTATTAGTTTAATGCGTCTGATTGTAATTAACCTGTAACAATATAATGGTCCACAGAATGGTCAAACTATTCTAAATACAATAGCTGCTTTAGCGTTGTTACTCTCACTGCACCTTCTTCTTCTTCTTTCAGCTGCTCCCGTTAGGGGTTGCCACAGTGGATCATCTTTATCCATATTACTCTCACTGCACCACTCGGAGTATTTATATCACTGTATCTGAATGGGGAATCACAGCTGTACAGCAGCTGATCAGAAAGAGAATTATCGGTATACAGCATCAGGCACACACTGCCTCAGCCATGCTGTCTATTGAACTGCTCACATACGGCAAACACTTCAGAGCCTTTCCTGTACTGACCTCGCAGTTCAGAAACAGTTTCATCCCAAGAACTATAAACGCACTCAATCAGTCCATCAATTGCTCCTTGTAGAACGCTTTGTACTTATAAGTAAAATTTCCTCACTGTAAGCTTGCACTACAGTTATAATATTGCACAACCTAAGCCACTTTATAAAGCGCATATTTACATATGATGATGATATAATTTTTAAGATGAAATGTAGCAAAATATGTTTATTATATTATACAGATAAAACTTTAACTTCATTTAAATAATCTATATTGTTAATAATTAAACATGTGTGGACAAGGTGTTACTGTTCCGTTCACGGATTGTTCCTACCTCGTGCTGTATGCTTGCTAGGATTGGCGTGACACTGGAAGGTTAGAATAATTTAACATGTACTACGAAGATATTTCAATGTTCCTTAAAAGTTTTGAAGAATCGGCGTTCCAAACTTACAGATGCCTTAACGTCTATTACAGAGCTGATTGTGTGGCGATTGGGCATTTGGAGAAAGAAAAGTAAGGACAGGAATTGAGGGTTAGTACATTTGATAGAGACAGTACTGCTGCAATAAAGTATTTCACAGTATTTGCACAGTGCAGCAAACATCTTGCGTGAAACATGAACAATCACTGCGCCACCATGTTTAATAACATGCTTTAACTGCTATCATCATGAAAATGATATCATGTATACATCTCAATATTTTAATTATTCAGAGAGCTGTAATATTATGAATGTAATGAATTCTGTGTCCTGTCGGAGGAAGAGAAAGCCTGGAAGCACGTAGTGATTCACACACACAGAGCACATAGAAGATCAAATACAAAACAAAGCATTTAACATTTCACTTTAGTCATGATGGGATTTGAGAAACCAGTAAATTAAACAATTTTAAGATAAAGTTTATGATGTTCTACTTTAATGACAAAATAAACTACGAGATTAAAGTGGAAATTGAGAGATTAAAGTTGACATTTCAAGCTTTTTTCCCACTGTGTGCCTTTTTTTTTTTCTGTACCCTAATAAGCTTTCATATGACATAATTCTATGCACGGCGTTATGCATGAGGCCCCAGGAGATGAGGTAAGATACAAAAAACAAAGTCCAAAATACCATGAAGCAAATTCAAACTGAGCAACTAAAACCAAAGGGGCAATACAAGATCAAGAGTCAAAGAACAAAGAATACAAAACCTAACACTAGGGCTACTTGTTTTGAAACTGTCATTAGTAATTAAAGTGTTTTTATATCCACTGAGTGATAGTGATGCATGATCACCACCATATTTATACATAGCATCACATGATGTTACATGCATGAAAATGCAGTCATTTGACTTTATTAAGGTCATTAAAAATGTAAAACAAGCGCAAGAATTACATTCTGCATGTGCAAAAAACTATAAAATGCTAATATGCACACATTGAATTGCATTTGTACTACACAATTAAGAAAAAGTTAAAAGAACTGCTTGAGAAACTTACTTTTTGAGCTAGTCTTTATTTTCATTGGAAATAAAGTGTAAACACTTTCTGAGCTTGCAGTTTCCCTTTAAATATGACTGCCATAACCACATGATTATGTCCCCATTATATCACATGTACACACGGAATACAATGGTAACACATGATGACAAATAACCAAAGTAATAGTCAGACATAAAATAAACAAACAAAAAAACTGTGGAATATTATTTTTGTAGTAGTTTGCGAAAGATTTGGCATTCCTTAAAAGGCTTCAATATACTCATTTTGGTAGCTCATCGATCTGCTCATGTCTGTTAGGAATATTGCCATTCCCCAACCTGCTTATATTTCCCATTGTATGTACTAATTCCTCTCACTCATGTTTCCCTTCTTTACCTTTTATTTTTTTATTTTCTCCCAGTTGTTAACGTTTTACTATGTTCTATGTTTGCAGAGTGGGTACCTAATTGAATGAGAACTAATTTGTGCTGCAGTTCCATGGGAGGTCTATTAAAGGCGTTTGATTGCTACGAGCCTGCAGCTGTGATATTAAGAAGCTGTATTCTTCAGCGCTTCTTTGTTCTTTTGTAAAATGAATGTGGAATTCTTGAATTATACTTTTGTCTTTTTTTTGATATTTAACTGTTCTCTGTCTTGTTAATTTATTTCTCACCTTTGTTTCATGTTTTATTCTTCTTTGCTTTTTCTTTATGATTCACTTCTTTATTGAAATTATTTATTTATTGGTTCCTTCAGTATTGTTTTTTAAATCTTTATTTCATTTGTTAATAAATTAATTCATTTTTTAACACATGGATTGCCAATTGTTAATTTTGTGTCTCTTAGCTTAGGCTTAACTGCTTTAAAGAACTACAAATCTGCTTCTATCCCATCATTTACCTCTCTCAACTTTGGTCTCACTGACCTTAATACTTCAGAAAACATTCCAGGTAAACCCAGTTTCCTTCAAAGTAGGGGGTGGATTTAAATACCTCAGGGGAGCCAAGTGATAGTGCATTTTGGTGGTCTCTGGGTCTATAGAACTTCCTGATCCATACACTCCCACCCCTTTCATTTGGAAATACTGATCCCATCTAATGGGCTAGAATGCAACAAGTGACACAGCCATAGGTTTAGTCTTAAAACTGTCACACAGTCCCAGTCCTCTGAGTTGTAGTACCATGTGTTGCCCTTTGTTGAGTAGTAGGTTTTCTAACCTCTTAGCAGATCTTAGTGTTACGGTCAAGCCAGAGTTCCTCTTCTGCCTCATATTTAGAGTGCTTCTTTTTGCTCTTTTCAATATAATTCAATGTTTTATATTTGTTATGATATTATTCTGTCATTAATTCTTTGTTTAATTATGTATTATCAGTTATTTTTGTTTTGTACATCCTGCAATTCTTTCATGTTTTTTGTACTATGTGGGTGGATTCCCTAAGAGGCTGAGTCATCTGTCCGTCAGTTAAGAGACCAATCAACTCCCAACCCAAGTCCTATAAAGACTGGAGATCGAAGTCTACTGTATTGCAGGTAATTTTGAATGTGCTCCGCAGTTTGATGGTATTTTAAGTATTGAGCTCTTTATTTTTGAATTCTGATTATTTGCTTTTAATCTTTTGCTCTGGATTTTGGACTCTCTTACGAATTGTAGTTTTTGGAATATTTTTGATTTTGATTGCCTTTGGAACTCATATTTTGCTCTTTAAAGCCTTGTTTATATTTGATCTTTTTTGTAAATAAAAATCCTCTTTTAAAAAAATTATTTATGGACTTGTCTTTTCGACAGCCAGAGTCTTCAGAGTTCTCCCTTTGGTGAGACAAAGTTCAAGGTTTTTTTTTTAAGACTTTTGCTATCGTTTTTGAATTTAAAAGCCTGATCTCCTTCTGAGGCCTAGTCAGGCATCATACCTCCTGTTTTCCTGTGATCAGCCTTTCCTTGGGGTGAGCTTTGCTTTGTGAGCTATTCTGAAGGTCTCACGACTTTATTATTCTCTGCTGCCACAGCAATCACAACACAGAGACATCTTGATCAGTTTAGACAGTGGAGCAAATGGTACCTTCTAATTTGTCTGTGCTCTAGTTGTTTTGGAGAATATTGTGTATTTACTCCCAAATTCCATCTCTTCCTCTCTCTTTCTCTCCCTGCTTCACTAATGTCCTGCCTATTGCCCTTCCCAGGAACTCAGTACAGAGATAAGACTTGCGTTTACTTCTGCAATGGCAAAAACAAGTATGTCACCAAGGCCAGTCTATATTTCTCTCTTTTTTGGATAATACTGTGTCCTACATTGTGCTGGACCTTTCTTTCTGATAAAATCTCGTCCATTAGGCAACACATTACATTACATTCAAAAAATTAATGAACTTTAACTTTAACTTAGTGGTAGCATGTTCATCGTTGATATGTTTTTCTCTTTATACTATTATTTCCACTTACAACTCAAGCTTGTTAGATTAATTTATGTCTCTGGATAGGCCCTGTAAGAATGTGTATATATGAGCATGTCCAGAAACAGACCCACCTAGGCTTCTTTATTAACTACTACGAAATATTATCACAATAATTTCCAGATCATTGAAAGCCTGCAATGTAAAAAGTGCATTAAGAGTATAGACGGGTAGATGAATATACTTCACTTTAGAAGCAAAATAATAGTTAAAGGCATTGTAAGTGAAGTCAATTAAACATAATGAAGAGTGCTCTAAATGTTTTGCTTGTTTGGCATATTAAACCTTTAACTTTGGAAAGGAAAATAATATATATTTTCAAAAAGAATTCGTTTTTTTTTCTTAAAAAAGGCATGTGAATATCATTAAAATTTCCCTGTTTAAAAGAATAATCTTTTCCAAGGACACTGCTGAATTAAGCATTGCTGCAGGTTGGAAAAAAGGCAGATTGATTAGTTTAGTGCTTATCCTGAAAATGATTAGAGTGCTAATATGAATGCTGAGCTCAGGAGGCATTACAAAGTGAGAGTCTCAGCATGTGTGTGTGTAAAAAATAAAAAAAAGAATTAAGAACTGCGACCTTATTTGCCTAAAAATGGCATGAAAAAAATAACCATTATTTCCAGCTTCTGCTAATCAGTCTTTTCTGTCTTATATAAAATTGGAGGTAATAAGGAAAAAATACATGTAACAAAACTAAAAAAATCCTTACAGATTTGACTTAAGCAGATGTTGACAAATAATAGTAAGACCATTCCAAACCCTGAGGCACAGATTAAAAATTTAAAATAACTGACTGCAAAGTACCACTCAAAATAAAAAAAAACAACCATTCTCTACTGATGTTCATTATAAAACATGCAAAAAAAGGTTTATTAATGATATACATTATCATTACCACTGCCATCACTTCATCCCAGGGCACATTCATTCCTACGCCCACACATGGCCAATTTCAGTCACCCATCAACCAGCAGGCAAATCTTAGGGAATTGAGAAAAAGTGTAAACTCTAAAGAGTGATCAACCTGGGATTTGACTAACCTTTTCACTGAAATGCTACCCTATAATATGTAACCAAATATATATTACTATCATTCTTTCTATCCATCGTCCTAACCCACCTGTGTTGCATTGATATTGCCAGTTGCTCATTTTGTGCCACTTGACCATAACATAATGATGCAAGATCTTTTGTGAAAAGAATGTGGTCAAGAACTATACAATGTCTGTGTTCAAAATGTACCCAGAAAAGTTGCAAACACTTGCAACAACCTCCTCAACTGTTAAGAATATTACATTTTTTGAAGCATCTATGATTTTGGCCTCTTTTGAGATTTTTTAGGCTTAAATCATAACTACTGACTATACTGGAGTGCAAATATTTTAAAATCACACTCAGCCCTGACTAAGGAAAATCACCAACAACAAACATGTTTTCTATAACGCTGTCAAACCTTTGCACACCAATATATACTTCTGCAGTAACAGCTGTGGCGAGCGGCTGGAGGTGGTACCCAGCCGGGATGGCAGGAAGGACCAGAGCAGGGATTACACCTCCTCCAGACCACGAGGGGCCGACCAGCCTGGTAGCTTTTGGGACCACAGAAAAGGAGCATGGAAGCTCAACCCTATAGGGGCCCGTGGTCACCGCCAGGGGGCACCCAGATGCCTGAGGAGCCCTGGCCCTCAGCACTTCCGCCACACCCGGAAATGGTGGGGGGAAGAAGACCATGGACACCAGGAGTGCTTCCGGGTGTACAACCGGCACTTCCGCCACACCAGGGAGTGCCGGCAGGAGCTCATTGGAAGGCACCTGGAGCACATCCGGGTGGATATAAAAGGGGCCATCTCCCTCCATTCGATGGCTGGATTCGAGAGGAAGAAAGACAGAGCTCGGGAGGAGAGGAGTGGAGGTGGACCTAAAGAGAGGCATTGGAAAAGGCCTGGATTAAAGGGTGATTGGTGCAGGGGCACTGGGCTGTGTGTGGTTTACTTTATTATTGTAAATATTATAAATAAAGTGTGTGTGGTGACTTGCAAAGATGTCTGCCTGTCTGTGTCCGGGCTGCTTTCCACACAGTCAAACATACTTTGAAATCTCACTGCCGAGATTAACTCTTGAAAATATTTTTACATGGTACAAGACTACTAACCTCTTGTAGAAATAGGAAATACTGGATCAAATTTTCTTCTGGTCTAAGATGGGTTTAGAATTATTGATATATACGTAAATTTCCAATATATTAATAAAGTCATTGATCATTGTTCGGCTATGCACAAGAAAGGAAAGATCTAGCAATATACTGGGTTAAAAATGAGGTGATGCTATCAAATAAGTTTTTAAAAAAACTCAGGTCCAACTGACATACCCTGCTTAGCTGCTAAACCCACTGACATGCTATGCCATGAAAAATAGGAACTGCTGTATGCTTCCTTGGTCATCTGGGGATGAAGAGTTTACTTTAAAAACTTAGAGATAATACCACTGAAGTGTACATTAATGGGACTTTGCTGCATATTTTATTGAACAAAGATTGTAGTAGAGGATGTAATTATCAATCTGTCCTACAAGTCTAATTCTCACCTTGACAAGGCTGGCAGCACTGTGAGGATTATGTTTTTTGATTTCTCCAGCACCTTCAGTACCATGCAGTCGTCTCTGTTAAGGGGTAAACTCAGAGATATGCAGATGGATGAGCCTATGGTGTCCTGGATAATGGACTATCTTTTGAGTAGACCGCAGTTTGTGACACTCAAGGACTTTGTTTCTGATATGGATGTGAGCAATACTGGAGCACTCAAGGAACAGTCCTGTCTCGTTTTCTCTTCATTCTGTACATCTCTGACTACAAATATAACACCAGGTCATGACACCTGTATAAATTGTCAGATTAATCTGCACTTATGGGGTGTGTTGATAAAGGGGATGAAACAGAGTATAAGAGTCAGGTAGAGAACTTTGTGGATAAAAATGAATTAAATACAACTCAGCATGGCCCAGCCTCCTGTAGGATGAATGAGTTGATAACATCAGTGTGTCTGCTCCCTCATAAGCTAGATAATTAAAGACCTTGTTAAGAAAAATATTAGCAGTGTCAGCATTATAACTGAAACTGTTCTGAATTGTGCAGTATGAGAATTTCATTTCAGAACAATATTTCTGCGTGGTTTCCTTACAGATTCAGGCTTCCTGAATGTAATGATTAATTATTCACAGTACTACAACATTTTTTTTTTGTTTTACAGTCAGGCAATACCATGTTATTTTTCTCAATATCAGCATGCGGCTCCTGATTAAAATGGAAATTGTGTAGCTCAACGTTGCACCTAGTGTCATCAGTGAGAAAGTTTAAGTCTGGCACAAAGAGTCTTCCGGTATCTGCAGTTTGGATAAAATGAACACCCTTCTTGACTTTCTAGATTCCAATTCTATAGTTTCTCTCTCTCTAACCTTGATTTCTGCATTATGTTTTCTAGTTGATATACGTTTCATATCCTGGTCTTCTTCATGCCTTCAGGCTGCATAACTATGACTATGCCTCCACTCCTGTTCACGAAATCACTACATACGAAAGGCTCTATATATGTTGAAAATGATTGGCAACCATCATAAGAGGTGTATCAGTTTGGTGGTGATCATTGGGTGAGGGCTCTGTACTAAAGTGAAAACCTACTATGCACTGTTGCAGGAGAGACCAAATGTTCTGGTGGTTCAGGACTCCCTGAAATCCTCAAAAACCAAAAGTGTATAGGAGTACCCTGAATGTAAATGTAAAAACCATACTATAGCGTTCTAAATGGCACAATGCCCATTACTGGGTTTTGAACGCTCTCCACAAATTCAACTTTTTGTCTTTGTGTTTATTAACTTATATATTTACTTGTAATTATGTACTGTCTTAGAGTTTAAAGGTATGATATAATAATCAGCAAGGCCCAGATTGACAATACTAAACATATCCCAATTTGCATTTCATTTTTTCCCCTTCAGACATACTCTGCACTTCAACATGCTTCAGGGGTTATATATATTTATTGCATAAGTTTCATAAAAATGCTACTATTGCCATTTTGTATAATGATAGTCATAATATTAAATTACATCCAACCTTTATTGATCCTGATTAGTCAACGTCAGGATTAGAGGGATAACAAATTTTAATCTGACAAATTCCAGAAAGTTCTACTTTTTAGTGGCAGCAGATTATCAATGAAAAAAACAGGGAGGTTAAAAACAAAGTAAAAATTTACAAAACTGATACAGATTTTGATGGCTTAATAACCAATTATATAGCCATGAATATTCAAAATTGTAATAACAAACAGATGAATAATGAGGCATGTACAGTATTTGGGTAAATCTAATTTCATTGATCCCAACAAAGTCAACATAACCTTGTTGTATTTGTTATTTTTTGCACCAATAACTAATGCTCTATCAGATAAAGATACATCTGCACTTCATAATGGAATTGTCAGTTTCGTCCAATACAGATGTTGTGAAATATGCTGTGGGTTGCAGGACGTAGCCACTTGAAATGAAATAAATTTCAGATGTCTGCTTCAGTTTTTTGCTTATTTTTAATGATTACTTTTTTATATTCTCATTCATTTGATTACAAGCTTATAACAAAACTCCCATGAGGTGTTTCATATCCATGACAAATTCAGTTACTAAAATCACATTATAAATATATAACACCTAAATTGGTTCCATCGCTAGTGTAATTTATTTCAAGATTCTGCGAAAAGAGATCATCTCAAGGACAAAAAAACATACTCAATAACAAATATCCAATGTTACCTTTGAAAAAACATTGTATGTATGGCAGAAAGTGGGCAGACATTATAATTTGGTCTTATCTTATTTGGGCAAAAAATATAAATAAACATTTAATACAGTACAAGATTAAGACTTTGTTTAAAATGCCATGCATAATGCTAGTTTAACAACCATCCATTTACTCATCACCTATTTTTCAACCAGGTTATAGCAGTTCACAGTAACAGGGAACAGAGCCTATCCTACCAACTTCAGGCACAAGACTGAAAGAAACCCTGGATTGGGTGAATTCACATAAAATACATTCATGCATTAATTTTCCAAAACATTAAGGTCACAGGCAACCAGTGATTATCCCAGCAGCACACCAAAACTCAGAGATGCCCACTGACCAACCCTGCATGTATTTGGGGTACATCAGGAAATTACAGTGCCTGGAAAAAACCCACTTACCAAAAATATTTAGACGTGGGTACCGATGGAAATCATTCAAGTTGCCATACACACTCTTAACAAGAACACATAGCTAAAATAGTGTTAAAAAAGTGTAGTGGTCTGAAAAAGAACAAGAATGAACACCTCACACTTTAAATTACTCCGTCTGCTGGGCTCATGTTAATTTCTGCAATGCTTTGCTCTGCATGACTTGTAGGTGTGCACACTCTAGCAATGGCACCAACAGATATGAATCTTTCTCTGATTAGATCTAGATGTAGTTTGATCTGCGCAGTTGTACCACAGGTGAAAATGTAAAGAAATTAACATTTGGATTGAGCAGGTCCAGTTTGTTGTGTCCACAAAAGGGAGTGAGAGAGGTCTGTTCCTTTCAATGATTCCCTTGTTGAAATTTAAAGAGGGGATTATATTGATTAAACTTCATACACCTTAAAATTTCTTTAATTTTTGAAGTCAGCCGATCATAACAAAACATATGGGAATGAGACACAGCAATTCCAAAGCATTGCTTGTTATTAGTATTCTGATTTCTAGAACTAATTAGCCATGCTACAATGTACAGAATATTGAGAAGTGCCTAAATAAAGTTAGATGTCCAATCTCTTGGTCTGTTACACTGCTTTTTAAAATGAGTCAATGAACTCTTTCATGTAATACATAAGGAGTTTATTTAACTTATAAGACACCTTTGACATATGTTGACCTCTGTGATTATACAATATTCTCCAAAAGGTTCAAGGAAGGCAAAACGAATGACTAAAGTTTTCTGTCCGAATGTCAAAAAATTGACAACAATAAGATTTAATACTTACATTTTTGTGGTTTACACACTTCATGAGGACTAGCTCTCTATAAGCCCTTTTGGCATGGGTTTGGTTCTGAAATGGCCTGCTGAGTTTTTTAATGGCCACATTTCTATCAAGAACAGCATCATATCCGGCACTGTAAGAAAAAAGAAAAAGCAATAAGTATACACTACACTTGTTTTACATATTTCTTGCTCTCTTTTTTATTGGTAAAATGAGTTTCATTAACTTTACTAGCTCAGTAATACAATTACCAAAGTGAACCTCCATATTCAAAGATTGCAGGCACATTTTACATGCAGGTTCAATAAAGGTTTAAGTGTCCTAGTTGTATGAAGTTTCTTGATGGTTGACTTTTTTAAATAATGGAACATAAACTGTGAAAGAGAAAGCTGAAGAACTATCCATGTATTGGTCGACTTAATGGGTTCAGGTTAATTCCCTTTACAAGCAACCGACCAAATTACAAAACAAATTCTTGTCTCTTCATAAAGCACTGTCAAAGCTCCTAAAATAGTGTGGGAGACTCCTGAACAAATTAAACCTGTTACAGGTCAAACCTAATTCATAGGGCCAATTTCTTCTTCTTTAACTTGGAATATGTCACCAAAAATTATATTTTTTTATATGTTACTTACCCCATGGGCTTTGTAGTGGTGACCAAAAAAAAATGAATCCCATGTTTTCGTGCAGAATGGAGAGAAAGAAGCTTATGACATAACAGAACTCAGTATCACAAGTACAAGTGAGTGAGTGTGGGTAATAAAACTGGTGCCCTATTTAAGGATAGTTCCTGCCTTGAACCTGGTATCACTGGAACAGACATTGGTGCCTCCATGACCCTGAACTGGACCAGGCATGCTGAGAAATTCTGTTTAAAAGCATTTGAGACCAGACATCTAAAGGAGAGAATAGACACGTCTATAAATGCTATGAAAACACTCAACAACCTGACCTGTCTTCTATTTTATTGTGACGAGGAATATTTTAACGTTATTCAACACAAAAACTGTAATATTAAGCTAAAAACACAACAAATGCTTCTGGATTAGTAAATGGATAAATAAAACAGAACTTAACTGACTCAATCAGAGTTTACTGTTATAGAGTCTGCATTTGGTGGGAGTATTAGTATCTGAAATGCCACGGTAAGTTATTCACAATAAACACCAATTAACACTTGGTTCTGCACTTTTTATCCATTTTTCATTGCAAAAATGTGAAAGTTCTATCAAGCAGGTCTTCTCACTACATAAACGTTTTTTGTTCTTAAGTTATCTTGCATCTCAAATGACTACAGTATATCTGGGAACTGAATTTGATTCTTCTGTGTCAGCTCCAGGCTTGACCATATAAGAACCATCATCTTTACCTTTGTTTATGTAGGTCTGAGTCTTGTAACTTTATCATGCATCATATATGTTTTCTTTTTATTTTGAATACTAGCAAAATACCCGCGCTTCGCAGCGGAGGAGTAGTGTGTTAAAGAAGTTATGAAAAAGAAAAGGAAACATTTTAAAAATAACATAACCTGATTGTCAATATAATTGTTTTGTCACTGTTATGAGTGTTGCTGTCATCAAGGATTTGATTATAATTATTTCTTTCAATCAGGTTTGTATTTGGAGGACGTGTTGTTTTGAAGTTACATTCCGTGTTTGTCAACCGTTGTAAAGATAACAGGTTTCATTCATCGAAGTGTTCATTACCCAAATCGCTACTCGTGAATGTAAGATGTTTATCAGGCATTCCCGGTATTAACTTGTGCTAAATGTACCATGGTGTGACGTAAGGGGAACTGACTGTAAAAAGGCAAGGAGGCGCGTATTTTGAACGGAAAGGGAGAAGACAGCGAAGGAGCGGAAAAGTGAGAAGGAAAACTGTTTAAATAAAGAGCTAGGAAGGTGAATGGAAAGAAGCAGCCAGCGGTAAAGCAAGGAAGACTCCGTAATAAGGTATACATTAAACTTGTATCTCGCGAATATCGTATTCGTCGTAGACATGACAAATGCCAGCGGCAGCGTGTCTATGAACTTAATTTAAACTTAAGGTTTACACCATGCTTTGTTTCCGCAGTAGCTGCACTTATGAATATGCTTGTATGCGTCACTCACTTCATATTCTTTTGCTGCCTTTTCAATTGTGTAATGTGTTTTTTGAACAGGTTTCATTCATCGAAGTGATCACTACCCAAATCGGTACTCGTGAATCTAAGATGTTTAATAGGCATTCCCAGTATTAAGTTGTGGATTTGCCTGTGAATATTTAGCGGCAGCGTGTCTATGAACGTAATTTAAACTTAAGCTTTACACCTTGCTTTCCTATTGATATGTGTACAAAGACTTGTTCATCATCAGAGGGTTTCCGCAGTAGCTGCACTTATGAATATGCTAAGCACAGTCCTTCACCCGCAAATATTTACCTTATATGGGCAGGCACTCAATTACATGGGAGGCGTGATGATGCAGGACGCAACTCCGCCTCACACGGCAACCGAGCTGCAGGCTATGGCTGTATATATGGACTAAAGTAGGTTCCAGTTATGAACGTTACACGTAGAATTTCAAAATGAAACCTGCCTAACTTTTGTAAGTAAGCTGTAAGGAATGAGCCTGCCAAATTTCAGCCTTCCACCTACACGGGAAGTTGGAGAATTAGTGATGTGTCAGTGAGTGAGTGGTGTCAGTGAGTGAGTGAGTCAGTCAGTCAGTCAGTGAGGGCTTTGCCTTTTATTAGTATAGATTATTCATTTCTCATTGTGATGTTGTACTTCATAAAGGGCAATAAAATAAAATAAAAATTGATCAACTGAAAGGTCATACAGAGAGGCCTCACATTTTTCGATTCCTGTGTACTGCATATTCTCCTCAAATACGTTCAGGATTTTCTCTGGGCACACTGGCTTTGAGTCAAGAACAGCATTTTGTGAATATACCCTGAGTTAGACTGGCATCATGTTTATGGTTGGAATTCACCCTGCATTTAGGGCTGTTGGAATAGACGCTCGTCCCTCTAACCCTAAACTGAATTAAGTGAGTTCAAAAATGAATGATTGAATTCAATGGTTGTTTTGGCTCTGATTGGATGATTTGGGTCAAGCTGATTCTTTGACTGCAGTAAATCGTAGTTTTCTTGCACACTGTGCCAGATTTTTCGCAGGGTTTCTGTGTACTTTGGAAGATGTTTTTCAGAGGCTGACAGAGGCATGACGCTTTACAGAAGTGATGACATACTCAGGATGATGTATGGTGTTATATTTAAGCCAATAAAATCAGACACCTTCTTTATGTCTCCCATATGACTTTTAGAAAACTGCAGTGGAGATCTAACATGACTTTTTATTAGCTTTCACTTAGCTGTTAATGACAATTTTGAAGCATGTAGACAATTTTTATTCCGTGCGGTACCTCCCATCTCAGGTTGTGGAACACTGTAATTCATTGAGAGATGCCACATTGACAACTATGGCCTACTTTATTAATGTTGTTACAAGTGAGCTTACTGTGCTTTTTCTTGTTTTTGCCTCTGCACTTCAGTAAGCTCGCCATGTAAACCTTACCACATATTTGCCTTGCATGCTTTTTGTCTACATGATGGAGTTTTCACTCTAATTGTCCTTGAGTATTCACAGTGATAATTTAATTTGAACCCATGTGAGACACTTTACCTGTGAAGATGAGGAGGATTCAAGGATTATGTGACTACTGAGACAAATAATCTCAGAACACAAGCTAAATTTCACTTAGATTGTCAAAGCAGGTTCAGTTCTTTTTATTATTTTGTTCTCAGTTCAAATGCTGGTGCTATTTTGTTTTATGTTGTAACAAATTTAGAGAAGTTGCAATACTACACCTAATGAAAGTATCTTTTAAAACGGCTTATGCTAAACCTCACCAGTTTTTTTGTTATCCTTAGTTTTTCAAATGTAGATAGTCAACCTCCTTTTCGCTGGGCCTGATCTACTGATATGCAGCAGCATTTACTTTCATTTGCCACTGCCAAGGCACACGATTTTTTCCACATTAAATGTGCTTTTTGTCCCAAATTGCAATCTTTTAACTATCAGTACCTGCTAGCTGGTCTACACATATTTCTTCTGTGACATACTATACATTTGATAACACGTGTTAAAAAGTAGTATTTAGGAAGAAGACTATATAATCAATTTTTCCAAAATAATAAGCTTGTAAGCAAACTACCAGTGCTTCTTCTCTTGTAATTTATTATGGATTTAATAATAAAAATAATAGTAATATAATAATTATTAGAATATTATGTAATATTATTTACCTTTAAGATCCACCCTTACTTGTTTTGTGATGTTGTGACTTTAAAGTGTGCTATTTAAAATAAAAATTGAAGAGGAAGATAAATTAAAACAGAAATGGTGAGTCCTGAAACTGATTTGAATGTTGAGACCAAAGAAAAGTCGGAATAGACATTAGGAGAAAATTCACAGAGAGTCATCAAAGTTCCAAATGTATCAAATTAAGTCAACATCCATGCTGCTTTCCATTTTTCAAACATTATTTATTCCTGAGATAGTGAATGGTACTGTAGTTCAGCTTTACAGAATCAGCTTCCCGAGTTTGAATCTTGCACCCAATCATCATCCATATGAACTCTGTTTGGGTTCTCTTCTGGGTACTTTGGCCTTCTTCCCACATTCCTCACACAAATAAGTGATCTCTAATAAATAATGGGTGATTCCAAAGTGTCTGAGAGTTTGTGTGAGAATAGACCCTGTGATGTCCAAGGTTGGTTTATGCCATGTGTTTTGTGCTGCCAGAAGAGGATCATGCCCCCACAATGCCAATTTGCATTAAGTAGGTTTTGAGAATGTTGCGATATTCTCTTCATTCCCAAGACAATTAACGGTTTATGGGTTTTCAGTAGATAATTTGAAAACATGGATGTAATGATTAATTCTGCCCTATCACATCTGACAATTAATTCATTCTTAGTGTCACAGTCCATTAATTACATTTCTGAAACTCAGAATTATCATTAAATAAACCAGAGATTGATAATTACAAATTATTTATAATTATTTGTATCTTCTGAAAGAGATTGTACAGACCGGCTGCTTTTCTTAATGTTTTGCAACATAGTGGTTAGTGCTGCAGCCTCAGAGCTCTGGGACTCTGGGATCAAACTGCTGTCCTTTCACAGTCTGAGCGGATTACGCACATTCTCACTGTGTTCACGGGGTTTTTCTCTTGCATTTTATTCTACCTGTACATTAGCTGGGTGTGATTAAGTGCAGGTGTGTGAATGAATGTGCCCCTAACTATGCTGGTGCCAAATTTATGCCTGATTCTGCCCCCATTTTCCCTGTGACCATGTAACAGATTAAGTTAGCAAAAAATGGATGGATGGATATACCATATACTGTATATAAACCAACTAATACTTAAATTTGTGTAATTATTGGTTTGAAGCTCTTAATTGTGGATTAGACTACGAAGATTCAGGAAATTCATGAATGGTTATATCATATTGTATGCCACAAGGAAAATAAATTTTTAACTAACAGTCTTCTATATAATATTATATATTATAGTTACAAAAGTAGGTATAGCTGGGTTGTCTTACTCTTCATTTATTACTGTTATTTACTCTGTAGATGTATTTACAAGTACAGTTCCCAGGTTAAGGGACTTGCTCAACGTCAGACAAATTGTCTGAGGCAGGGACTGATTCTGCATCCTGGTAGTTCAAAATTCAACAGTCTAGTCACTAGAACACCCCTGCCTTCTGATCTGGTTTTTGCAGTTCAGGGCTATGGAAGGTATAAGAGAAAACTGATTTAAAACCACTGGCCTGTATAACTAGGACTTTCTGACATCTTTTGTACTAGTACATGTAAATAAGAAATGAAATCATTTAACAGTTTAAATTTATATTTCTGTTTTCTAATAACTTGCATATAAGAAGTCATATTTCTATGAACCAGACATTTATTTACCCAAGACTTTTAAATGATTATTTTGGGATCTTTAGATTGTACTTAATAGCACAAGAATGTTTTAGGAAAATGTCATTTATCAGTGTTCTAACTGGCACAACTGCAATACTTTCTAATTATTATATTTACAATGCCTTGTGAAAGTATTCAGCCCCAACAGTGTTCGTCCAGTTTTGATGCATTACAACCTGGAATAAAAAAAAATATTTTGATGGGGTTAGCACCATTTGAGTTACACAGCATACCTACCACTCTGAAGGTGCAAAATATTTTTATGGCGACACAAACAATACTTAAGACAATAAACAGGAATCCTAAGTGTTCACAGGTATTCACTCCATCAAGTCAATACTCTGTAGAGCCAAGTTTTGCTGCAATTACAGCTGCAAGTCTCTCATGGAATGTTTCTATTAGCTTTCACCCAGTCCTCTAGGCCAGACTGCTTCAACACCTTCAAATGAGATGGGTTATATTAGTGTACAGGAATCTTTATGTCATGCCACGGACTCTTAATTGAACTAAGGTCTGGGATTTGACTAGGTCATTCCAAGACATTTACACATTCCCCTTTAAACCACTCCAGTGTAGAATGTTCATGGTCATGCACTGAGGGTTCTCATGGAGCGCAAATGCGAATATCAGTAGTTTCTTTGTCGATTTTCGTAAAGTGTTCGACTTAGTTGATCGAGCTGCCCTGTGGAACATCCTGAGACTTTGCAGGATCCCTTCAAGGTTGCTGGATATCATGGCTGGCCTGTACACTGGTTCTTGATCCTACTCTGTTCAATGCTTGCATGGACTGGGTGTTGGGCAAGGTCGTGGGTCCAGCGGCTATGGAGCATCTGTTGATCTTGACTTTGTCAACGATGCTTTCATCTTCCCGGAGTCAATGGAGGCTCTGATCGGGGCTCTCGAGAGACTGAGAGAAAAGTCTGAGTGTCTGGGCTTGTGAGTATCCTGGCCTTTAATGACCTTTTAGGCAAGAGCCATCAGCAGTGTGTCTGTCTGCAGAGAGAGTGCCAACCTTGTTGAGAGGTTTAGTTACCTCAGCAGTGACATTCATGTCTTTGATGACTCTTCCTATGAAGTCAATAGATGGATTGGGAAAACATGGGGGGGTCATGAGGTCGCTGGAAAGGTGTGTGTGTCGCTCCTGATATTTATGCCAAAGGACGAAGGTCCAAGTCTTTAGAGTCCTGGTACTTTCTGTCTTGCGCTATGGTTGGTGAGACATGGATGCTACCCTGTGACCTGAAACATAAATTGGACTCCTTTGGCACTGTGTCTCTTTTGAGAATCCTTGGGTATTGCTGGTTTGACTTTGTGTTGAATGAGCGGTTGCTCATGGAGCTCCAGATGAGGCACATTATCTGCATTGTGAGGGAGCATCAGTTGTGACACTACAGCCATGTGGCGCAATTCCCCAAGGGTGATTTGGCTCACAGGATCCTCATTGTTGAGGACTCGAGTGGCTGGACCAGGCCAAGGGAACACCCACGTAACACTTGGCTGCAGCAGATAGATGGTCATTTCTGGAGGGTGGGACTGGACCGTGTGTCTGCCTGGGGTGTTGCCAACCAGGATCCCGAGCTGTTTCATCATGTGTGGCAATGTGCTGTACCATTCATTTTTGCTTCAATCCCTACCAGTTTTCTTGTTCTTGCTGATGAAAAACATCCCCACAGCATGATGCTGCCAACAGCATGCTTCCCTGTGGGCATGTTGTTCTTGGGATGATGGGAAGTGTTGGTTTTGTGCCCCACATGATGTTTCTCATGATGGCCAAAAAGTCCAGTTTTAGACTCATCTGACCATAGAACCTTCTTCCATGTGTTTGGGGTGTCCACCACATGCTTTTGGGCAAAATCCAAATGTGTTTTCTTATTTTTTCTTTAATCAATGGCCTTTTTTTGGCCACTCTTCCTAAAGCCCTGCTCTGTGAAGTGTATGGCTTAAAGTGGTACTATGGACAGACATTCCTATGTTCACTGTGGATCTTTTTAGCTCCTTCAGTGTTATCTTTGCTGTTACTGTTGCATCTTTGATTAATGCTCTCCTTGTCTGGTCTGCGAGTTTTGATGAGTGGCCTTCTCTTGTCAGGATTGTAGTGGTGCCATATTCTTTCTATTTTGTTATAATGGATTTAATGGTGCTCTGTGGGATATTTTTTTATAACTCAACCCTGATCTGTACTTCTCCACAACTTTGTCTCTGAGCTGTTTGGAGTTCCCCTTTGTCTACATGTTGCTTGCTTAGTGGTGTTGCAGAGTCAGAGGCCTTACAGAACAGGTCTATTTATGCAGACATCATGTGACAGATCATCAAGTGACACTTTGATTGCATAGAGGTGGACCCTAATCAACTAATAATGTGCCTTCTGAAGTTAAGTGGTAGGATTGGATCTCTTTAGGGGTTTCATAGCAAAGGGGATGAATCCATATACACTCACAACTTTTCAGTCTAGTTTTTTTTCACTCCACATGAACAATGTGGACTACATCATTAAGTCAATTACATAAAATCCAAATGAAAATCCTTTTTAATTTCAGATTGTAATGCGACAAAACAGGATAAACACCATGGGGGATAGATACTTTCACAAGTGACTATAAATTAAACTAATTGTTAAAGTAAGCTATTCTGTTAAGATACAGTGGGTACGGAAAGTATTCAGACCCCCTTCAATTTTTCACTCTTTGTTATATTGCAGCCATTTGCTAAAATCATTTAAATTAATTTTTTTCCTTATTAATGTACACACAGCACCCCATATTGACAGACAAAAAAAAGAATTTTTGAAATTGTTGCAGATTTATTAAAAAAGAAAAACTGAAATATCACATTGTCCTAAGTATTTAGACCCTTTGCTCAGTATTTAGTAGAAGCACCCTTTTGAGATAATATAGCCATGAGTCTTCTTGGGAAAGATGCAACAAGTTTTTCACACCTGGATTTGGAGATCCTCTGCCATTCCTCCTTGCAGATCCTCTCCAGTTCTGTCAGGTTGGATGGTAAACGTTGGTGGACAGCCATTTTTAGGTCTCTCCAGAGATGCTCAATTGGGTTTAAGTCAGGGCTCTGGCTGGGCCATTCAAGAACAGTCACAGAGCTGTTGTGAAGCCACTCCTTCGTTATTTTAGCTGTGTGCTTAGGGTCATTGTCTTGTTGGAAGGTAAACCTTCGGCCCAATCTGAGGTCCTTAGCACTCTGGAGAAGGTTTTTGTCCAGGATATCCCTGTACTTGGCCGCATTCATCTTTCCCTCGATTGCAACCAGTCATCCTGTCCCTGCAGCTGAAAAACACCCCCACAGCATGATGCTGCCACCGCCATGCTTCACTGTGGGGACTGTATTGGACAAGTGATAAGCAGTGCCTGGTTGTCACCACACATACCGCTTAGAATTAAGGCCAAAAAGTTCTATCTTGGTCTCATCAGACCAGAGAATCTTCAGGTGTCTTTTAACAAACTCCATGCAGGCTTTCATGTGTCTTGCACTGAGGAGAGGCTTCCGACAGGCCACTCTGCCATAAAGCCCTGACTGGTGGAGGGCTGCAGTGATGGTTGACTTTCTACAACTTTCTCCCATCTCCTGACTGCATCTCTGGAGCTCAGCCAAAGTGATCTTTGGGTTCTTCTTTACCTCTCTCACCAAGGCTCTTCTCTCCCTGACGGCCAGCTCTAGGAAGGGTTCTGGTCGTCCCAAACGTCTTCCATTTAAGGATTATGGAGGCCACTGTGCTCTTGGGAACCTTAAGTGCAGCAGAAATTTTTTTGTAACCTTGGCCAGATCTGTGCCTTGCCACAATTCTGTCTCTGAGCTCTTCAGGCAGTTCCTTTGACCTCATGATTCTCATTTGCTCTGACATGCATTGTGAGCTGTAAGGTCTTATATAGACAGGTGTGTGGCTTTCCTAATCAAGTCCAATCAGTATAATCAAACACAGCTGGACTCAAATGAGGGTGATCTCAAGGATGAACATGTAAACTCCACACAAATATAAATATGAGTGTCACAGCAAAGGGTCTGAATACTTAGGACCATGTGATATTTCAGTTTTTCTTTTTTAATAAATCTGCAACAATTTCAAAAATTCTTTTTTTGTCTGTCAATATGGGGTGCTGTGTGTACATTAATGAGGAAAAAAAATAATTTAAATGATTTTAGCAAATGGCTGCAATATAACAAAGAGTGAAAAATTGAAGGGGGTCTGAATACTTTCCGTACCCACTGTAGATCAGTCTTGCCAACTCAGCTGCTCACATGAAAAGGTTCCACCACAAGGTAAAAATAAAGGACGTCCATTTTAAATGTCATTTGTAACAATGACTCAATACTCTTTTTTACTTACTGAGATTTTTCTTGGACAATAGCTTGAACGTCCTTATAGCAAAAGGTGAAAGGGAACAAGATGCCCTTTAGCAGAATGCAAGTTCATCAAATGGTACATTCCCTCACACTGTACACACTGATATTAACATGAGATTTGCCAATTGACCTGAATTTACTTTAATATTGTGAGATTTCTGAGACCCTGACCACACCCCCAACTGTACTGTGCACTGATATGCTGTAATGCAGGCAGGGATTGTGCAATTGCAAGTTCACAGGCTTGTCACGTAACACGTCTGTCACCTGATGGTTAATGCAGGGAACATTTAATACCTGCTGCTGACCTGGTTGTGTGCTTACTTTCTGTCTTTTCACCTGTGCTAGACGTCTGTCTACTCTATTAATCTCAGAAAGGAGGGAATGCAGAAAGACATCAGTGTCATTGCGTACTTGCTGTGTTTTGTGTGCACTGAAGGCACAACTCCCGTTTAGACAACTTTGAGATAACAATAAAGCTAATCTTGTTGGAAACCTGGACTCACCTCCTTCACTCTTGTGCAAGTCTATAACTCATACCTTACTTTATAGATTATTATTAATAACATATATAAAAGTGTTCTAAAATGTATACACAAGTTATGAGCACCCAAATGCAGGAAAAAAACTGAAAGCATATAAAACAAAAAAATAAATGATGTGTTTTATACAAGGGTTGTACTAAAATTAATGAGCAACTATTTTATTAAAGATTGGGTGCTTTGTTAAAATCAAGTAGGAAATTGTCATGTACACCTGATTTATTCTTCTACAAAATCTTCATTTCTTTGGATACATTTTCCCCATCATTCTCGTAATATGAAGATAAACTTACAGAAGAACTCTATTCCAGCCATCTAAAGACAGTGATGTAAAGCTTGCTGGATTGTCTCTGTGCTCCCATAGACAACTGTTTGTAGTCTTGCATCTGGACTTTTACAGTTCTAAAAAGTTATCGGAAGGTGCCAGGCTGGGACTGTAATGAATGTGGAGGAGTATACATACTGAAGTCTATGGTGAATAGACTTCAGTTTAATTACAACATACTGATGGACACATACATCACTATTGGACATTTTGACTGACGTCCGTATGGTCATGTGATTTAAGCTAATGATTTCACTAGTAACTCAAAGGGATGACAAAGGGGGGATGGCACTGCCTGTCAAAAAATACTCATTCCTCTGTTGTAAAATGTATATGTGCAATGTGGCTTTGCTCATTAATTTCGGTATAAAACTTGTATAAAAACCAGTTTGGTTATAGCTGTTAAGCGGGTTGCTGGTCATGTGATACACAAATACTGTGATATACCATGTTATCATGCTCCACCTATTCAAAATGCTGGCACACAATCATGTATTCGAGTATTAGGTCTTCTACTAAAAACCTCCAACTTATTTTTCTACTTGTATTAGTGGACAATAAGAGGCATTACCATCAGGTTATTAGTGTTAGGATCACTGCTACAATTATTTTGACTACAGTCTCCTGTTTTTTTTTGTTTTGGGTTTTGTCACACAGTTCAGATGGCTGCTTTTAGTTATTTTGATCCTGGCTTGGCTCCTGACAACATTTCAGCCTGATCTTACTAACATGTAATTCATTTCCTGGCTTTGATGTTATCTTGGTGTTCAGTACAAAACCAGGTGGTACTGGGGAGGTGCTTGCAATGATGTGCTCTATAAAGGATTTAGCGTACAACCATAATGATTATAAATGGCTGATTGAGAGGAGCTCCAAACTAAAAGTAAGAATACAACATGCATGAATATACATTTTAAATAGCGGGGCTCTAATTTTAATATGGCAGAGGAGGTCTACAAACTACAAATGATTAGCACTTACAGTACAGACCAATGCTTATGGGTGTAATAGAAATAAACAATTGTTTGCTCCTACAGGAAATCCTTCCCTGAACAGGCACCATGTGGTTGCCTTGAAAGTGTACCTTGGATAGAAGGTTGGCAGTGTGGCATAGCAGTTAAGGTACTGGATTTCAAGTGTAATTAAATTAAGCCTGCCTGTATATCAGTTGTAAAAAAAAACAGCATTATAGTTATATACCTGTAAAGTACCTTGGATAGAATTTGCTGTAGAATGGCTTTTTTAAATAACATGCTGATTGATTCTTTAAAATGGCTGCTTCTTTCCAGTAGTCAAAGAGGAGGGAGTAAATGCTTTCTGGAAGGGAAATTGTGCAGTAAGATTTGACTGTAGGTGGGAATGATGATTGAAATAATTACTATTTTTTTTTTATGGGAGTATCCATAAGCTGATCCGTACTATCTAGTCAGGTAATAATCAGCTAAATAACTAGGTCCAGGGAAGCGACTCACTTCACTGTATATTGTTATTTTTTACGCATCACTACCTACTGTATTTTTGTTTTTGAAGACCTATATTTTGATCTCATTCACCATTCAGTTGTGGTTGACTGTGACACAAGATACACCCTTGCTTGACCTGTGAGGAAAATTAGACCATAACAGCTACTCTGTTTTGCTGCAAGGAGGGACCAGCAGGTAGGATGCTGGCCTCTTTTAGGTAACACATGACCTGTTGTGACACATCAGCAAATGCAAGCCTCTCATTAGCAGATCTGTGCTGTTGTAATCCATCTATTACTTGTGTTGGGTGTTGGGGAGCTGGGTCAGGACAAACACCAAGATGGAGGAGGGCATATATGAATATTAGAACACAGAAAGCGAAGGAAACCATTTTGGGGGGTCAAACGGTTAAACTGTGTAAACCTGGAAAAGGTTGCTAAACTGGTAATGATCATGATGATGATGCAAGGCTTTAAAGGATTTTATAAATGGTTAATAAAGATAGCACAATATTATCAAACACATTTAGAGTTTCTGGGGACTGCAGCCTATAAAAACAACATTTGGTAAAAGCCAGCACTGGATGGTGTGTTGGTCCATGGCAGGGCTCATTCACATACACACCCAAATAGGGTTAATTGACAATCATCAAATAGGCAAACACATGTATCCTTGAGGACTTGTGAGTAAAACCAGATTATCTGGGTAAAAATCCACACAGGAAAAATATTCTAACACTACACAAGCAATAACTGAGTGCAGGATTCAGCCCCAGAATGCTACAAGCAGCAGCTTTAACCACTGCGCCTACAATTAGGGATGTTACAAGAACTGATACTTTGACACAAAGTCAACACCAAAATTCTGAAAATGTAACAGTACTAGCTTTTTTACAGTTTTGGTAGTACTAAACAAAAGTCAGTACTGAGCTCCTACGTAACTACAACTATCCAAAATACTTCAGAAGGGACAAAATAATATGTGAGAAAACTGTATATGAAAATGACTCACAGTGGTAATGATACAGCACTGTATTGTAGCAGTGCTAATAAGTTGTCCCAGCCTGGATGAGCTGGCATTCCATCATGTAATAAGAGAAGTTTCAGAGCCATGTACTGGGGAGCCTGCAAAGTCACATTTGAACTCCAACCAGCAGACACCCAAATTACAGACTCTGAAAGCTTGGTTGATTACCAGATGTTTCAGATCTTTGAACAAGTCAAGATTTTCCTAATGAAAAACAAAAGACCCAGTTCTTCATGTGCAATTTAACTTGGGGGTCACTTTTAAAGACAACTGCTTATTGTCTTCAGACTGCCTTGTTTATATTTATCACAGGAAGGCACAACACAAAGCACCGCAGTCAGTGACCAAAATGTACTTATACTTGTGGTGGACCATTTGGAAATTAACACTGGAAGAACTTTTTCAGCAAATAAAATACATGGGATTTTTGACTTTGATAAACTTTGTTAATCCTTAAGGGAAATTGTGTTTTTGCATTACCTTTGGAGGTCAGAGCTCATGGTCAACCATCGTACAGTACCCTTGGAGCAATTTTCAGGTCAAGGACCTTGGTTCAATGTCTGAACAGAGTAGGATCCCATCTGGCAGTAACAGGATTTGAACCAGCAACCTTCCAGATATCCTTAGATATTCCACAAAGCAGCAATGACTGTGGAATATGTGGGGTTGCAGTCACAACCATGTCAGAGAATGTACAGTGCTATATAAAGTGGCCCTTTGTTTTCAGACAAAACTAATTTGAGGAGTGTAAAGGTGAGAAAGCATAATAACATCAGAATCTTTAGTAAACTAGTCTTCTTGCAAGATTTAAAAAATGCTGATGTATTGCTGGTAATTCTTCAACTGACAGGGCTTGCTGAGGCCGAAAAAATAGCTTAAAATGTTCAGCATCTTGTTGATCACATGTGATGGCTCGAATGTCCCAACAATAATCCTATCACAAATTTCCAAGTGTTCAGCCTTAATAAATGGCCATCAACCTTTCAAAATTACAAAGAGAACGAGCTTTCTGCAGTCACGGAAAGGGTATGAGAGGAAACTCACGAAAAATAAGATGCTCATCATTAACCAATATGTACTCTGGACTCCTAACAGGTATTACTATAAGCCTAAACACTGCAGTATGAACATGTTCCTTCAAGCCTAAACTCTATCTTTACTAACATGAGAGCCTGCTTATTGGTCTGAACGTGTCAAATTTTAATACAGCTGTATATATAGATCATTTTCTGTGGTCAGCCAACGATATATGACACTGTAAAAGACAAGTTGCACCTCATGATAACCCTGAAAGTCAAACTGATGATGGTTTTTGTAGAGAAACTAATTGGTGGAGCCTGCATTAGGTCTGGAAACAAAATTCAAGAATACAATTAATGCAGTATTTTAGTTAATTTTGGATAAAATATTTTTGTGAACAATAGAAAACAACCATTAACATGACATGATCCTTTAAAATAATCCGTTTACTTAAAAAATTTACTTCGGAGATGCTTACTATGTTTATATTGTGGTAGTATAGTGCTATGCACAAATATACATTACTGGAAAAAGTTGCAGGTAACCCTCCAACTCATATATAAAACTGGGCTACCAGAAAGCGCATCTGGACTAGCAGGTTTATAAAGCTGGTGGACCAGCAGACTACAATATGCATTTACAGTTTGTCCAGTCAGGCTTTGTGTTTGATGTACTGTAGACAAATTGCGAGCACAGTTATTTACCAATTAGATGGGAGAGGAAGACCTAAGAGAAGGTTTATGGATGTGGTGAGAGAGGACGTGCAAGTGATGGGTGTAACAGAACAAGATACAGAGGACAGAAAGATATGGAAGAAGATGATCCGCTGTGGCGAAAGAAGAAGAAGAAGAAGTAGTGTCATGAATTTCTAAGAGGAAAGGAAATAATGCTAAGTTTAATCATTTTTTTAATACAGTGTCTGGTATAGTCCCAAAAAAAGGAACAGAGGTGTCACATTCCAACTTTAACTGTAATCAGCATGTCTACAGATGTCAAACTGCAAGCATTCCTCTGCTTTCTAACCAATGTACACAATCCAGGGTCTTGGAGGAAACAGCTTGTAGCAAGTAAAAATCAAGGCAAATTTCAAACAAAGTGGCTATTCGCTTATCTACACCAGCAATGAAATGACCTGCTCCAGTTCTTAATATCAAAACAAAATGTATTTAGTATTTCAGTGCTTTGATCTCCCTATTAATATGTCACATAGTGCATTAACTAAAAGGCACAATTGCTAAAACAAATACTTAGCAAGAAGGTTGCATACTCAATGGCTGAGTACGAATCTGGAAACAACAAATTTCTGTAATTTGTTTGGTTTTCGAAAGCAAGCTACTGTTCTGAGCCCTTAAAAGGTCACAAATGCAGTGAAAGTATGTCATATATTTGAAAATAATGCTGTCTCTCCATTACAATGAATTGACTTTGGTTTCTAGTTTTGGATTAGTACACAGGCATAAGCAATAACGAAGTTGGATCATTTCATAAACAGTAAGATACATTGAAATCAGCACAAAAAACTTTGTTTTAAAGGAGTTCTAAAACAATGGATTTTTGTAAAACTGACAAGTTTGATCTCATACAGAAAGCTTTACAGTTGTGACAAACGTTAAAATGAGAAGAGATCTGGACAATTAAAACATGTGCATATGGTAAGATAAATCAAGTAGTCCATGATTATATCATTCTTTATATACCCTATTCCAAAGTTCCCGCTAGATTATAACATCCCACCACTTGATGTTATATTGGGGGAATCGCCATGTCCTTCACATATTAAAATTTAAGCCCCGCACTGTGATGTGATATTTATGAAAGCCAATATTGGTTTATTTAAATGATACGTCTAAAGCTATTTGACAGATATACCACTATTTTAAAGAGGACTATTAGTATTTCTATATTTTATATTCTACAGTTGTGCTTGAAAGTTTGTGAACCCTTTAGAATTTTCTATATTTCCGCATAAATATGACCTAAAACATCATCAGATTTTCACTCAAGTCCTAAAAGTAGATAAAGAGAAACCAGTTAAACAAATGAGACAAAAATATTATACTTGGTCATTTATTTATTAAGGAAAATGATTGAATATTACATATTTGTGAGTGGCAAAAGTATGTGAACTTTTGCTTTCAGTATCTGATGTGACCCCCCTTTGCAGCAATAACTGCAACTAAACGTTTCAGGTAACTTTTGATCATTCCTGCACACTGGCTTGGAGGAATTTTAGCCCATTCTTCCGTACAGAACAGCTTCAACTCTGGGATGTTGGTGGGTTTCCTCACATTAACTGCTCGCTTCAGATCCTTCCACAACATTTCGATTGGATTAAGGCCAGGACTTTGAATTGGTCATTCAAAAGCATTAAATTTATTCTTCTTTAACCAATCTTTGGTAGAATGACTTGTGTGCTTAGGGTCGTTGTCTTGCTGCATGACCCACCATCTCTTGAGATTCAGTTCATGGACAGATGTCCTGACATTTTCCTTTAGAATTCTCTGATATAATTCAGAATTTATTGTTCCATCAATGAAGGTAAGCCGTCCTGGCCCAAATGCAGCAAAGCAGGCCCAAACCATGATACTACCACCACCATGTTTCACAGATGGGATAAGGTTCTTATGCTGGAATGCAGTGTTTTCCTTTCTCCAAACATAACGCTTTTCATTTAAACCAAAAAGTTCTATTTTGGTCTCATCCATTCACAAAACATCCTTCCAATAGTCTTCTGGTTTGTCCACATGATCTTTAGCAAACTGCAGATGAGCAGTAATGTTTTTTTTGGAGAGCAATGGCTTTCTCCTTGCAACCCTGCCATGCACACCATTGTTGTTCAGTGTTCTCCTGATGGTGGACTCATGAACATGAACATTAGCCAATGTGAGAGAGGCCTTCAGTTGCTTAGAAGTTACCATGGGGTCCTTTGTGACCTCGCAGACTATTACATGCCTTGCTGTTGGAGTGATCTTTGTTGGTCGACCACTCCTGGGGAGGGTAACAATGGTCTTGAATTTCCTCCATTTGTACACAATCTGTCTGACTGTGGATTGGTGGAGTCCAAACTCTTTAGAGATGGTTTTGTAACCTTTTCCAGCCTTTGTTCGTGCCATGTTACACAGCCACAAACGTGTTGTGAAGAGCAGACTTTGATAGATCCCTGTTCTTTAAGTAACACAGGGTGCCCACTCACACCTGATTGTCATCCCATTGATTGAAAACACCTGACTCTAATTTCACATTCAAACTAACTGTTAATCCTAGTGGTTCACATACTTTTGCCACTCACAAATATGTAATATTTGATAATTTTACTCAATAAATAAATGACCAAGTATAATATTTTTGTCTCGTTTGTTTAAATGGTTTCTTTTTACCTAATTTTAGGACTTGAGTGAAAATCTGATGATGTTTTAGGTCATATTTATGCAGAAATATAGAAAATTCTAAAGGGTTCAGAAACTTTCAAGCACAACTGTATTACAGTAAAAGGCACAATATTGTTCATTTGAATAATGAAGGTACTTTTATAAAAAATATAGGATTTCAGCTTTTGTTGTATCGAATATGCATCGAGTCTTATAAAATTTCACTGGTATTGTTATCAAATACAAAAACTCTGGCATCATGACATCCCTAAGCTACAAAAACCGCAAAATACAAAATAATGAAAGAAAAAAAATTAAATAGTAAGATAAATAAACAACTATAGAAAAGTTATGGTGTATAAAATGAAAGCATATATAGAAGGAAAGATTGCCTAAAATGCACGGCCTATGGACAGGGATCAAAAGTCCATCCTTAAACCCATTTCAAAATCTGCCTAGTCAGTTGATTAGGTTGCTGTAGGCCAGAGGCTACCCCAGAGGTAGCCCTGGACAGTGCATCACTACACTGCTGAAAAAAGATTCATGAACATATAGATACTCACTAATACTGGGCCATATTATATAAAAATGAAAGCAATTTTAAAAGGTGATTAGAGAAAAAATATTGCTTGTACTGTAAAGCTGATAATTAACCTTAACAATCTTCTATTCAGATTCAAGGAAGGAGCTATGAGGCCTAAACCTTCAAAAGTTGACACCATCTACTGAACCCTCATAAAGCTAACCCCCTGGTGAGATTCTCCATTTAAAGAGATATGTACACTACAACCCTTAAAGGCTGTCTCTGTCTGTCTGTCAATCTGCAAATACTCTGGAATGTTGATCTACCTACAACACACTGGCTCCTTCAGAGATTACATACGTGTTACGACTCCTGATGGCTTTTTTCTCTTAAAAATAATCCATTTTTACCGTGGCACCCTGACAAAATAATAATGGGCTTTTTGATAAGATTTTACTTGTAAACATGTCACTTTTGTAGAAATATTTAAGACATTTCAGAACCTAATTAATGCATTTACAATAATAAAAGCCTACAAAATCTTCAAAGGCTAATTTCAAATGCAGTTAAATAAAAAGTCAAAGGACCTTTGGTGAAATTAGCAAAGATAATCATAAAAAAGCATTTATCAATGAAAAGTCAGTACAAAGCTTTATCAAGCGCCCATTTTCCCTAAAGTTTACCACCAGGCTTGCTGTATTCAGATCAACTGATGCATAACACATCATACAAATAGATACAATCTATGGGCTAACATCTGTACTGCTTAAATTCCTTGATGAAACTAAATTAGAGCACAAGTAACCTTAATACATCATATAATTAGCTTCCAGATGCTCTAAATTTTTAAATTTGTACTTGAAGCTTTCACCTTTTTTAAAGTTAACCATTGAAATAAAGAAGAAATTAAAGTAAATTATGTTGTATAGGTCAGGGAGACCCATAAATTATGTTTTGAGGACCCAGAGAGTCTCTTGCATTTATGCATAAATGTGAACTCTGCCAAGGACGTCAGACTGATTTTCTGCTCAGGAGACCTAGAGGTGAGAGGATAGCTGATTTGCACAGCAAATGCGTACTAGGACCACTCACTCCTTTGTGTTAATGATGATAAAGAACACTCTCTTTACCTTCCACCTCCATTAGCTGAAGTCTGATCAATGGAGGGAGAGGGCTATGAGACATCCAGTTAAATGCTTTCTATAACATAAGAAAAAGAGCTTCTAAAAATATAGACATACAAATGTGAAGCAAAATGAAAAATACAGGGAAATTCTTATATATACATTCAAAAATATACACACAATAAGTTTCGCCCATTTAAATGTGCACCTTTCTGATACAGTATGTCAATTTAAAGTAAAAAGAAACTCACTTAATTAGGCAATTAAAGTAGCTTTGACTGACTGCAGTTTGCAATTATTTAAAACCAAAACAATCAATGCACTTTCCTGGGATGGAGAAAGATAAAATACACCTATTTTAATCATTCCCTGAAATTACTTGCAATTGAACTTGAATGCTCCATAGCAGGTGTAAATTATCAAGAAAGCATTACAGAGCAGTTTGAAAGGCTCACCTTTATAATCATATATACCATCAAAACAAAGTGGAAATGTAGAAATAGTAGTCAAAAGTCAGAAAAAATGTGTAGGTCTTCTAAAGGCACAAAATTCAAAGTGGCTTGTCATGACTGAAGTGCTGATGCTTTATAATTTTTCTTCTACCAAAAAGATATAAAAACGTTTTTTAAATAGTAATAAATCTTTCATTATTAATATTATTTCATAGAGTCTTCTGTGTTTTTGGGGGCGTCAGGATCCTTCAAGGTTTGTTTTTTATTGCCATGTGGCTAATTACGCATGTATAGGGCATACACATTCTTCTCATATACTGACAGGGAACTTGAAGATTGAGCTACCTATTTGATGAGAAGCAGAGATAACTCATTATTTATGCTGTATATGTATCATAAAAATAAAATTCTGAGAACCTGCATTATTTACTTATCTGTTCTACCACTAGCTAAGACCCATAGAGTCTGTAATGCAAATTATGCAGAGCATTATAAACCGGGGGGTACGGTCCCATCTAATGTTAGCTGTTCCAGCTCCAGGGGATGTTGCGTTGGCCTTGCAAAGCCTAGGGTACTGGGGAAAAAAGTTCTCCTAAACCGTTAGAATTAGCAGTAATTAATTCGATGAACAAGAGTGAAAACAAATGCAGCCAGTTTGCTGTGAAGTAGGTTTTGCCGAAATTTGCTGATCAACACTAGTAGTCAATGTACACTGTAGATCTACTGAATTTTTTGGATTTCATTTTTTTTGACTGGATCAGTGCCCTGTTTAATAGCAAAGTAAACATAACAGCAAGTTTAAATCATGTTGTATTGGTGGGATTCTCAGAGGTTTTATTTAGTTTTTATCAGAAATTGTGTACACCCTTCTAAATGAATAAATTCATTGGACTGACCCCAATCAAGTTTGCTTGGAACTTTCATCCTTTAATTACTTTCAAATTGTTTGAATATCCTATTTAGGAGGTTTTATAATGGCAGAGACCAAAAGAGACGTGTTAAAATTTGATTCATTTAGTTAAATTTTATTTATGCTGCTGTGCCATTATACTATTATATTCTGACTATTCCATTATCGATACTTGATTTTATATTTTGGCTTATTATTTTAGTTACACTTTCAAACAGCTCTTTGCTTTTCATTTTTCACTTTATGTTGAAAGGGAGTCCTCTCCAGGACTCTAAACAAATCCAAATCATAATATGTGATATCATCTACTGTTAAATTCTACTCCGTACTTCTAAAATTTGTATTTTTATACTGTATTGAGGATTTGTTCTCTGTATTTTACTGTATTGTATGGACCCCCTTCTTTTTGACACTCACTGCACGCCCAACCTACCTGGAAAGGGGTCTCTCTTTGAACTGCCTATCCCAAGGTTTCTTCCATTTTTTTCCCTACAAGGGTTTTTTTTGGGAGTTTTTTTCTTGTCTTCTTAGAGAGTCAAGGCTGGGGGGCTGTCAAGAGGCACTTCTTGAGTGAATTTGGGCTATACAAAAAATAAATTGTATTGTATTGTTGACTTTAGTGCAGCATCTTATATTTTATAGTGACCAAAACAAAAATGCGTTAGGTAAATGTTCAGCTTACTTGTCGTCCCTCTGAATATTTAGCTGAATTCAATGGTGCAATATTAATAAAGGGTTTTATAAATTACTAATTTAAAAATGTAATTAATAAAATTAAAAAAGCTAATAATCTTAAGGGCTTAAGAATATGTTATATTTAATAAATAAATCAAGTATTTATTGAGATGACTTAATTATAGCACAAGTTACAGACAATGTATGAATGATGAAATTCACTTTGAAGCCATGGATGTAATTATTTGTAATCAGATTAGCCGGAGTAGAAAGGACCTTTGTTTAAATGGCATATGGTTGTGAACTGTGAATAGATGGTTTAGCCAATGAAAAAAGATTGTACAGGGCAAATCATCAATTAATACAGACAGTTAAAAAATGAGAAAGGCTGGATTCTTGAGTCTCCTTCATGAGCAGATTACTCAATTATCTGAAGGTTATTCACCTGTCCAAATGAAAGTTCAGCTTAGTACTCAATGTGAGTTGCTCCAACCATTATGTAATGAAATTAAAAAAGAAGAAATTTTGGAACGAAAACCACCTGTACATCTGTTCATCCATCTTTCTTGTTTGGACTGGATTAAGACAGAAACGTAATTGTCTAAAACACAGGGCAATTTAATATTTACACTTTTTTTATTTAGTGCAGTGTTTCCCAACCTCTGTCCTGGTGCATACCGTGGCTGCAAGTTTTTGTTCCAACCAGATTCCTAATCAGTGACAACACCTGATAGCACTGATCTCATTTAACTAGCTGGTATTATTTTTCTTTTATTCTACATTCAGAAAAGCACAGCAGCATGATTTTTACATTTATAAGACATTTAGAAATACTTCTGCTTTTGCTATAGATTTAAATGCTTAACTCTCTTTTGTTAATTTCATTATATTTTGCCCTTTGTGCAGTTTTTCTCTTTCGTTATATCTCATTAATGACAATTAAAAATGAGCAGAGCAGACACGCTGGCAAACAACATAGAATAACCAAAGGCTGCAAGTACTTTAGCATCAGACCCACTAATTAGTAAATAATGGATTAATTAAATAATTAGAACACCTATTTATTGGTAGACCTGGAATTTTCCCAGAAAATGTACCATTTCTCCCAGACAATTGTTGCAATTGCAAATGTTTTGGTATACACATGTTTATTTCCTTTATGTGCATTGGAACAACACAAAAAAATAGAGAAAAAAGCCAAATCTGACATCATTTCACACAAAACTCAAAAACCAGGCTGGGCAAAATTATTGGCACTCTCAACTTAATATTTGCTTGCACACCCTTTGGAAAAAATAACTGAAATCAAGCGCTTCCTATAACCATCAACAAGCTTGTTACACCTCTCAACTGGAATTTCCAACCACTCTTCTTTTGCAGACTGCTCAAGGTCTCTCAGATTTGAAAGGCACCTTCTCCCAACAGCAATTTTGAGATCTCTCCTTAAGTGTTCAATCTAATTTAGATCTGGACTCATTGCTGGCCACTTCAGAACTCTCCAGCACTTTGTCTTCAACCATTTCTGGGTGCTTTTAGAGGTATGTTTGGGGTCATTGTCCTGCTGGAACCCCATGACCTCTAATACAGACCCAGCTTTCTGACACTGGGCCCTACATTGCACCCCAATATCTTTTGGTAGTCTTCAGATTTCATGATGCCTTGCACACAGTCAAGGCATCCAGTGCCAGAGGCAGCAAAACATCCCCAAAACATCTTAGACCCTCCACCATGTTTGGCTGTAGGTACTGTGTTCTTTTCTTCATAGGCCTCATTCAGTTTTCTGTAAACAGTAGAATGATGAGCTTTACCAAAAAGCTCTACCTTGGTCTCATCTGTCCACAAGACATTCGTCCAGAAGGATTTTGGCTTCCTCAAGTACATTTTGGCAAACTCCGGTCTGGCTTTTTTATGTTTCTGTGTCTGCAGTGGGGTCCTCCTGGCTCTCCTGCCATAGCGTTTCATTTCGTTCAGATGTTGATGGATAGTTCAGGCTGACACTGTTGCACCCTGAGTCTGCAGAACAGCTTGGATATGTTTTGAAGTTGATTGGGGCTGTTTATCCACCATTCGGACTATCCTTTGTTGCAGTCTTTTATCAATATTTGTCTTCCGTCCATGTCCAGGGAGATTAGCTACAGTGCCATGTGTTGTGAACTTCTTGATTAAGTTGCGCACAGTGGACAAAAGAACATGAAGATCTCTGGAGATGGACTTGTAGCCTTGAGATTGTTGATATTATTCCACAATTTTTGTTCTGAAATCCTCAGATAATTCTCTGCTCTTCTTTCTGTTCTCCATACTTAGTGTGGCACACTCAGACAGACAACAGAAAGGTAGAGTAAACTTCTCCATTTTAACTGGCTTCAGGTGTGATTGCTATATTGCCAGCACCTGTTTCTTGCCACAGGTGAATTCAAATGAGCATCATATGCTTGAAACAAAACGATTTACCCACAATTTTGAAAAGGTGCCAATAATTTTGTCTGGCCCATTTTTGTAGTTCTGTGTGACATGCTGTCAGATTTGGCTTTTTTTCTCTGTTTTTTTGTGTTGTTCTAATGCACATAAAGGAAATAAACATGTGTATACCAAAACATTTGTAATTGCAACAATTTTCTGGGAGAAATTTTGCATTTTCTGGGAAAATTCCAGGGGTGCCGATAATATATATATTTACCAAACTTAGTTTTCTAATTTCTATATTGTTCCCTGCAGCTACAGTGTTCCCCCAGGATCGAGGTTGGAAAACACTGATCTAGTGCTTCAGGGAGCTCAATTCTATTGTTCTGGATGAGACAGACACCAAACAATCATGAAATTAAATGGGAAAATTCAAGATGTGATTAGGCAAGCAAAAATATATACCTTTTCTATTAAGAAAAGAAGGTATTTATGCATGGAATACCAAATAATTTCTAAATTAAATTGCTGCAACTGTATGTACAGTACCTTTAGATGCAGTACGATGCTGTTTTGAAGCAATTGTTTATTGGTCTCAAATTTTTTTAAAGATGATTTTACTACTGAACTGAAGTAAAATGATTCAAATTTAAGAAATATACTTCATTTGACTGGTCAATACATACATAATTTAATGGATAACAACTCCTTCTAAACATTTATCAGTTTCTCAGTTTAAGCTCAGGAGGCCAGCTACATGCACTCATGGATAGCACTAACACCACACAGTGATACAGTCATCACAGAACACCTGCACGATAAAGACATTTTTACAACATGCCCCAAGCTAAAGTGGAATGCAAACTACGCAAGTATATTTGCATTTACAACTAGGCCCATTTTCACTCAGGCAAAGTATGTAAGCAGATTTTTCATGCGTGGCCACCCTTCAAAAGTGATTGATTACTAGCTACAAGTTTCTATTGTCTACCCCAAAACGGAATAAACATGAGTACAGTTCTCAGTGTCACATTTCTGGTGCAATAATAGTCTGCAATTATTTTAATGAAAAGCGTGATTATATAAATAAATATATACATGTTGATACAGTACCTGCCAAATAACACTTTACTGTAAACTAGAAACAAAAACCTCAGCAGATATAAGAATCACTGTAAACAGAAGCAAATAAATTCATAAACTGAAAAATCATGGAAATGCAGTACACACTTAGAGAAGTGACAACGGACTATCATTAGTTTTTGTTCTTTCATGCACACACACTAACAAGAAAAGGACGGATATCTCAATGATAACAAACCACTCTAACATCCTCAAAACGGCTTTACTACATGAGATAGTCATTATTCGTATGGTGATGAGAAAATACTGGTTTTCTAGGTAGGTCCCAAGCTAGTTGTTCTTTTATGCTGCCCACTAACCTATTGTTCTGTCTTCCAGGTTAAAGCTAAACAATAGGATAAAACAAGTCATTTTTTTACTCGTTTCAGGAATTTTTTCCAGAGTTAGAAGATAATTTAAAAACTGAATGTGAGTGTTTTAGCTTAGTGTTAATTTGTTGGGCTGACGAGCAAGTAAGAATTTTACTGCACTCTGTATTGACTAAAATCGGATAGCATAACATAAGCTTGGCCAGACTGTATGTAAAAACTAGCAATGATAAATACTAAAAATACTGAAAGTTTGTCATGCAACAGAGATGGAGGAAATGTCATACATGCTTGCATGCCAAAATGTAGTACACAGTCAAACCCATTAAGAGGGAGTGGCTACTACTTGAAGCAGGAAGTATGAGTGAATGCTGGCATGTTATGGTCGCTATTGATCATCACATTGGTTTTGTATACCTGATTTTTTGTCTGAGTTTTTTAATTAGATGGACGGTAACTCTGGAAACTGTAAGCTTTTACATTGTTTGTAATTTTCACAGACTGTTTAGAGTCACTGTTGGTGATTATCGTGCTCCAACGCTCCTTCGCAGGTGTCCGCCTTCCATGGGTCTCCCAGCTACTGTCACAAGTGTGTTATGGATTTTAACTGCCATGAATGCATTATGGATTTTGACTGCCATGAATGCGTTATGGATTTAAACTGCCATTATGGATTACTCTCTCCACCTTACTGTTCATTTGCATTACTTCTACTTTACTGAAGTACTCACCTGATGAACGTTATTGATTTTGTATAAATCATGAGTTGTATGCTAATCTCCTGAACCACATTTCGCTGTAATTTCCATATCAACAAGGACAATATAAAGACAATTCACTGTTTCTGAACTACTTATCACTGTAGGGAGAATATCTATATGTTCTAAGTCCACTGACCACATCCCACAACTACTCTTTCAACTCTACTGGTCCTCTGTGTGCCAACAAGAACATTTTAAAAAATAATACTTTTAAAATTTAAAGCTCTACTTTCTATCTCACTGACCTTCTGCAGACCTAAACTCCCTATTTCTCCCTCCGATCATCATCTGCAGGTCTACCCTCTGTCCCAGAAATTAAACTCTGCAGTGTAGGTGCCAGAGCCTTCTCCCATGCTGCACCTGTCTCTGGAAGTCTCTCTCCTCTCACATTGGCCAATTGGGCTCTATTATACAATTTAATACTGCTGTTAAAACTCATCTCTTTAGGTTGCCATACTCTTTTTGAGTACATATACTGGGAAGCTCATTACTTGTTGTATTATCATGTTTGATTGTATTGGAGTCATTGTGCTTGCTGGTTTGTTTATATATCTACTTATTTATTTTTTTGTAAGGTGACCAAGTGCCTTGAAAGGTGCCTCTAAGCAAAATTTTAATTATTATTAGTAGTTTAAAATAAATGCAGTAAAACAGTTATAAAAACTCACATCTGCATTAGCCTTAAAATCTGCAATCTTTATGACAGCTGTCCAAATCAGAGGTTCTGGTGTGTGTTTATTACTATCTACATATTCACTGCACAGCTTTTAATTATACATTGCTTGGGGAACATACAGGCAAGTTTCAAATTTGTGAAGTCTAATTTAAGTATGGTTCATCTGTGAGCAATTCATACTGTAGATATCAAGATACCCAGGGAGGGACATAATCTGAAGTTCTTGCCATATGGCATCCTTTTACTTTATATATCTATCTATCCATGCATTCTTTATACCCACTAAATCCAGGTCATATTTATATATATATATATATATATATATATATATATATATATATATATATATATATATATACTAGCTGATTACAAAGTGGCTTCGCTCACTGAGTGCAAGGGATAAAAATAAAATGTAGTATATAAATTATTAAACTGTAAAACATTAACATGTAAGAAGTAAAGATACATTGAGCAGTACTGGAGTGCTTTCGGGTAAAGTACATTTTAAAGGCGCAATAACACAACAGGTAAGTAGCACTAACAGCAGTTTAAATATATTTGGATCATCTCTCGGTAGCAGATCCCTTGTGAAAGGTGCTAAACGACCGCTGTGGAATAGAAATTACATTTTCTATGCAATCCTGCAAATTTCTGCCTGACTACCTTGCACTACGTGCCTGTGATTTAAGAGAAAAATTATTCTGAATATTTGAACGCTGCCCTTCCATGCTTAACGGGCAGAAGGTCCAAACAATTGCCAAGCCCAAAACTTAACATGAAGAGGTCGATACATCTTCTTTGATGTAAACCTGTGGTGTAGCGGGTCCATGGCACACAACAAAAGGTCCATTTTTAAATAAATAATCACCACACTTGCGGCTTAGCGAGGGGGTGTGGTAGTGTGGCTGAAGTGGTTCTCGGGGCGATTCGCAGTGTGGGAGTTTTTCACCTAAATGCACAGGTGAGAAACTGTCCACATGCGTGATTGTCCCTGGGGCCGCTGATTTGGCACAGCTGCCATGCCCTCTTGATAAACAGAAGCGCGAGTCGGATAGAGGGGAAGAAGAAGAAAGGAAAGAAAGAACGGATGGGAGGTTGCAGGAGGGAAAAGCAGGAAGCAGTAGGGAGAGGGAGAAAGCCGGTGCGGGAGAGCGAGCGAGTGAAGGCTCGCAACTACTGGCCGACACCCGGGGCGTAGTAGTTGTGGTCGCTCCTGCAGAGCTTGTTTTTATGAAGGACGGAAGTGACCGGAAGGCAGATGACTCTCCGCGTAAGGCCACGGAAGGCAGCGGGAGTCGGGACCAGGGATGTGGTGTCCCCAGCATGACAGCCTTGGTCGTTAGGGAATCCCAAGTTGCTGTTCATAGAACCTACCGGAGCCAGGGATCAGTAAGGCGACCGACCAGCAGGAGAGTGGACAGAGGGCCAGCAGCAGGTAGGGCAACTTCCCTGTTAAGAAGCCCAGATGGGAGGAGTAGGGAAGTTGCCACAGGAAAAAAGACACCGGGCTTTGTTGTTTTAAAGGATTGCTTCCTGCATTATTTTAACCTCGCTGTTTTTAGAAGATTTGTTCTATTTAATTTTAACCTCCACAATAACACTCATTTTAATGGATTATTTATTTAATGACTTTTGAATGCACTGCACTTATTTTGAACACCTTGTTTTTGTTGTTGTTTTTAAATAAAAGCACTTGACACTTTTTCACCATCCCTTTGCTTTGTTGTGCCTCACTACTAAGCTCTTCGGTAACATTACCAATGGTGTAGGGTTCAAAGGCTCACATGATGACGGTTGGGAGCATGGAACGAACCTGCATCGTCACAAAACCCTCCATCTTCTTAAAAGAATTAATCACAAAAGCAACCTTGAATGTTGCAGGGTTTTAGTGACCTGAACTCACCTTAAGGGCAGTAAGTAGTCATGCAGCGCAATTTACAAAGAGTCTTGCTTTGATGGCACCGATTACACTCATTTGCAAAGATTTCCACTCTCCCAGGAGCCGAAGGGGCACTCGAAGTGTCACAAACAGTGCGAGAAGAGAGGACGCTGCCTGAAACTGCGAAGCTTTTGACCCGGCAGAGCAGCCTGACATTCCGAACCTCTGAGCGTTCACTTTGTTCTCACGACCCCTCGCCGCTGAAGGCAGTGTCGTCTTCACATTGTTTACAGCTCGGCGCAGTTAAAAAGTAGAAACACGCAAAGCTGTTTTCCTCATCTCTTCTACTATCAAGTACTGCCAATTAAAAAAAAAAAAAAAACTTACAATGTGGCAGTTTCCACGACAGTCATGTGAACGAATAAATAAAACTTCTCTGTCAGAACGTGCATGGTGGCGGACGGCTCAGCACTGGAGTCCAGAGAGGAGGCCTGGGAGAGGGCGATGTGGGGTGGACTTCTATGGGATAGATCGGCGTGTTTGTGTTTACTTCTTTTCAATATCAGTAAAATAACTCTTACACAAATAATAACAATTCTTAAAGACGATATAACAATGTCGTCCACAAACAAAGTGATTAGTTCCTGTATTATAATATGTTCTCTGGTCATACGTAATTTCCGTTTCAAACGCGAAAAGAATTTTATATATATAGATATATGTACATATTGAATGGTGGATGGCAAATCCATGGTAGAGGTAAAATGGATTAATTTATTTGGACTGCCAAAGTATAATGGAACAGATTATATTTTGTGTTACTTATGGCCCAGAATTACTACAATAATGGAAGATGTAAACTTGCCACTGATAAAGACTTTCTCAGTGTATAATTGTTGGTGCGTATGGGTAACTTTTAGGCATTCAATGTTGAATCTAATTCTACAGAAACGCTACTGTACTTTAAATTTTACCCTTTGATTTTAATATTTCAGTAGACTGGATGAAATATCTGAGCTAATATGCTTAACAAGTACTATATTTTTACTGCTTTGCTAAAAACACTGCTTTATTAGTTGTTGAAAATAGTGGTAGGGTAAGGAGTACTACAAAATGTAGGTATCTTAGAGTAGAACCACTACATTTTCAAATCATGCATAACCAGTTAAAATGATTTGGCATGAGGTCAGGATGCCTGGCTGTGGCTTCCATGGGAGATGTACCCACTTGGATAAGACAGAGGTCAAGCCCAAGATATACTGTAGGGATCAGAACTCGACCTGGAAGCAGCAGGGAATTCTCCAGAAGAAATTGCCAATAATTGCTTGGTATATGACTCTTTGATCTAGTTTGTCATGTTGTCACCACAACCCTCACAAGGAAAAGACAAATGAAAAATGATACTGTAAGAGCATGATATCAAAGTCAATGATACCATCAAAAAAAACAAAAAAACACAAGTTTCAACAGTGACCAATGAAAATGATGTCTTTTTCCTGGCAAATTCACTATTTAGCCAGTGAAAAAATAACTGAACCTCTTGAATGTGTGACACTATTACTGTTGCTCTTCTGTGTTGGTTATGGATGACAGTTTCAAACCTATATTGAATAAGTAATATGTCACACAGCATTGCACTGTGTGGCATGGATACCACCTTTAGAGAATTGTACTGATTTGTTTATAACAAGGAAATTAGTAGTAATGACATACAACAAGAATCCACAACACTTTTACAAAAACAAAGGAAAATGGACAAAGAAAGGCACAATGAGTGGGGATAATACCAGGACAAGTTGAATTGGCTCACAAAGCAACACTGTTTTAAAAAGTTAGGCTTGATAAATAATGTGGATCTGTACAACGTCCCAGCCAAGGAAAGAATAAACCACCCTGTCAAGCTACCTCTGTTCACATTTTGTTACTGTTTTATTTATTTATCTGTTCACTAATCTATTCTGGGTTCAGTTTATTTTACATATGTTCTCATTGAAAAGACTGATGATAATAATAAAAGGATATTTTCATCAACTTTCAGTTTTATAACCCAATGTTACTACATTTTAGCATGCATCTAAAAGTGAAAGTAATTTAATTTAGGTCTTATGCAAAGGTAAGAAAAAAAAACAAATGTGCAAAAAATAATTGGAAGAGTATATCCATTGTTCAGTATTCAGCCCAGCATTTTCTGAAGGTTGGCATCGCAGAAGAATTTTCATTTTGTTGAACCACTACTTCACACAATCAGGTTGTACATGTTGCACCATTCAACTCCAGAACCTTTCACTGCCTACAACATTTCTGAACCCATACTGGCTGGACCTACTGCTTTGTTAGCACTTTGATGACTCTTCTTATAAAACTATCACCACACTACAAACTTTGTAACTTAGTTTGCAAAAACTGTGAAGAACAAAAATATTTTTCATTTGCTGCCAATTGGTTTTACAATAATCACTGTTTAAAAGAACTGGAAAACAGGATGTGTAAATTTAACTATCTTGTTTTTTCTTAGACGTACAGGCTAGTCATGTAAATGAGGTGTTTCAGTTCCTATAAAATGACTTAAATATTTTACAATCTGGCTCATTCTACTTAGATGTTTAGCTTGAACCCTTGCAAGTTAATTAACACTGTAGCTTACTTTTTACCACACTTTTCAGCATTAGCATTTTTTCAGTAATTCACAACTGCTACATGCCATTTTTTACCATTTCAAACTGCAAACTCAGCTTCATGAACACTTTAAATTATGTTTCTTTTTTATGCCTTTGCATATTTCATAATTGATATTTTTGCTTTTTGCTTCTGCAAAACATGCAGCGCTTACAACCGGTGCACTAATGCTCCTTCCCAAAAACATGACTTCCTGTGTATTGAAAGTGGCATGATCAAAGGGAAAAGTGGATCCAGGACACTTCACATGCCTATAATTCATATATGAAACCCATTCAAAACAGCTCTGATTATTTATAAACCCATTAAATGCACTTACTACTTTCACCCTAAACATACATTAACTAAAACAAATCTGTCTGTTTTATAAATAACGATACAAACTAACAATTAAAAATTATAAAAATTATTTGTAAAAATGTTCGAAGAAGATTTTTTCTGTACAGATTTAAACCACATTTTAATGTGATGTTCCCTCTGACAGCCCTACTTGTAATGTGGATGTCCTCCATTAATAGCACTATGGCAAGGGTCACATGTTGCGCCAGCAGTTATAAATTGGTGATTTGTGGATTGTAGGACTCAAAAACTACTGTCTGCAGGCTAATGTAAAAAACGTTCAATGGCTATACAAAAAACAAAAAAAACCCAACATATTTGTAATGGATATAGATACGTAACTATTAAAAAGCAAATTTAATCAAGCAGTGTATTAATTTTTATGTTTCTACCCTTAAATATACATGGTGACAATTAAGCATTTATTAAAAGATATCAGGCTTAATGCAGAGCATTATTCCTATTCATTTATATCATAACAATGAACTAATATAACTTCAACACTTACAATATGCCATAAGTTGTATATATTTGATTTTAGACATGGTTCTTTTCACGGAATTTATTCTTCATAACAGTACTAGAGCACCCTCTGTTGGTTTTTATGCCAACTAATTTTTTGATCAAATATCATTTGCTGTTTTTAATTAAACCTTATTTTTTCTGGTTTATATATACTAAGTGAGAAATAACTATTATTTGGTTTACAGTTTTTAAGAAGGGGAGCAAAGAACATCAAGTGTTTTATTTGACTGAATGTTATAAAAGACATATGTTGAAAAATAAAATATGTTTTGCTTTACTATTCTTTCTCTTAGTGCAGTAAATCAGGCTGAAAATGTTTTAATCATCTCTTGTATAATGTAACACAGAGTTGCAGAACTCAGTTGAATTACCATAAAACCAAGCCAAACAACTTGAGTACAATGTCTGAAAATGAAGGGAGGATATTATCATACTAGCTTTTTAGATTTTCTGAAATGCAACTAAATGGTATTCCCATGCTAAAAAAGAAGGGTAGGGATACAATGTTTTAGCTTTGTAGCAATCAATGTTTGTTCAGCATGGGAATAACCTTTACTTTGCGAATACATCCTGTTGTGATGTAAGATTTTGCATATAACTTGATTAATGTTTTGTATGTCTTTATTTGTAATTTAAGCGAAGCAATGTAATTTAGTGTTACTTTTGTGGGAGGCATTATGACTGTTTACTTTAATACAGTAATTACATTTGATTTATTTATTTTTATGGAAAATGCTGTATATTTCTTGATGCAAAGATATTCTTCCAGTGAAAATCTGACTCTGCTGAACACATCTGAAATGATAATTTTATATGTATCGTCAGGGATGCCAGGGGCAACGACCCGGCCGGGACGCCGTGAGGGACCGGAAGAGGGTCAGAGCCCACCCTGGATCACGTGGGGGCCGCCTTCCTGGTTGCTTTGGGGGTCACGGGTACAGGGCATGGAAGCTCCACCCTGTAGGGGCCCGTGGTCACCGCCAGGAGGCGCCCCAATGCCTTGGGGACCTGTTACCCCAGCACTTCCGCCACACCAGGAAGTGCTGGGGGGAAGATTTATGACGGCGCCCGGAGAGCAGCCGGGAGGACAGCCGGCACTTCCGCCACGCTGGGGCGTGGCCAGAGGAGGAATGCCGGGAACACCTGGTGCTCATCCGGGAACCATATAAAAGGGGCCGTCTCCATTCATTTGAGGCTAGAGTCGGGTGGAAGGAGGACGAGGCAAGAGAGGAGAGTGGAGGCGGCCCGAAGAAAGGCATTGTGAGGCCAGGACTGTGAATTGGGGTTTGTGCACTATTTTGGACTTTGTCTTAGTGACATTAACTTTGTAAATATTGTAAATAAACGTGTTTGTGGGTGACATGAAGGTGTCTGCCTGTCTGTGTCCGGGTCAACTTCCACAGTATGTATTGGCAAAATGCTGCTGGCAGTATAAACCTGAGGCTACTCTGTCTCTTTATTTACAAATAAGTTTGAAGATAAAGCAATTTTCTTTGATGGCAGAGAGCTGCAAACAGTGCTCATTTTTAGAATGGCAGGAGATATCAATTTTAGTCTGGTAGTGCCGTGTAGTTAAGTAAAACACAATTCGCTCAAATTGCATATGTGACTTTGAAATGTAAGTAAACAGTAAATTAAATATGACTGTTCATCAAGCTATAGGATTGAAAGGTGTTGTTATAGAAGCTTAAGTTTTACTAGCTCTATACAATGTTACATCCTTGTGTCTATCCATTATAAAACTGTTTCCTCTGTTAGAGCTGAAGCCAATGCAAATTTCACTAACAAAAACACCAACCCACACTCGCCTATACCAGTCCAACTTAGTGTTGCCAGTTAGGTTAATAATCTGATTTTTGGGATTTAGAAGGAAAACTTGACCACAAAAAACACACAAACTCCACACCGGCAAAGGCCGGATTGGAATTTGAACCAAGTCTCCGAAAGCTGGGAGGCAGCATTGCTAAACACTAGATCCACTGTGCCACCCTGTCGGCATTATCGGGTACATTAATATACAATACTTGACAATGAAACAGCTTTGGTTTACATAAACTCATTAGTTTGATACAGAGCAGCACCAGATCAAACAATAATATTAATAACAATAACATTATGTCTGGAAAAGTTGACATGACACAATTACAAATTCTGAACTATTCAAGTCAGTTTGATTAGAAGAACTAGACTCTCGATGCAGTAAAATCAGACTCACCTGCATTAAATTTTTAGTACTGGCATGAAACTAAATAACCAATGAACAACTGCTTCCGTGCTTAAAAAGGTCAATTTCATTCCCTGTTGCTGTCTGAGACCATCAGAAAACCAGTTATCAACAGACATAGAAAAGCAAGATCCCTTCTAAAGTGACTCTGGCATCCCTGTTTCCACAGTCCACAATGTTATTAAGAATTTTGCGGTTCATGGAACTGTCAAGGACCACTCAGGATGTGGTGAAGAGTCTATCAAAAAAGGTTGGGGAGAACTGCTGAAAAAACACAAGGTAAAACATCTAAAGAGCTTAAAGCCGAGATGGAGCAAAATGTTGTAATGGAACTGGAATACCGCTGGAGAATTTTTTAATTCATATATTAACTTAAACTTACAGTGTCCACAGGTGCTGTTGAATGACATTTTCCATTTGTTTCATTGGCAAATTAAATTAAAGGCAGTCCACAAATACGGTTTAGAAAACACAATAGAACCTGAGATCTGATTCAATAATGTGGTGAGGAGGGGTCGGGGACAAATACTTCCAACTGTTATTTATTTCACAATAGTTGATCCAAGAACACAACCCTCCACCCTTTTTTTCCAATAAAAACATTCCTAAACTTACCTACTGGACGACAATTACACTGCTTAATAAACACATTTTGCAAGTTTTCCTTTATGTGCAGTATCCCACCACTGCTTCCCTTTTCGGTTCAGAGTATACCCTTATGCAAGATTGTCCCAAGTAACAGGTTTATTGCACAATTGTAATCATGATGGGGTTTTACTTCTAATGACTTTTGTTTACTAAACATGTCTTGGTATTAAGAATAACAAAAGAGACAAATCAGAAACTGTATTGCATGATGGAGAGGGAGAAGGTATCAGAATAAGACAATGAGGGATGTGGAATATGTTCAATTTAATTAGAATATCAGAACAATGTAGATGGGAAAAGGTCATTCAACCCAACAAGGCTCACCAGTCCTATCTACCTAATTCTTCTAAAATAACATTAAGTATAGTTTTGAAAGTCCCTAAAGTCCTATGGTCTAACACACTAGTTGGTAGCTTATTTCAGGTGTCTATGGTTCTCTGTTTAAAGAAAAACTTTCTGTTTGTGTGAATTATTTCCTTTCAAGAATGACCTATCACTGGGTTATGTTTTAGCAACCAAGGAAAACCCAAAATGACTTGCAGAATAGAAGACCATAACAAGAACAAACTGAAACCTTCTAAATACAGAGTATCTACACATACTTGTATGGGGCAATGTAGTGATTGCAAGACGAACCACATAAGTAGGTGTAGCAACAATCAATAACAATTTAGACTTGAACTGTAGAGGATTAGCACAAGAAGTCATTTCTATTGAAAACTTTGCAGTATTTCAAGGACCCATCCCACTAGCTCTCACATATAGTGGGTACTCTGGTTTCCACTTACAGTAAACTTATGACAGGTTGATACCATACGTCCAGGTTTTCCACAATAAAAACATAACTTTTTGGTCTTCGTCTTCTTATTCTTCTTTTTTCGGTTGCTCCTGTTAGGGGTCGCCACAATGGATCATCTTCTTCCATAGTCCATAGTTCTTCCTTTCTGTCTTCTGCATCTTGTTCTGTTACACCCATCACCTGCAGGTCCTCTCTCACCACATCCATAAACCTTCTCTTCGGCCTCCTTTTTCTGTTGCTTGGCAGCACTATCCTTAGCATCCTTCTCCTAACATACTCAGCATCTCTCCTCTGCACATGTCCAAACCAGCACAATCTCGCCTCTCCGACTTTGTCTCCCAACCGTCTAACTTGAGCTGACCCTCTAATTTACTCATTTCTAATCCTATCCATCCTTGTCACACCCAATGCAAATCTTAGCATCTTTAACTCTGCCTCCTCCAGCCCTGTCTCCTGCTTTCTGGTCAGTGCCACCGTCTCCAACCCACATAACATAGCTGGTCTCACTACCGTTCTGTAGACCTTCCCTTTCACTCTTGCTGATATCCGTCTGTCACAAATTACTCTTGACACTCTTCTCCACCCATTCCACCCTGCCTGCACTCTCTTTTTCACCTCTCTTCCACAATCCCCATTACTCTGTACTGTTGATCCCAAGTATTTAAACTCATCCTCCTTCGCCAGCTCTACTCCTTGCCTCCTCACCATTCCAGTGACCTCCCTCTCATTCATACACATGTATTCTGTCTTGTTCCTACTGACCTTCATTCCTCTCCTCTCTAGAGCATATCTCCACCTCTCCTCAACCTGTTCCCTACTATTACTACTGATCACAATGTCATCAGCAAACATCATAGTCCACGGGGACTCCTGTCTAATCTCATCTGTCAACCTGTCCATCACCATTGCAAATAAGAAAGGACTCAGAGCCGATCCCTGATGTAATCCCACCTACAGCTTGAATGCATCCATCACTCCTACCACATATCTCACCACAGTCACACTTTCCTCACATATATCCTATACAACTCTTACATACTTCTCTGCTACTCCTGTCTTCCTCATACAATACCACAACTCCTCTTGAAGAACCCTGTCATATGCTTTCTCCAGGTCCACAAAGACGCAATGCAACTCCTTCTGGCATTCTATATACTTCTCCATCAACACCCTCAGATCAAACATCGCATCTGTGGTGCTCTTTCTTGGCATGAAACCATACTGATGCTCACTAATCATCACCTCACTTCTTAACCTAGCTTCCACTACTCTTTCCCATAACTTCATGCTGTGGCTCATCAATTTTATCCCCCTGTAGTTTCTACAGACCTGCACATCCCCCTTATTCTTAAATATCAGCACCTGTACGCTTCTTCTCCACTCCTCAGGCATCTTCTCATTTTCCAAGATTCCATTAAATAATCTGGTTAAAAACTCCACTGCCATCTCTCCTAAACACCTCCATGCTTCCACAGGTATGTCATCTGGACCAAAGGTTTTTCCATTCTTTATCCTCTTCATAGCTGTCCTTACTTCCTCCTTGCTAGTCTGTTGCACCTCCTGATTCACTATCTCCACATCATCCAACCTCTTTTCTCTCTCGTTCTATTCATGCATCAGCCTCTCAAAGTACTCTTTCCATCTGCTCAACACACTCTCCTCGCTTATGAATACATTTCCATCTTTATCCTTTATTACCCTAACCTGCTGCACATCTTTCCCAGCTCGGTCCCTCCGTCTAATCAATCAGTACAGGTCCTTTTCTCCATCTTTAGTGTCCAACCTCTCATACAACTCATCATACATCTTTTCTTTACCTTTCGTCACCTCTCTCTTCACCTTGTGCCTTATCTCCTTGTACTGTTGTCTACTTTCTGCACCTCTCTGACTATCCCACTTCTTCTTTACCATCCTCTTCCTCTATATACTCTCCTGTACCTCCCCATTCCATCACCAGGTTTCCTTTTCCTCCTTCCTCTGTCCAGATGTCACACCAAGAATCCTTCTTGCTGTCACCCTTACTACATCTGCTGTAGTTTCCCAACAGTCTGGTAATTCTTCACTACCACCCAGCGCCTGTCTCACCTTCTCTCTAAACTCAACCTTGCAGTCTTCCTTTTTCAACTTCCACCATTTTATCCTTGGCTCTGTCCTCACTCTCTTCCTCTTCTTGATCTCCAACGTCATCCTACAGACCACCATCCTATGCTGCTTAACTGCACTTTCCCCTGCCACCACTTTGCAGTCTTCAATCTCCTTCAGATCAACTCTTCTGCACAGGATGTAATCTACCTGTGTGCATCTTCCACCACTCTTGTACGTAACCCTATGTTCCTCCCTCTTCTTAAAATAAGTATTCACCACAGCCATGTCCATCCTTTTGGCAAAATCCACTATCCTCTGACCTTCTTCATTCCTCTCCATACCTACCCATCACCTCCTTATCTCCTCTGTTCCCTTCACCAACATGTCCACTGAAATCCGCTCCAATCACCACTTTCTGTCCCTTAGGTACACTGTTCATCACTTCATCCAACTTGCTCCAAAAATCTTCTTCCATATCCACTGCACACCCAACTTGCGGGGCATATGCACTAACAACATTCATCATCACAGCTCCAATTTCCAGTTTCTGTCTGACACTCTTTTCACCTCCAAAACACTCTTGACATACTGTTCTTTCAGAATAACCCCTACTCCATTTCTCCTCCTATCCACACCATGATAGAACAATTTGAATCCACCTCCGATCCACCTGGCCTTACTCCCCTTCCACTTAGTCTCTAGCACGCACAATATATCAACCTTCCTTCTCTCCATCATATCGGCTAACTCTCTTCCCTTACCAGTCACACTGCCAACATTCAAAGTTCCTACCCTCAGTTTCACTCTCTTTACCTACCTCCTCTCCTCCTGCCTCCGGACACGTCTCTGCCCTCTTCTTCTCCTCCTTCTTCTTCTTTGGCCAACAGTAGCCCAATTTCAGTAGGCATGCATGCACGGTGGCGGTCGTTGTTAACTCGGGGCTCGACCGATCCGGTATGGAAATTGGTATTGTTTCCCGCATATTGATTTGGCAAAATTTTACACCGGATGCCCTTCCTGACATAACCTTCCCCATTTATCCGGGCTTGGGATGCGTTTTTTTTTTTTTTTTTTTTAAAGTTCTGATAGATCAATGCTTGTTTTCCCCAATTCTATAGGCTCTATGAGGTGTTTATGTTATGGTAATGTATAAGAAAATGACCCATTCTTTCTATTAATCTCAAACCAGTTCTCTGCACCAACTCATATAAAGTATGATACATATCATGACCCACCAACCAATCCTTTATTTCTGGAGCTAGTCCTTCCTTAAAAAGTGAAATTAAAGCAGGTTCTTCCCAGCCTAAGTTTTTGGCCAACATATATATATTATAATGTACTCATTAATGGAACTCTGCTTGCATTCCAGTAATTGAATAAATGGAACATCTTTTGAAACTCACATACAAAGGCATCAATGTCAAATATCCTGGACATCTGTTCAAAATGCTTTTCATCATATTGGGACAAGAAATCTGCAGTGGGCTGGCACCCTGCCCAGGGTTTGTTTCCTGCCTTGCACCCTGTGTTGGCTGGGATTGGCTCCAGCAGACCCCCCGTGACCCTGTAGTTGGGATATAGCGGGTCAGATAATGGATGGATGGATGGATGGGACAAGAAATAAGCAAGTAGTGCCCTGTCTTTGAGATAAATCTGATCCGGATCAGAAACCCATTGTATCTCCAGTGAAACAACCCGAGGGTTCTATTTGTTGACTGTAACTAGCTACAGGTTGTGAACTAGTCTTTTGAGTTAGGCTAACATTAATACTTGATAAAACAGCGATTAAACATAAGCTTGTCCACTGGTACCTTCTTTCCTATCTATATATCTATCTATCGTGCAGCTCTGTATTTGTTTCTCACAATTGAAGTATCTCTTACACTGTTTAGCTGCAGTTTTGTATTTCTTTCTCACAATTGAGGATTCTGTTATGCTCTTAATGCTCTTTAGCTGTCATTAAAAGCTCTTAGAAAAATCAGCCTTCACCATAAAATACAATTAAGAAAAATGACAGGCAAATGATGGTGTTTGTTTATAGGTCAAGGTTAAGCTTATGACGGTTATTAAAGGTAATGAGTCAAAATACCAAGATTATTTTTTTAGACATGCAGACCATAACTAAATTAGACTAATACTGTGATTTAGCTACATCGGTATTTAAAATCTCAAATTTGAGATCCTGATGAAAAATCATTCTTTTGCTCATGTGTGTTGTAGTCAGTATTGTTGACTTATTTAACTTTATTCATGTTCATCTGTGCTGCAAATCTTTTAAAAAATGTACCCTGTCTTGTGCAGTGAATAACTGCGGTCTGTTGTCAATTTGCCTTAATTTGATTTTCTTTCCACATTTGCAACAAGATCTAGCTCCATAGTACTTGCAATACCGATGTATTTTCTATAATACCTTAAACAGATGCATTTTGCTTAACAAAATGAAAATGTGTTCTTAGTATAACATTTGTTTAATTCTAATGTTGTTAGAATGACTATCATATCATTCACCCATATGCTGATTCCAGACCAGGTTGTAAGTTAATTTGTGGCTAATCATATGAATTTTTAATGGTCTCTGTAGCTGAAATATACGGAAACAATTTATTTAGCTTTTTTGACCTAATGTATTATATCTGCCTTGCAGTGTACAATTATCCTTTGTTATCAGTGTTAATGAGGGGGATGGATGAGTCATACAGTAAGATTTTGATATTACGACTGTTTGTAATTCAGCAACAGATAATATACATGTCCAAATATGATAAAACAGCAATGCCAAGAATAGTATGTACTGCAATAAGTGTATATCACATGTCTCCGTTTTGTGGGATGCTTTTAAGGGTACACTGGAAGAACCAGAACACACACCGATTCTTCTTCTGTCTCATACCTTTCTAGTGCCACAAAATATATACCCTGTGGTCAGCCAAAACTGTCTTTTCTTTATTTATTCATCTTTTTACCAACTCAACATGGTTGCTATTAAATGAGGTGAATTTTTGGTACATGTTTGTTATTTATGTTTATACCTACACCATGTTAACCTCCTTGGTGTTAACCCTGTGTGCTCTGGCTCTGTATTTTGTTATTATGGTTAAGGCCAAGTCAGACCTGGGGTGACATGATGATTCAATTAACAGTGCTGAGCCCAAATTTTCTTTTCACACCATTCTGCTGCTATCTAGTGGATGAAAATAACATCATGCTGAATATTTCTATGTTTTCTGCCACTTTATGGTAACTCTATGCTAACTCATCAATATTCATGAGTGGGGTGGAGCCTTCAGCAAATAAAACACAATGGTAAACAAAAAGAATTAAAGACAGTTTTAGAACAAACTGAAACAGAACAATTGCTGGAATCAAGTAATAGTGATGATAATGTGAATTGGTCACCAGATGTTGACATAGATAGTGAAACTGATGCATACATCACTGTAAGACCTGCTGTGACATATCTGGTGACTTTGGTTGCATGACGTTTTACCATGGTGTGATATGTGACAAAAAGGTAAAATGATTACAATGAAGTGCAAAAACAAAAAAGATGTTAGCCCCTTAAACAGTGTTCATGTAGCAACTGTCAATGGTCACGTCAGGAGAAATAAAGAAGTCACTAAGCCATGTACTGTGGTAGCCTACAATATCAGGCACTGTCATTCTAACATCTCATACGTAAGCAACAGAAAATATATTATAAGAAAAGTGCACAAAGAAACACACTTCTGCTGTCCCAATTGCGACTACAGGCTATGCATTGTTCATTGTTTCAAAACATATCATAGAATGGATCTGTAATAAATCTGCATCAGTATAGCAGTGGACACCAGACATACCTTTCCTATTGCATTTATGTTGACTTTTTAGTATTTACATGTTTCTGTTAAACATAATAATATTTTTTTATTGTTGGAAAAATTCATCCTTTTTGGCTCTTTGTTCCAGGGGTAAACATAATGCTAAGAAAGCTACAGCTCAAAATGTGTTTTATTTTCTTTCATTCATTTCTGTAGTAGTAGCTTGGCTAATCACAGAAATTAGGAAGTTTTAGTACAGATAGAAGGCAGTTTTACAGAGAGGAGATTTTTAGAAGACAGAATGCACTTTAAAAAACCTTATTTTAAGAAAGGTCAAGTTCTAATGGTCATTTTCAGGACTTTTCATATGTGTAAATGTAGGGCCCTTGAACCAAATTGGTTACCTTTGCGTATGCACACCTTAAGACCATGCACCATATCGTCTGTCAAATGATATTGGGCAGAGGCAGGCTAGGGGTGATTACCTTGGCCTTGACAAGCTTTTAAAAGTCATCTTCAAGCAGGATGAGATGGAGAAGAAGGGGGAACAAAGAAGACCCATAAATTGAGGCTCAGCAGTGTAGCCTTAAAAAACTCAAAGTCACACAAATTAGACGTGACAGCTCCTAAAATATTCCGGGTTGTACTAATTGATTTGCCACACCTATTTATTTTTATTTGCTTTTGTTTTTTGACACATTAAGAATATTTAAGAATGTTAAAGACTATAATGGCTGAATAAAATTTTATTGCCTGCTCTCATAAGCATTTAGTATTTACTCCCTTTTTCCACCTTGGCTATAAATGAATAAAGAAGAGAAAATCTCTTGTAGCAGCGCATCAGTATTATGCTATCAGGCAGTTTCAGAGGGCATAAGTGTTGCTGGAGAACAGGCTAATTAAGAGGGCTCTTTAAAAAGGAGCCAAAAAGACACTGAGAGGGATAGCAATCACCTGTCTGTTTTTGTTTCAACTCATCACACATACCATTGGATTACAAGTACAGTTAACCTGGATTTCAGTTTTGTGAATGTATCTGCTGTCCTGTGCCTCTTTGTCAATGTGGATTTGTCTTGGTTGGCTTTGTCTTTGTCTGGGGAGTGCTCCCAATCAATTCAAACCTTCATGATGCAATGGGAACCTGGTAGGACAAAACTTTACATTTCTTTCAGAGGGATGTTCACAAGATTTTCATTTCAATCTTCATCTTCATCAGCTTCAGCTGTACTGGACTGCGTTAGACTTAGTTGTTAGTATTTATTGTTTACTGTGTAGTATATGTAAATAATTATCACCATCAGGGAACTGGGGATGGCTTTTGCATATGAATTTGTGTGTAATATTGTTTTGTCTTCTTCATTATTTGATTAAGATATTCTTTATTTATCGATTCATTGAGCCACACATCAATGCCTCTGTTTGAGTTTGTGTGTGCCAGGTTTCAAGGCTGGATGTGTTCCTGGGGTATCCACAATAAAATAAACAAATCACCATCTTTGGACCAAGTGAATCTTTGCATCTTTGTGACCGCTATACTCTAATAGGAGAAGTGAAGTACGGTAGAGTTCTGGGTGAAGATTATATCTGTACTTCCAGTTGCAAGTACATCTACCAGGCTGTCTGTCCTTCCAGGCCAGGTTAGTGAAACAGTAAGAGAACAGCAGCTGGGGTGGAGGACATATGTGTGGGTGTATGTAACAAACTATCTAGATACGGGAATATAAGTATCTGTGTGTCTAGGATGGGGTCACCCCAAAACTCTTCCATGATGGAACACTGTGTAAAGCTACTCAATGTTGCACTTGGGGAGTGTTATGCCCCATTCCAGCAGCATCAAATGGGGAAAGCCCATATTCTGGAACATAGATAGTCATAAGAGAGGATGGACAGGGACACCTGAAGACTGGCAAAACAACAGTTACCGGTTCAAAGTGTGTATATTTAAACATCAAAACAACAGTGTGCAAAAAGTGTGGTGCAGTTCAAAGACTTCATAAATAAATAATACATACAAATAATTACAAAAGCCCAATAAATAGATCCAATAAGTAAGTGAAAACCAAGTAAGAATCGTCTCTCACTAATCTCTAGTTCTCCTCTCTCTGTCATTTGTCTTCTCTATTTGTTCTCTGGGTCTTGCAGAAAGACTGACACCAGTGAACAGCTACCATGTTTGGCATCCTCTGGGACCCACTGATCCCTGTTTCCTCATTTCGTCAACTCAGTTGTTCATAACAGGTCTTTGGAGCCCTTGAATGCTCCTGCTTCACAGATCAACAGGAGTAACCCACTCTTGGAGTGCTGTTCCCCTTGCTTCACTGTGGTGCATCCCTAAACGCCTTCTCTCATCCATAAAGGCTCAACCATCCAATTCTGCTTTCCCCTGTAATTCTACTTGGTTTTTCCTTTTCTTTCCTGACTCAAGCATTTTATACTCCTCTGTGACACCCCGTGTAGCGGGAAATAAAAACACCAACCTACACTCTGGATGTCAAGTAAAATGGGACCGAGCGCGACCAGGATGATAGTGCAAGACAGGGAAACACGGAAAAAAAGAGATTGGGTTTTTGAAAAATGAAATGAAATTTTTATTTACAGGTGCACTTAACAACAAAAATATTCAAAATACTAAATGTGTATATACAAAACTATACAGTGCACCATTTAAATCCACAACCCAAAAAAAATAAATACCTCCATCAAACAAAAATTACTATAGAGATATTTATATCTATATACAGGAACAAATATAGAAAAAAAAACAAAGCACAAGCCGCGATGATTGGTAATTTTAGCAAATTGTTCTACCGAGTACCTTTCTCCTAGAGTATCTAATCAGAAAAAGCCCCTACTCTGGGGCAATGAGTTTCTTTTATATTCGGCGCCCTTGTACCGACCAATTAAACTGTTCGATGTCATCCCTATAACCGCGCGATGACACGAACTCGTTGGCGAGAAGTGGTGTCTATTGCCCTGCAAAAATGCTCTAATAAACCGAGCAGCCGGCGCGTGCGCGCATAGCTATACCGGCTTCGGAGACGCTAACTGCCCTTCTGCCTTACAGCAACGTAAGCACATTAAATATTCATGTCCTTACCCTTGAGCTACTGCCCAAACAACTACTTACTTGGGATCCCTTTTTCTGAACCGCGGTAAACTAACATTATGACGCTTCACCCTTTTCTTTTACACTTTTAGAGTTATGGTGTCGCAGGAGGCACTTGAAAGAGTGGAAAACTGTCAATGCCATCCCGGCCGGTTAATGGCAAGGCTGTCTCTCCACTACATCCGAGACCCACCGCAACACTCTCCATAAGGCGCTAGTCAGGTCAGAGAAGTCGTCTTCCTGCAATCTCATAGAGAGAAAAAGAAAAAAAAGGCAAGTTTCCTTTCTTTCTGCTTTAAATTTGAATGTCTCAAAACAAATACCTCTCAACACGGCAGAGGATACTTATCGAACATTAACTACAGATAATGCCAGTCAGGCACATTATCACATCCTCATGAGTGTAGGCACTCTAAACAATCCACTGAGCATTAATGATTGGTCTCTTGCACACAAATTCTTAATTAGTCCATTCCCCCATTTACCACTCCATGGTCGCTTGTCTCACCTGCACTCACCTACACTCAAAGCCTTAGCAATACTATTTAAAAAAAATCTTACACCTGCTCCAGTCCGCTGGTCATGCCATGGACCACAGACACACTTCACCACAGGGAGATACAATTCTATTTAGTAAGCCTGTACATGCATTTGAGGAGAATACTAAAGCTGTAATAAAATTAACAATCAAAGCCACTGGATGTAACTGATGTATAAATCTACAGTGGGGACCTATGCTGGGACTTTAAAATGGTAGTCTAATTTGATATAATAATGATCTTTTATACATGGGACTACTGCATTAAAGAAGCATAAAACAGATGGCAGTAAATCAAATAACAAGCAAGCCTGGAAACATTCACTTACTGCACTTGACATAAAGGAAAATATCTCTCCATGTTTACGGCTGCTTTTCCCAGATCAAGGACATGCATTACCTTAACTTATTTTAAATGAAATATAAGCAAGGCAGAAAACAGATCTGGGCAGGACAAAAGTCTACTGAAAAAAATAAAAGGTAATTAGCTCTTAAAAGCTTCAAAACATCTTGTGATTGATGCCTCTCAAATAAGAGAATACAAAGCCTAATTTAAATTCTGATAAGCCAAGGTAAAACACACAACATGGTCTTTCTTCTGAGCAGTATGCATAAACAAAAAGATCAATAAATGTTCCCAAATACAATATAAGAGTGGCCATTATACCATCATACAATAGCATGTTAAAAGAAAGCTTAGGCTCTTGAAGTGTGTTGCCTCACTAGGTTTCATTCTGAGCAATCAAGGCTATGTGACAAGTTGACAGCTAATCCAATTAAAAAGACTGCTCACTCTGCAGGGTGTGACCTTATAAATGCGCATTCAAAAAGTGAGATATGAGAGTCAAAATAGGCTGGTTAGAAAAAAGATGAGGTTATTGTGATAGAACAAAAGATTTATACAATCTAAATAAAATGAACAGCCAGGTACAGGATTTTTTTCAGTTTTGGAACAAACTTAATATAGACTTTGTCTCTTTTGTTAGCCACAAAAACTATGAGAGTCATGTTCAAAACAAGGTTAAAAAAATATGTCACCCATCATCCTTGCTGTTATTTGTTGCTGTTTTTTTTTTTAATTTAATGTTTAGTATTGTACATAATGAATGGAATTTACATCTCTTGTTCAGCAGTCTTCATTGTATTGGCTAAGCAAGAGAACAAGCTTCCATGTTTTTTGACCTGATGTGAAGGGCTACCTATTAACTCAGGCTACCTGTAACAATAATCAAATAAAGGACATGTTGAGGACATCAAAAAAAGACAGACATGCCACAGTCACCATCAACAATGACTTCCAGCTTCTTTGCATTCATCAGAGTTATGAGATTGATTGCAAGTGATCAATTGTGAAGCACAGTAGTGGATGATCTCTATCTGAACAAGATTCCAATATCTCCTGAGCTGCAGAGGAGCATTTTTTGGGAATACTGCAGGAACTTTACATAAGTTGCTTCTGCTGTCTCATACAAGTTACTGGCAGTCTTCGTCACAATACCTCAGGTGACGCTGCCATCAAAATGCACTAAAAGCTGGATTTAAACTGGAATATAGTTTCTCCAAAATCTCAGTGATATTGGAAAGCTTTTAGTTTCTTAGTTAAACGATCTGAAATGAGTTTAGCTTACAAGTGTCACTTAGATTCTACTTCAGAAACTACATGATAACAACTTTCAACACCATTCTATAAGGGAGATGTATTATCATGGTATCCCCCTCTACTTATTTTCTTCAGGGATAAGTATACTCATTAGGTTTGTTACCAGGTTGGTCTACTGTCACACGTTAATATTAATACACACATGCATAGATATATACGCATATACACTGACCCTAACCACAAAAGTACCATATGAATGAAGTATACACAGCACATTATTGTTTAGCACTTCACCCCACAAGTGCTGTATGAATAATAAATGCACTGTTCATCTTTCCAAAGAGACTTACTTATCTTCGGCAAGAACAATGTGCAATATTTTAGATATATCTCAGACCTAAATATAACATTTGGTCCCCAAGAATATATTGAAACATACAAAAGTTTAACATTCCTGACTACAAACCACTTATCAACCAGTTAATGTCTTACTTTAACACACTGTTCATTATTGGATAGAGCTCTGCATCCTCAGACCAATAAACCTCACAGTTCAGATTAAATGGCACTTCTTTACTGGTCCAGGTGCTCTAGATATTTACCTTATTATTCCAATCAATCTAGATATAAAGACAAAGTGTAGAATGTTAAAAGCAAAGTGGTATTTATTAAAGAACAATAATACCAGTAGAGGAAAGTATAAAAGAAAATGTGGATAACAAAGTCTGGATATGGTCTTTAGAAAAAGCTTAGGAAAAGATAAAGATGTCAAAGATGAATGTCCCGGAGTGGTGTTGATTTAGCAAATGATATTCATGAAAAGATTTAGCTGACAATCAGATAAAAATGGTTGCACATTTCTCGTCTTCTTCTCGTCTCCTGACGCTGCTCTGTCTTCTTCTACTAATATCACTCTGACCAGGCATATTTATTTAATAATTCCACAAGGGATTCTGGAACATATGATGTTACACACATTTGATTGGCTGATTGTCAATATGATGGATGCCCTTTCTCAAAATATTTGATCTGCTAAAGTATATCAGTTTACCTTCCTTTTCCAAGCTATAAACCAATTTGGTGATTTCTGGTCCTAGGGGCACCCATTCGTTTGTAGGTTATAAAGTAATCTATACAGCATGAAGCATCTCCTGGATTTCTGCTCCATTTAAACAGATGTTACTGTGATTGACACTGGTACAATTCAGGACAACAGGATGCTTTGATGTCCTGCCTCCTTAAGTGTTAAGTTTATCCTGTTTATTTCATCAAAATATTTATTTTAACATGATACAATTCAGGAATTGTTCTTATAAGATTAAGTTCATTTTTGTTTGTGTGAATCTTTAATTATTTTACAGTACACAGCCATTTCATACTGTATTCGGCATAGTATGTTTTGGAGGGTGTACTGTGGCAGCAGAATTTGTTGGCAGATGTAAAGTGTACATAGGACAGGGCCTCAGCTAGGAATGAGGAAGGACCAAGAAATAAAATTTTAATCATACATCAAAATAAGCTGTTTGTGCCAAAAAACAGAATGTTAACCAAACTCAGTCAAAATGGGATTTGCTTATTTTTTGAAGACAGAAACACACTAAACCCAGGGCTTGAATTTCATATGTGACAGACAGGGGAGTATCCCCCTACAAATGGGAAGAAGTTTTGGCTTGGTTAATTTTAGCATATGGTGTATAAAGAATGATATGACCATCATGCACTACCTGGTTCATGTTAATGTGCACAACGTGCAGAGATCAAAGAGAAGATTGAGGAGGCTAAAGAAAACTACAGGGAACTAGAGACCAAGTTGGAGCATAAAAACATTTGGGAGGTAGGGAAAGGAATGAAAAATATCACAGGCTTTAAATAGGTTAATTGCAGATCACATGTGAGAAGTCTGGAGAGAGCTAATGAGTGAAACCAATTGTTTAAAAGGTCTGACTGTTGCCTTCCTACTCACATATTTCTCACCTAGGTGCCTGAGAAATCTACGGGAATCAACTCCGTGCCCCCACTTCATTCCAAATTACTCTGCAAGACCATGTACCACTATCCAGACACTACCCCCCATACTTTCTGCTCACACTACTGCCTACCAACTACCAATGTCTATGTCCTTATGCAACAGCTTCAACCACATACATACACCATTCTGCCAACCTCCCAGCTACCAAGGATTGAGCTTCACAGAAGAACATGTGAAGAAAAAATATAGAAATTCAATCAATGCAAAGCTGGCACTGAGTAACGGTGCAGTTTTTCAGGGTAGCTTCAATCCAAGTCTAATCCTTCAAAGGGTTCCCTGCTGTATGGAGAACATCTTGCATGGTACCAGTCTCCAAGATAGCGCAGGTGAAATTCTTAAATGACTATCGACCATTAGCTCTGACCTCACATTGGCAAACTTGACGGTTGTGGCGAGCACCCTCTTCTACACGGTGGTGTGCTGGGGAGGCAGCATAAAGAAGAGGGATGCCTCACACCTGGACAAACTGGTGAGGAAGGCAAGCTCTATTGTAGACACGGAGCTGGACAGTTTGACATCCGTGGCAGAGCAACGGACACTGAGCAGGCTCATGTCAATCATGGAGAATCCATTGCATCCAATGAAGAGGATCATCTCCAGACAGAGGAGCAGCTTCAGCGACAGACTGCTGTTGCTGTCCTGCTCCACTGACAGACAGAGAAGATTGTTCCTCTCCCACACTATGCGACTCTTCAATCCCACCCGGGGGGGTAAACATTAATATTGTGCAAAATTATTGTCTGTCTGTTATACTTTCATTGTTATCACTGTTTAATTTAATATTGTTCTTTATCAGTATGCTGCTGCTGGAGTATGTGAATTTCCCCTTGGGATTAATAAAGTATATATCTATCTATCTATCTATCTATTAACTTGTATTTGCTGCTGTTTATTTTACTAAATTATGAAAATTAATTTTCTAAATTCCAGAAAACACAATAAATACAACACCACATGCCTGTAATATTAAAACAGTACAAGGGAAAAATGTACTAAGCAACCTAAATGACAAACTTCACTTACCAAACTATTCCCTGAGCTCCAGAGCCAATAGGCTTGAGGTTCTGGTATCGTTTTAGAACAGTGAAGGTGGAGTCTCCTACTTCCACACTGTAGAACTGGTTGTCCACTTTGCTTTTGCTCATGTTGTAATGTTTACCAATGTATGAAACATCCACTTGTTTACCAAATCCCTATTAATAAAAGAAATATGAGCACAATTAGCCTATAAAAGAAGACATTTTTATTATTTAGTAAACATTACTAAAATCACATTAATCTAAAAACAGTGCAGAAACATGACAATAGGTATAACACATATTACATTGCAATATAACAAATTGTTTTTATAGTTATCATGCTGTGTTCTTTCTTTGGTTTTTCAAAATCACAAAACACTTCACGAAATTCAAATAAAGATATGCTGAAGATAAGTTCTTTGTTTATTTAAAAAAGAACTATGGAGCAGCTGGAAAAAGATTTTAGAAAAAAACGACAAGTTTTTCATCTGTAAAAAAAATTCTACCAGCTATTTTTGAACTCTGATGTTGACCTTCCTAGTGTTAACATAGCTGGAAAGAAATATGTCTTTGGGCTTTTCTAATGAGGTATGATAACTATTACATGGCACTTACATACAGTTGTACTTGAAAGTTTGTGAACCCTTTAGAATTTTCTATATTTCTGCATAAATATGACCTAAAACATTATCAGATTTTCACTCAAGTCCTAAAAGTAAAGAGAAACAAATGAGACAAAAATATTATCATTGGTCATTTATTTATTGAGGAAAATGATCGAACATTACATATTTGTGAGTGGAAAAAGTATGTGAACCTCTAGGATTAGCAGTTAGTTTGAAGGTGAAATTAGAGTCAGGTGTTTTCAATCAATGGGATAACAATCAGGTGTGAGTGGGCATCCTGTGTTATTTAAAGAACAGGGATCTATCAAAGTTTGCTCTTCACAACACATGTTTGTGGAAATGTATCATGGCATGAACAAAGGATATTTCTGAGGACCTCAGAAAAAGAGTTGTTGATGCTCATCAGGCTGAAAAAGGTTACAAAACCATCTCTAAAGAGTTTGGACTTCACCAATCCACAGTCAGACAGATTGTGTATAAATGGAGGAAAATCAAGACCTTTGTTACCCTCCCCAGGAATGGTCGACCAACAAAGATCACTCCAAGAGCAAGGCGTGTAATAGTCGGCGAGGTCACAAAGGACCCCAGGGTAACTTCTAAGCAACTGAAGGCCTCTCTCACAATGGCTAATGTTCATGTTCATGAGTCCACCACCAGGAGAACACTGAACAACAATGGTGTGCATGGCAGGGTTGCAAGTAGAAAGCCACTGCTCTCCAAAAAAAAATTGCTGCTCGTCTGCAGTTTGCTAAAGATCACGTGGACAAACAAGAAGGCTATTGGAAGAATGTTTTGTAGACGGATAAGACCAAAACAGAACTTTTTGGTTTAAATGAAAAGCGTTCCAGCATAAGAACCTTATCCCATCTGTGAAACATGGTGGTGGTAGTATCATGGTTTGGGTCTGTTTTGCTGCATCTGGGCCAGGACGACTTGCCTTCATTGATGGAACAATGAATTCTGAATTATATCAGAGAATTCTAAAGGAAAATGTCAGGACATCTGTCCATGAACTGAATCTCAAGAGAAGGTGGGTCATGCAGAAAGACAACGACCCTAAGCACACAAGTTGTTCTACCAAAGAACGGTTAAAGAAGAATAAAGTTAATGTTTTGGAGTGGCCAAGTCAAAGTCCTGACCTTAATCCAATCGAAATGTTGTGGAAGGATCTGAAGCGAGCAGTTAATGTGAGGAAACCCACAAACATCCCAAAGTTGAAGCTGTTCTGTACGGAAGAATGGGCTAAAATTCATCGAAGCCGGTGTGCAGGAATGATCAAAAGTTACCGGAAACGTTTAGTTGCAGTTATTGCTGCAAAGGAGGGTCACACAAGATACTGAAAGCAAAGGTTCACATACTTTTGACACTCATAAATATGTAATATTCGATCATTTTCCTTAATAAATAAATGACCAAGTATAATATTTTTGTCTCATTTGTTTAACTGGTTTCTCTTTATCTACTTTTAGGACTTGAGTGAAAATCTGATGATGTTTTGGGTCATATTTATGCAGAAATATAGAAAATTGTAAAGGGTTCACAAACTTTCAAGCATCACTGTACCTATGGCAACATTCATCTGGGAGGACAGACACGAAGACAGGAGATATAAACCATATTGCGTCTCACTGCAACTGCCACCCGAGCCCACCTGTCTCACAAAGACAGCCAGACAGCCAGGCAGCCAGCCCACCGTGCATTCCTGCTGGCCGTCGAGCTGCTGCTGCTGCAAATAGGCGCCAACAGCAGGCAAAACAGGCAGCAACAAACGTTTTATGTTGATTTATGTGTGAAACCATTGCTTTGTGCACTTTTCAGAAAAATTAGTTTTTTGGAAAAAATATTAGCCCTCAAAGAGTTGCTACTGAACACAGACTGTTTATGCTGCTCCCTGATAAAAGAAAATGCTTCTGTTGGTATCTGTTCAGATAAAAAAGAAAACAGATTTAGAAATGTTAAATTGCTGTTGCTCGGAAGGTGCCTGTTATAATGTTATGATCGTGGCTCTGGACTCTGAGGGTAACTTGTTTTTCTATAACAAACTA
>JANRMT010062821.1:35899175-36033431 GCA_026402145.1 Polypterus bichir lapradei | reverse complement strand
CGTGTATTTTTTGAGCATGCCCGTTTGAGCATGCTCAAACACAGGAACATATGTTGGTGTAAAAGTATAACAAAACAACGGGCAGATGGGGAGTGTCTGATTATTGCATATAGCGCCGAAGTTACTGCTCTTTACCATTCTCTCCTCTGCATGTCCTGGAGTACAAAAGAAACAGCATACAGCAACATGCGGGGACTGGTAGGAACACTCAATAAAACTGAATAAAAAGAAAATCAAGTGACGGTGAGATACGAAGATGGTAGCTTTGCCAGCGTTTGTGTGTCAGAACCCTTTGGGGGTGGGGCGTTAGTATGCATCGTGGTACACTGCAGAGCTATAGCGCGTCTTTATGTGAAAACAGCCGTGTCAGATGGGGTTGTATGGATTGATTCTGAACGCGACTGAGAGAATGAAAAGTGAATTTAAAAAAAAAAAAAAGGCTAACCTTTACAAGGATCATAAATTGCACTGGCTGTTACAGACTGAAATCAAATGTATGCTTTTATTCTAAAATAGTAAGACTAAGGGCAGTTTACTTCTCAAAACAGAATGTTGCAGGATCGAACTCACAAACTTCTGATTCCCAGGCGGGAACTGATTCTATTGCACCACAGAGGCAGTTACAATAAACAGGTGTCAATTTCGCATGTTAAGGCGGCTTTTTGTTTCTGCAGTTATATTTTTGAATAAAAGCACAATTGTTGTGTTATATTTGTACCTTTTGTGAAAATATTTCTTTGATATTCGGACTTAAGGCTTTCATGCATTATATAGTTTATGCCTACATTTTGTCATCTACTACTAGAATATAAAAAACGTTTCTGTTTTAACAATGTGTTTACACAGATTACTGTAGAAACGGAACAGACATGAAATGCGTGTGTTCCAAATAACGATCTATTATTTCCACTCTAAAACTCCACTTCACTCCCAGATACTCAATCAAGGCATGAGCTGGGAGAAGTTCGTGCACATTCTAAATTGGTGGGGGGATGGAATAGCCGGCTGCTCCTAGCTTCTCTTTATCAGCACATTTAGAAGACAAAGGACGCTGGCGGAGAGGTGTGAAGGGATTGAAGATGCGATTTAAGGTGGGACGGAATTACGAGTTTTTTCGTAGGCTCTGGTAATTCTAGTGTTAATAAAATCACACATACACCATCAAATTGGTTTTATTTGTTCTCAACAAGCAGCCAATAAAAATGTGTATCTGTTCCATGTAACAGGCACTGTCCCAAAAGCATCTGAACCAAGATGTAGAAAAATCACTAGATACAGGAAAAGTCTTCCACAAATTTAATTGAGAATTTTTGTGGTAGATCATACATACAATGAGCTTTAGCAAAATATATAATATTATGTTGTCAAGCAGTTGAGATTATGACATGTCTAACAGGGATGGGTTGCTTGAATATTACAGGGAAGAATTTGAATGTGACACCACAAATCCGATTTCTGTTTGCCCTAGAGTGGAGGAGAACCATCTAGAGGACCATTGACATCACTTCCTCCTGGTGTCCATGATCTCTCACTTCTGCTTCACTACTTGAAGACTCAGACTGCAACAGGAAATTGCCTTTTAAGACCTAGCCTTCAGGAGGGCCAGTTCCTTGAAGAGCAAAACCTTTTTCTCATAACGTATCTCAGAGAGACATATATACTACGCATACATTTTGGAAGAAAGGAACCTTTATTGTCAATGTACCAGTACAATTAAATTGTAAAAGCCACATCTGTAAACAGTGCAAGTACAACAAAAAACCACAAACAAATAATATAAAAAGCACACATTCTATGACAAATAAATACATACATAAATAAATAAATAAAGGGCAGGAAATTATTATCCACTAAAGTAATAATTGTACATACAAGGGGAAAAAAGTTCTAACAGTTCTATGAGTTTTTAGGATTTAAAATTCTGATGCCCCAAGGTTAAAAACTATCTGCAAATCTTTTAGTTCTACTTTTAATGCTTTTATATGGATGGGAAGGGTCTTTAATGAATTTTCTGGCTCTGCAGAGGCATTGGGCACTGGAGATATCTTCCAGGGAGGGCGGACGGTAGCCAATGATTTTATCTGCCATAGATATTACCCTCTGCAGAGCTTTCCTGTCTGCTGTTGTACAGCCAGCATACCATGATGAGATATGGTAAGTTAAAACACTCTCGATGGTTGAGTGGTAGAAGGGCTTTTAAAACCAATTACTACTTTCATCTTGAAATTAAACATGGATGTCCAGTAGTTACATAACCATTTATCTTGTCTTGTTAATTTACAATGGTTAAAGCATTAGATTCGCTACTTACAAGGGTAATGTTCACTATATGTAATATGTCCTGCTCACAGCCTTTTCCAGTTAACTAAGATACTACATAGGGGTGCCATCTTTCCTCATGATTCTTTACTACTACACTTGAATCTATGGCTACTGCAATATGATTCCTTGAGAAGTGTACACCTCTTAATGTTAATGGATCTCTGCAAAGAATAATCCTACTTGATAATGCCATTGTATTTTTTCTTTTCCTTTATCCTTTTCCTTGCCATGGTGCATTCAGAATCTTAACCCTTGCTCAAGTGTGTTTTCTGTTTATTTAAGTTTTTTGTTGTCTTTTAAATATTATTTTGCAATAATACTGATAATGTGTTTGGTGCTTTTTATGTTGTATGATTTGATCAATATTCATTTGTTTACAGTGTCGCAGGTGGATGGGGGGGTGACTGAGCCGGGATGCCTTGGAGGACCGGAGGAGTGCTTACGCCTCCCTCAGACCACGAGGGGGCAACCCCCCTGGTTGCTTTGGTGGCCACAGGTGCAAGGCTTTGAAGCTCAACCCTTCAGGGGCCTGTGGTCACCGCCAAGGGGCACCCCAATGCTTTGGGGACCCTGGACCTAAGCACTTCCGCCAAACCCGGAAGTGCTGGGGGAAAGAAGAACAGGGACACCCAGAGTGCTTCCGGCGATGCAGCCGGCACTTCCGCCACACTGGGCCGTGTCAGTGGAAGATTGCCGGGAAACACCTGGAGCACATCTGGGTGATTATAAAAGGGGCCGCCTCCCTTCATTCAAGGCTAGAGTCAGGTGGAAGAGGACAAGGTCTCGAGGAGAGAGAAGAGGCGGCCTGAAAAAGAGGTATAGTGTGGTTTTGGCCTGGACTTTGGGGGAGTGTGACGATGCGGGTTCGACTCCATGCTCCCATCTCTGTTCGGGAGTCCTTGAACCCAACACCGTTGATAGTTATAACCGAGGTGAGCTAGACAGTGGAGGCAACAACTGAGCAAGGGGATGGTTCAAATGTGCAAAAGTGCTTTTATTAAAAGACAATCAAAACAAAGTGTTCAATAAATAGTGCTGTGCAGTTCAAAAGAGTTCCATAAATAAATAATCCGATAAAATGTGGAGGTTAAAAAAACAATAGAAAACACAATCCTTTTAAAACAAGGTTAAAACGTTCATACAGGAAGCAGTTTTTAAAACCAACAACAATGAAAAGCTCGGTGCTTCTTTTCGGTTAGCATCTCACTTGCTTCTCCCGCTAGGGCTATGCAGCAGGCGAGACTCTCTCAGCAGCTGCCCTTTTCTCATACACACATACACAGGTCTGGAGACCTCCCGATCCTGGCTTCGGTCTGGCACTCATCCCAGAGACTTGGACTCCTTGGTCTCCAGGACGCCCATACCAAGGACTGCAGCTCCAAGCCTCGCGACTCCCACTGCCTTTCCAGTCTTCTACGGCCAGTCGCCTTTCCCTGGTCACTCCCGCTACCTGATCGCTCAGCGGGAGCGACATCAACTCTAACGCCTGGGTGTCGGCCTAACACCCAACTTCCTCGCAGCTGCCCACGAGCGCTCGTTCGCTCGCTCACCCACACATTCCGTGTGTCTCTCTCTTGCAGCGACCTGCTTCCTCTCTCGCTCCCTGTAACCTTCGTCCTTTTCGTTTCATTTTTTCATCTCTGATACTTTCTGTACCCGACTCGCGCTTCTTTTATATTGCGAGGGGCCATAGCAGCTGCAGCACATTAGCCACGGGAACAATCACGGATGTGGGCAGTCCCTCACCTGTGCACTCGGTGAGAAACGCCCACACCGCAGATCGCCCCACGGCTTGCTAAGACTACTACGCCACCTCACAGAGCCGCGAGCACGTTGATTATTTATTTAAAAATTGGCCCTTGCTGAGAGCGCTGTGGACCCGCTATACCACAGGGAGTCTGTGGGTTGTGTGGCACTTTACTTGTAAATATAGTTGTAAATAAACGTGTGATGGTGAATTTACCATGTCTTCCTGTCTGTGTCAGAGGCTCATTCCACAACTGATAATTTTATATTTATTAGTAATGCTAGTTTTGTCGTATCTAACTGTTAGCTTTTTAATTTATATTACTTGCAGTCCATTTGCCACTTGTCTTTGTTTTTGATGTCAAATTTTTTGAATTCTGCAAAAAAAAAAAAAAAAAAAAAAATCAATATTAAAAAGACTTTTGCTTGGTTTTGGGCCAGAGGTTTTTCACTTTTTTTCATTTCCCTTCTTCTGTGGACGTTTTAGACTATTAAAGTATTTGACCCGTTTCTGGACTGATGCAGGCTACAAGCCTGCAAGCTGAGTTTGGTACCAGGCTGTCTGAGGTAGTAATGGCTAAATTGATGCAGACCTGTAGAGTGCTGGTCTGTTTCTTGTCATTTGAGGCCTGCACCTATTTTTAACTTTGTGAGTGGCAGGATTTCTGCGTTCCTTAAAAACAACCCCCTTTGATCTTAGTCATATACTTTTTTTAAAATCTTTCTGGAAATAAAATTACTTGAGCTAATACAGCCCTGCTCCTCTTAAATAATACCTGTAAGCAAAGTGCCTTCCTTTCATCAATTCCTAAAGCTCATTAAATATCTAGGTATTGATATCTTCCCTGTGTTTCAGGGTATTATTACAATCAATTATCATCCGATATTTAAAAAGATTAAAGATTTTCTTAACCTTTTGGACCCAAACCTTCAGCTGTAGACGTGCTATGCTTCCGTTGATCTTGATCTATGGATAATCCAAATGTGTGTTGGCATGGCTAGATTTAAAACAAATTAACTGGGCTTTTGTCTTGTGGTTGGTTTGGTACTTGGTTACATGATTAATCAAATTTAGCTGCTCCTAGAATCTTGCTTGCTCTTTCTTTTATCAAATCCAAACTGAGAGCACATCCATTAACTCTTAAACCACTAATCAAATATGTCCTTATCATATCGTGTCAGGTGGAAAAACACTTTGGCACATGTGCAAAATGGCACAGGCAAAACCTGATCTGTTATAATCATAACTTCCTGTATGAATTAGTGAAATCCCATCTCTTTCCATCAACTGGGCAAGCAAGGGCATTTTTACCCTTAGGGATAAAGTGAGCCTGCAAACTTTCCAATCTTGGAAAAACCTTGTCAATCCCTCCTTTCACTTTTTCTTTCTATTTACAATTTAAAACAGTTCTCAAGGTATGCAGGATCACTCTCCCTAAGCCTCTAACAACTTGTCCACTTTTTAACTATTATCACCATATAAATTGCTATTTAAATCATCTTACTGCTCCTTGTCTATAACTATAGTACAGCAGTGGGATCTCCCTAAGACCGCATATAGTTGAAGGAACACAATTTTTTAAATACCACAGGACCTCCAGAAATCCTGCCTACCAACATCCACAATACAAAACAGTACATTGTCATAATACCATCACTCTGGTATAATGGACTTGACTCAAGACACCTTACTGTCATTTCTCCCAGGCAAATATCCTGGGTGCCTTGAAACTTCCACCCAGTCTCTGATCTCTGGTTAAAAATTTTAAAAGTTATGAATTCTACACTTCTTATAAATATTTTGATTCTTTCTCACATACTTCCTCAAGGGATAAGTTCTGTATTTTTCAAGTCGAAGTTACTTCTTCACAAACATGGTATAAGCATTTGACATTCAAAATTGTGTCTAAAGTTTAACACTTTCTATAAATTTAAAAATATATCTTGCCCACACTGGTACTTTACACTGAAGACTGTGGGGTATGGGAGAAAAGCTTAAATACTTACCAAATACATTTATTTTTCAAGTCAAGACAGTTGTCAAGTATTGATCCACATCTTGTGATTACACACACATTCTAAAATAGTTTATACGTGTCACTTATGAACAAAAAAACATATTACAAAAAAGAAAATCAGCTGTACAGGACAGCTCTACACTTAGTCTTCCTGTGCAATAACCTTTCATCCCCCAAGTGCTGGTTTCCTCTCTAAAGACGAAATCACAGTAAACCTTTCATGCCATGTGGTTGCTTTGTTTTGATATACAGTAATCCCTCCTCTATCGCGGGGGTTGCGTTCCAGAACCCCCCGCGATAGATGAAAATCCGAAGTAGAAACCATATGTTTGTATGGTTATTTTTATATATTTTAAGCCCTTAGAAACTCTCCCACACTGTTAACATTATTAGAGCCCTCTAGACATGAAATAACACCCTTTAGTCAAAAGTTTAAACTGTGCTCCATGACAAGACAGAGATGACAGTTCTTTCTCACAATTAAAAGAATGCAAACATATCTTCCTCTTCAAAGAAGTGCGCGTCAGGTGCAGAGAATGTCAGAGAGAGAGAGCGCGAGAGAAAAGCAAACAATCAAAAAATCAATACGTGCTTTTAAGTATGCCGAAGCACCACGATAAAGCGGCATTTTGTAGAGGAGCGTCCGTATCCTCTGTGCAAACAGCCCCTCTGCTCACACCCCCTCCGTCAGGCGCAGAGAGTGAGAGAGACAGAGAAAAGCAAACAATCAAGCACCGCGCGGGAAGCATATCGTATATCATTGAGGAGTTTTATTTAATACGTAATACATGCTCTGATTGGGTAGCTTCTAAGCCATCCGCCAATAGCGTCCCTTGTATGAAATCAACTGAGCAAACAAACTGAGGAAGCATGTACTTTAAATTAAAAGGCCCATTGTTCGCAGAAATCCGCGAACCAGCGAAAAATCTGTGATATATATTTAGATATGCTTACATTTAAAATCTGCGATGGAGTGAAGCCGCGAAAGTCGAAGCGCGATATAGCGAGGGATCACTGTACTTCTATATTTATGTCAGAACTCATACAACCAAATAGAAAATGTATCCTTACCACGAGAAGAATAGTACCAGCATATTTCCAGATCTGTTTTGTTGTCACGGATCAAAAACAAGGAAGGCACAGATCAATATTTGACAAATGTCTTGGCTTGAAAAATGAATGTACTGCATTTGATTAAGTTTTTAAGCTTTTCCTCCATGCCCCATAACCTCCTTTGTAAAGTGCCAATGTGGGCAAGTTTTGCTTTTTTTTTTTAATTTATAGAAAGCAGTTAACTTTTGAACACAATCTTGCATATATAGCATTTTGAGAAGAAGTAACTTCAACTTGAAAAATAAAGAACTTTTCCTTTAAATGGATTTCTTTGGTTTTCTCTTCTACCATAAGATTATACAGCAATGACAGTTTTGCTGCAAAAACTGAAATAGACTCCCACTGGATCTCTACTAATCCCTTCTCATTTATTCTCTAGAAATCATCGCTTTACAATCTGATGCTGTCAGCATCAAGAACTGGGAGTTGAATATCCAGCTCTAAGATAAGTAATATGACAAAAAAAAATATTTCTAAAGGTATTTGTACTGCTTAATGGCAGTACTAAACCTCTACTTTAATATTAATTATCCTTGTCTTTTGTTTTGCAGTCAAATGTTTGTTGAAGATAATAAATGACATATGTAAAGAAATATGAGTGCATTGAATAAGATTAAATGATAAAACACCCAATTATCCAAGCCCTGAACATCTTTTCTCCTGTTTTTCCTGGCCTCTATTCTTTTTTGTTGTTTTTATTTTTTATCTTCATTCTATGGCCAAAGAGGGGGAAAATAATCACCCCTTTTCTCTTTATGTCATCAGGCAAGTAGTATTTTGTTGTTTTTTCTAACTCTATTATAAAGGGCTATATTTGAGGTATTGTGAGGGGAGGTCCTCTTTTTATTATTATGGACAGGCATGAGACATTACACTCTGCCCACAATAAAATTCATATTGTGATTAAATGTTCACAATATTCCCATGATATAAAAGTTTGATTAAAGTAATTTAGCTTATTTTTAGTGTTATTTATTATTAGATATTCATAACTGCAAAATAAATTCAAATGAACATGCAAACAAGCAAGTTTTAACATGGGTTTTTGTATGGATTTTCTGTCTTATTAAAATAAAATAATCTTAAATATTAACATTAAATATTTGCACTGCAGTAACATAAGACATATAGCTGTTGATTCACACCTGGAAGTAAGAATTTCACTGTTGACTTCCTGGTCATCCTTAAATGTTTATTTTTGCTTTCTGAGGTAGCATCAAACATTGTTCTATGCTGTAGGTAAAAACTCTCCCTCATAGGGTACAGACTATAAGAGGAGAACAAGCATCCCAGCCAGGAAGGAGGATGGTTTCATGCCAGAGCAGAAGGACAAATGGATTGTCCGGCCGGTATCAAATAATGGATGGACCAGTGATAGCCAGGAATCGGTAGCAGTTCCATTCCCCCTATGCCAGGTTGGTCCTCGCCTGGGAACTCAGTCGGAACGCCCACAGGGGTTCTTGGGATATGGAGTCTGAAAATGCAGCACTGTCGGGGTCCCTGGGGATTAAAAGAAAGAGCTGCCAGGGAAGGACCTCCCTACTTTTTCTATGACCCGGAAGTGCTTCAAGGAAGACAAGACATGGCTCTGGAAGCATTCCTGGGTCCGGCTTAGAAGGGAGGCCTCTGCCACACATGGATGAGTCAGAGCCAGAAGGCAGTGGGCAACACTCAATAGGAGGATGGAAGGGGGAAGAACTGACTTATTTTTGTGTTATTTTGGCTTATCTTTAAAGAGGTGATTGTGGAGAGTGGTTTTGTTTGAATAAATATTCTTTACTTGGACTCAGAAGTTGCTAGGAATTACTGTGCCTGTGGTTAGGGGCTCTCATGCCCTCTACAGGTTACAAGACATAGGAGGGACAGACAAATGACTTGATCAGTATCAGTGAAAGATGTATGAATACCTCTTTCTTTCTCACATATACAGCTTGTGAGAGCTGCAGTAACTGCAAGCTGCTGCTCCCAGTACAGGTAGAGTTAGAGAACTATATAATACAATATTAGGCTTGTGTTTTGATGGCCTCAATCTATTTCAGAATAAGCCAGTGGATGCAATGGTGCACTTATGAAACAATGCCAGAGTGTATTCAGTCTAACATGTTCTACCTTAGGTATAGTTTTTAAATCAGACTTTTAAATTTCCAGCTTTAGATGAAAGACATTTTCATTTAATTTTGTGTTTCACTTGAGTTACATGATAATGTCATACAAGGCCCTGCTTCATATTGCCAGTATTTTGTAATGCAGAATTCCATGCAACAAAATTTTGTTTCAGGCCTAATTATGGATATTTAAATATTTTCATAACTGGGTAACACTATAGTTTAGGTAATAAGACTTATTTTGGTCTTCATAACACTTAAATCATATTGACAAGATTGTAAAATTGCTTGTAAATATGAAGGATTCACAAGTCTTATACTAAATATGTAACATCAAGAGAAATGTATCTCAGTTAATGCCATCTCAGACCACTCCAAAGTGATACTTTGTTAGTCAAATTGCAGAAATGATGCTTTGTAAGGATTATGAAGACTCAAAGAAGTGTATATTAAGGTCTTCTCACATGGTAGTAAATGCGCAACAGATGCATTTTTTTAGTACCTAAACTAAATTGTTACCCATAATTGTTTAATCTTTATATCATTTTAAATTTTTTTAATTAAAAACAAATCCTGAGAATATAAAGTCATATCATACCAGGTGCAAAACTTTAGTACCTGACCTCACAAATGCTCTACAGAGTGAATGGACACAAATTCCCACAGTAACACTCCAAAATCTTGTGAAAGCCATCCAAGGAGAGTAGAAACTGTTGTAGCTGTGAAGGGGGGACAATCTCCACATAAAAGTCTATGTATTTGAATGCAATGTCATTAAAGTCTCTGTTGGTGTAGTGATCCGGCATCCCAATACGTTTTTCCATATAGTGTATATAACATATATTGTTGAAACAGGATGTGCTCAGCATTTGTTTACACTGATCTAGAGCGCAGAAATTGTTGATGTCGGTGACCATTCAACTTTGTATTTGTACTGACTGTAAAGAGTAGCAGTAATTCTAAGTAAGATACAATCAGAAGATGGAATATAATATTAATAACAAACCAAGGTCCTAACTTGGATGACAAGAATCAAATAAACAAAGGAGAGGGACATGACACAAAATTTTAGATCAAGAAGCTAGTAAGAAATTCAATAGCTAAAATAGTTCATGTAGCCTAAAGTAAAATGCAAGATGAAAATCAAAGTTGAGGAACTGAAAAGAACTTGTAAGCAGAGATCTATTTAACAATAACAATGCTGTGTTTTTATTTTTATACATCCACAAACTTGGACAACCAGGAAAAAGACAACACTGACCTTTATACCATTGTGATAATGACATCATGTGTGTTGGACACTCCCAGTTGTCATGCCTAACAACAGCTTGACAATCCTGGGTGATACTAATTCAAATATCTATTACCCCCTTGCAAATTTTTCCACTACTTTCACTCTTTCACTTGTGTCTTTAGCTACTGACTTGGGTACACCTGATTTATTCACCTTAGTCTCAGTGCAAAGGTCCTGTCACAAAATATTTTTCATGCAGATAACATTTTACTCTTCCTGAGTAACACTCCATATGACCTTCTCCTTGGTCTAAAATTGTTTGATTCATATCAGTGCTTCTCCACTTACAAGATAAACTGTGTAAATCTACTTGCTTACTTCTTGATTTTTCTCAGTGTAACTTGTTCCATTCCTCCCTCCATCCCCTTAGCAATACTATTCAATATTTAGGTACAAACATCTCCTCCTTGTTGCAAGATACCATTACTCATAGTTACTAAAGAGCTTTCATTAATGTCAGAAGTTCAGTGACTTCCTGGTCATCCTTGAATGAATATTGCTTCTTGTCTGAATTTTACTAGTGCTATGCTTCCTTGTTCTCCTTCAGTTGAGTACTAGTGTCATGCTAAGTCACTTCTTTCAAACTTCTTTGTGGGACAAAACAATACCAACAATAAAACACTTTACACTAATTCATAGCACAGTTGAGGCTGGAGTTTACCTGACTGATTAATAACTTTAATATTGGTTTTATAAGGTACATTGCGACCAGTAGGGAAATAGACATGTCCTTCCTGTTTGTCCTTCATGGTTTTCACTGGAGTTTAATAGTGTGTTGCCAAGTTCTCTTTTTGCTCTCCCTTTTTCAGCAAATAACCTCGGGTCTTAGTCCTAAAATGAGGCTTTTAATCACATATTTATTAGGAACATAGTGTAAGGTGGAGAGGCATCTGGACCATTGTTCAAGGTGGTAAACTTTTAAACCTATATTCAGCAACCCTGCCTTGCATAGTGGTAATGACCCCATTACTTTCCAGCCTTGAGCCTGTAAGGATATTCATATTCTGGATGATATATTTAACAATTCTTGCCTTCAAACACTCCAGTCATTTCAATCAGTTCATACAGTGTATACAATTCCAATTCCATCAGCTTTTAAAATCCACTGTTCATATAAATTCCTCTAGTCGAAAACCATTGTCAACCTTGCATTCAGTACTATGTAAGGCAACTCCTTCAGTTCAGTTTTTAAAAATACCTCTTTGCTTTCAAGAAATATAAATTATCAACAGTACTACTTCAGGTTTATTTACTTATAATCCAACCCATGTACTATAAAGGAGAAGTCTGGGGATTGAAACCTGATTTTGTAACTTTTGTTCTTTGAACACACCTAGCACTTTCATGCACTTGTTTTAACATTGAACTTCAGTGTTTAGATTATAATCTGGTGTGTTTACTTACAGAAGCTCCGAACAGCATAATGAAAAAAATTATGGGAAAACCCCTACTCAGTATATACATGAAAATATCCCTTACATCCATGAAAATATCTCATACATAAATGATACTTTTATGTACGTACAAGATATTTTCATATACGTATGGGATACTTTTACCTACATGTGAGATGTTTTCATGTACTTATGGGATACCCAATTTGTAATTTGTTTAATCTAACTTTATCTCATATGTACGTGAAAACATCTTGTACATATGTAAAAGAATCTCATACGTACATGAAAACATTTTGTACATAATGTGAGCCCTTCCCGAACACCACCAGACTGACACCACATCTTTATAAAAGTACACACGTTCATTCACTCCAAAATGTATAGTCCCGCATAGCACACAGTGCTCCCAGCACCAATCATCCCTTATCCGGGCCTGTCTCACACTGTCTGTGAGCCGCCTTTTCCTCTCTCCACGGGAGCTTCGTCCGACTCCCACTCCCGACTCTAGCTCCCAGACTGTAGGGAGGCGGCCCCTTTTATTCCCACCCAGATGTGCTCCAGGTGCTCCATCTGACGACACTTCCTGGTGTGGCGGAAGTGTCAGGAGAGCACTCAGCAGCACTCCGGGCGTCCCTGGAAGGATAATCCTCCATTGTTCTGGGTGTGGTGGAAGTAGATGTTTCTCGGGCCCTCTGAGACTCAGGGCACCCCCTGGCAGTGGCCACAGTCCCCAATGGGCTTGAGCCTCCTTGCTCCTCTCCCGTGGTCCTCTCCCGATCCAGGGCAGTTGCCCCCTCATGGCCCGGAGAATGTACACGCCACCTCCTGGTCCTTCCAGGCGTCCCGGCTGGGTCTGGCCCCCAGCCGCTTGTGACAATAAGTAAAAGTATCTCGTACATACGTGAAAATATTTCGTACTTATGAGAATGAATCCCATACATAGAAAATATTTTCACGTACAAACGAGATAAGGGCTATTCCATAATTTTTTTCATTGTGCAATTCAGAACTTCAATATATATTTATATTGCATACATTTTGTCTATCAACATTCTTTTTCTTCCATACATCTTTTTGCTATTTACCTTTTTTCACTTATCTTTTTACCATCTAGCACAGATTTTTTTAATTATTGTGAGTATGGAGAAAGACCAGTAAATGACAGACAAAAGGTGAGACAAAACCATGAATAGAGTCAGCAAAGGAATATACTAGGAAGAGAAAGCATTACCCAAAGGCACAACTAAAAATCATACTTGTAAAATAAACAAGATGTCAAAGCCAAAGTACTCTTTAAATGTTTTTCTTTGCGCCTGACACTCTTAGCTAAATTTAAGGCTTCTCCAGTTCAATAGAGGATGAATATATGTGGCAGATGGAAGAATCTCAATGACCTCCCATAATTGAAACAAACCATGAAACTCAAACCGATTATGACAGCAGCAATCCATGCTGTGAGATTTGAAACAAGATTACTGTTCACATGGCCAACTGTAAGTTGCATGCTCTAGAGTAAGCTCAGCGCACAGCTTGGTCATGTTACAACCGGAGGGCCGAACTGACAACGTGGTATACAAAGAGATCCTTAAGAAATAATTATTGCCATATTTTCCCTCACTTTAAAAGGGTTAAATTTTCTTCTTAATAAAAATTTTAATGCAGTACTTCGCCGCTGCGAAGCGCGGGTATTTTGCTAGTATAATGATATATTATTTACCCTATACAACTCAATGCACCTCATGAGAAGATAAACAGACTTGAGCTCTGAGAATTTTGCGTCTCACTTCAGCTACGTTGGTGGGGGATGGGATAGCAGGCTGCTCTCTGCTTGTGCTGATTGACAAATTTTCAAAACAAAGATGATGAAAACGAGGTGCGAAAGAATGTAAGGTGGCCTGGCATTACAACTTTTTTTGTAGGCTTCAGGGATTCTAGTGTTAAGGTAGCAGTGGGGTACCGCTGCTTTCCTGGTTAGTTCTACTGATCTAAGAGGAGACAATAAACAAGCCAATGTCAGAGCCATAAGTCACTACATCACAACTGAAAATATTAACCAGAACTTGAGCAGAGCAAGAAATCTTAAACCGGGAAGTCAAAAAACGAACACTAAAGTAAACCTGCAAACTTAAACAACTCAGAAATGCCTAAGTGAACTTTTATTTCATCTAATTACATCACAAATGTCACACATTCCGGGGAATTTTTAGAATATAAGAAAAACACGCCATTCAGCCCAACAAAGCTCACCAATTTTATCCAGCCAATTCTTCCAAAAGAACATCAACTCAAGTTTTGAATGTCCCTAGAGTCCTACTGTCTACCACATTACTTATTTCATGTATTCTGTATATAGTTACCCGTGTGAAGAAAACTATAATGTTTTTTCTAAATTTAACCTGAACACGTTTTCCACTGTGCCCCCATGTTCTTGTTGATCTCTGTCACCTGTTATTCTCCATTTGCTTAAACTGAAACAGTTCAACACCTTTAATTTTTCCTTGTAACTCACACCCAACAGCCCTAGAATCACCTAGTCACTCTTGTCTGGACTTTTTAAAATGTGTTTTTTATAGTCTGGAGACCAAAATTTGCATGCAGTACTCCAGATGAGGCCTCATCAGAATGTTATAAAGTTTAAGCATAACTTTGTTTGAGTGGCACTCTGTACATAGTGTTATATAATCTAACATTATGTTAACCTTAGTAATGGCTTCTGAACACTACCTCAAAGTTAATAGTGGTAAAGCCACTATGATTTTTAAATCCATCTCATGAGCAGTACTTTCACATTTCAGACCTCAAATGAGTGCTAGAAGAACAGACCCAAGGTTTCCACAACACTGTTCTGTCATCAGACATTATTCCCAGGGCAATCAAGGATGAATACAAGTTCTTAGCCAGGGCTTTAAAACCCAGTCTAGCTATAGTGTCTTTAGGTGAATAGTTAACAAAGGTTTAAGTTATAGGTGTGAGTACAGCCAGAATTATTTCAAGAATTGAAGACAATGAATCAAAATAGAGTGTTGTGCTTTTAAGATGAGCAAGTGCATTAGGTATCCCATCAAACAAACTGGGTTCACAGTATAATTACTATGACAAATGGGCAGCTAGGACTGTTTAGTCTGTTGTTTTTTATTCTTTAAGTACCCCTACAGATGACTGTTCAGGTATTGCATGTGCCCCAGAAGAAACACATTTCCGTTTCAGAGTGAAAAAAAGATTATGCAATATACATACTGTATTGCATAATCTTTTTTTGTTTTTTTCTATGGTTTTTTGTGTTTTATTTAATTGTATTTTTGGATTTATTTAAATTTAAATTATAAATGTGTACAGTGCTCTGAAACAGAAATGTGTTTCTCTCATTTAAAAAAGAGCATCTATGGAAAAAACCCACAACACATGCATTTTGGGATTTAAAGGATAGGAAATAAAGTGACACCACTGAAACAAACTGAACAAAAGACACCTGAAAAAATTCAGACCTAAAAATATAATGTACCAGACACCTGAATCATAGGTCCACCTGGAAACTACTGTGGGATAATGATGATACCGAAATTCCAAAGACAATATTTTGAAGAGTGACGATATTCAATACCATTTTCATTATCATAGATGAGGGGTAAAATTGAAGATCAAAATTTCTTATTTAAAAAAACTATGTAAAGAAAACTAGACTCCTCTCAAGATTTTGCACTTGTTCAAAATCCACTTCTTCTTCTTTTGGCTGCTCTCGTTAAGAGTTGTCACAGCGGATCATCTTCTTCCATATCTTCCTGTCCTCTGCATCTTGCTCTGTCACACCCATCACCTGCATGTCCTCTCTCACCACATCCATAAACCTTCTCTTAGGCCTTCCTCTTTTCCTCTTGCTTGGCAGCTCTATCCTTAGCATTCTTTTCAAAATATACCAACCATCTTTTCCCTGCACATATCCAAAACAATGCAATCTTGCCTCTCTGACTTTGTCTCCAAACCGTCCAACCTGAGCTGACCCTCTAATGTACTCATTGCTAATGCTATCCATCTTCGTCACACCCAATGCAAATCTTATCATCTTTAACTCTGCCTCCTCCAGCTCTGCCACCTGCTTTTTGGTCAGTGCCACTGTCTCCAACCCATATAACATAGCTGGTCTCACTACCGCCCTGCAGATCATCCCTTTCACTCTTGCTGATACCCGTCTATCACAAATTACTCCTGACACTCTTCTCCACCCATTCCAACCTGCCTGCACTCTCTTTTTCACCTCTCTTCTGCAATCCCCGTTATTCTGTACTGTTGATCCCAAGTGTTTAAACTCATGTACCTTCACCAACTCTACTCCATTCTCACCATTCCACTGAACTCCCTTTCATTTACACACATGTATTCTATCTTGTTCCTACTGACCATCATTCCTCTCCTTTCTACAGCATATCTCCACCTCTCCAGGGTCTCCTCAACCTGCTCCCTACTATCTCTACAGATCACAATGTCAGCAGCAAACATCATAGTCCACAGGGACTCCTGTCTAATCTCGTCTGTCAACCTGTCTATCGCCACTGCAAATAAGAAAGGGCTCAGAGACGATCCCTGATGTAATTCCACCTCCATCTTGAATGCATCTGTCACCTAAATTCTACTACTGTTTCCCACTCACTTTTTCCAGTGCTTTTCCCCACTCTTTCCACTTCTCTTTTTTGTTCAAAATCCACTAAAATTTCAAAAACAACAACATTGCACTCCCCTGTGAATATTAACAATAGTTTGATATTGTCATAATATTTGTCCTGAACAGGGTTGAAGGGGGTGCTGGAACACATCCTGTCTAGCACAAGAGGCAAGGCAGGAACAAACCCTGGACAGGGTGCAAGGCAAACACACACACACACGCATACACACACCTACATACAAATTAGAGCTAATTTAGCATTGCCAATCCAACTAACCTGCAAGTTTTTGGACAGTGAGAGGAATCTGGAGCACCCGGAGGAAACCCATGTTGACACGTGGACAACATGCAAACTCCGCACAGGGAAGAAACAGGATGCAAACCAAGGTCTCCTTACTGTGTGGTAAGATTAATGTTGATGAAGGCAATTGTTCTTGAGGTAGTGTACTTGTTTAAAAACCTCTGACACTGTCACACAATCACAAGACTTTAAAATCCAAGTAGTGAAATCTTCTGTAAACATCACTGTAGCCTAAAGCAGCGATTTCCAAACTTTCTTGACATCCCAACAAAACAGACAGGGAAAGTACCTGATTAAACACTTAACAAGGCACCAAGTTGAAAAAGTGGAGGAGTACATTTCTTTCAGTATTTTGTCTTTCAAAAGTCTTTGTATAGACTTTATGGCCTTCAAGAAACAAATTAATATTGTCAGTCAGTCAGTCATTATCCAACCCACTATATCCTAACACAGGGTCACGGGGGTCTGCTGGAGCCAATTCTAGCCAACACAGGGCGTAAGGCATGAACAAATCCCCGGACAGGGCACATGTACACACACACCCACACACCAAGAACACAATAGGGACAATTTAGGATCGCCAATGCACTGAACCTGCATGTCTTTCGACTGTGGGAGGAAACTGGAGCACCCAAAGGAAACCCACGCAGACACGGGGAGAACATGCAAATTCCATGCAGAGACGATCCGTAAAAGCGAACCCAGGTCTCCTTACTGCAAGGCAGCAGCACTACCACTGCGCCACCGTGCCACCCAATTAATATTGTCATTATTATTATTTCACTTGTTTACATCACATTTAAATTTCCTCTTTTATAGCTCTCATTAAAGAATTTAGTTTATTACTTATATTACACGGCTTGTACACTATTCTTGTTGAAGAGGAAAGTAAACACTTTCTGACAAGTAGAATTTTTGAAAAATCTTTAAATAAAGTTTAATGTCAACTTTGAAAGAACACCCTGCAAATTCAAAAATAAAACATAACACACTTTTCAACTAAGAATTCAGGGTCCAGAAGCAAACGACAGAAGAAGCAGCTTTACCAGTGAAGACTGTGTAAAATCAAAAAGAGAAATGACAAGCAATGGTACAGAAGTAAAAAGGGACAATCACACCTTAACGTGCCGGTGCTAAATCAAAAGGGGCAATGATTTCCACAGGACTCTTTCGTTTGAAGGCTGCAGTTCTCTCAGTTAATTTTGAACAGCAACACATTAAGTGAGAGGATGTGGGGCTGCTGCTCTTTGTGGAGAGCAGTGTGTGTGTGTATGCAGTGTGGACTATGGCCGGCAACTTATCCCGACCAATACCCCCAAGCCACCAGATGGAGCCCTCCCTGCAATGTGGAGATGCCCCGAATTCCAGTAGAGCATCATGGACCTTGGAGTTTTAATTCACAGCCCTGCTGGATACCACGGGGGCTGCCAGAGGACGCCGTGGGGAGGCTCAAGGACTTATATTTTCCATACAGCTCGGAAGTACGTCCCAGTCACGGAGACAGAAGAAATGACGTACTTCTGGGTTGAAGAAAAGGAGTTTTCACCAGGTCAAGAAGTATAAAAGGACTGTGGGAGATCCCAGCAGTGAGCCGAGTTGGGAGAAAGGGTGACTGAGCTGCTGGGAGCTGTGGAGGTTTTGGAGTATTGTTTCTTGAGAATTTTATTGATTTATTATAGTATAGTGGACGTGGAGGTGTTTTGTGCACTTTATTACACAAATAAATGTATTATTTGGACTTTTATCTGGTGTCTGGCATCAGGTCTAAGGCTTCAAGGGGACAACAGCGCCCCCTATCTGTCACAGCAGTATTCTATGAGTCTGAACTCGCTGCCAAAAGAAGGACCAAGCAGGAAAGTGCATTTGATACAAATAGAATCAGTATCATGGAAAATGACTATTGGTACCGTTTCAAAATTTCAGAATGGATTTTTATTCATATATGTTTTATACAACACTACTGGAAACAGAGAAAAAAATGTATGCCATTACTTTCATCTCTTCCTCTAAAACCTGCTTTACAACTATTTGGTGTTTGTTGCCCCTCATACAACTGCACCTAAGCTACAATAGTGCATTTCAAAGTGGTGAAAACATGAGTCCTTAACTATGTTTCAATCACATCCTCATTTTCTTGTTGTTCTACAGCAAGATAAATGTACAATAAGTCTTCCAATTCTCACCAAAATGTAAAAGGAAGGCAACATCAAATTGACAGTGATATGCAAAAGAATAAACTGAGCAACTTTAAACATGAAACTGATGTTGAATGTTAGACAAACATAAAAATGGAAGAAAATTTTAAAATTGAATTGACTGGCTTATGTTTTTGCAAGTGACAGCTTAAGAAATACACAAAATGCAACAGAAATACAAGTGAATGAATACTGTACCTTGTTTACCTGTAAGGAACACACACCTGACAAAAGGCAATCTTCACATCCAGGATAGGTTCGCTGCAGTAATACAAGAAATGGCGGCTCAGAAATACCTGAGAAGAAAATCAAGAGGAAAAGCATTGTTACGACGTATGCATTAAATATAACTCATATTTCAACAAAAGAACTGCATGTAAAATGAACCATTACTAAACAAATTTAAGCAAAATTTTGTTTACTTCTTGTTCAACTCTGACTACTATATTTTTGCCACAAAATTTGACACTCTGTTTTAACAAAGTAAAACAAAACTATGTGCAGTGTTGATCTCAACGCTACAAAAAAGACAAAGCAGCACCAGAAAAAATCCAACGAAGAGTGACTAGACTGATTGCAGAAATGCAGAAAAAACTAAAAGAGCTGAGCCTTTCCAGTTTAAGCAAAAGAGGATGAAGAGGTAAAATGATTGAAATGTATAAAATTATGAAAGGAATAAGCACAGTGTATCAAGAATGTTATTTTAAATAAGTTCATCAGGAACATTGGGACACAGTTGGAAAATCATTAAGGACAAATTTCGCACAAACATTCAGACATTTTTTTTTACACTGAGCAAGAACCAAGTAGACGGTAGGACTTTAGAGACCTTCAAAACTCAACTGTTATGTTGAAAACTCAACTCATGTTGTTTTGGACAAAATGAGTGGATAGGACTGTCAAGCTTTGTTGAGCCAAATGGCATGTTCTTGTCTAAATCTAATGTTTTAATAAAAACATATTTTACACTAGGAAGTGGTAAGTGCTAAGTGTTCCTGAGTTCAAGTTGCACACTGTGTTGTTGTCTACATGTCGTTAGTTTGTATGAGGTTTTCTCATATTATTTCCGTTTTCCCTCTTACGTTCCCAGGATGGGTCAACTGGCAATTTCAAAATGGCCCTGTATAGGCAAGTGCATGCGTGGCCCTCCAATGGACTGGCACTCTGTTCACGGCTGGTTAACACCTTATCCACAATGCCACTGAGATAAGCTGTGAAACCCCCATAACCCTAAACTAGACTAAGCAGGTTTAAAAAAAGAAATGGTACTCTTGTGTTTAATGAAGAAAGTGATATGAACAACAGAAACAAAGAAGGAAATCACTCACGAACTAAAAGAATTTTAATCACTGTACAATTTAATAAGAGGTTTTAAAGCAAATGATTAATTCCATTGCAAAGAGTGGCCACACAACAAGCTAGACTTGGGTTCAAGAAGTAACTGTTCTATTGATGGACTTAATTCTTGCTCACTTCATTTGAAAAAGGCTTAATTGTCTAATGAAGTTGATAGCAGGCACTGAACAGGACTGAACCCATTAAAAAAGGGAAAACAACACTGAAACCCTACAAACAATGACGAGACTTAAAAAAATAGACTTCAATTCTGAGTACAGAAGTACAGTTTAGTGTGCTTACAATGAATAATTGATTGGTGATAAACAGTTGGGAGGCACAATGGCCAAAAAGTATCATAAAAGAGCTGTGAGAAAACAACTCACAACACTAATATTATACTGTATGTGTTGAAATTATGAAGAATTGAGCAGTAGAAACAATGACACTAAAGAGAATGTGTAAGCTGATACAACATTTCAGTTTAATCTTGGTATAAATACACTATCTATCAATCTATCTATCCTCTTAAAACTAAAAGGTGCCACAGCAGTTTGTCAGAGTGATGCCATAGGGGAACCATGTTTTGTTCCCAAAAGACCCATCCCACAGAAAGAACCTTTATTTATTTAGATCTGTAACAGGCTCTTTACAGCAAATAAGTCTGTTTACATCTCTTGCACAACCCCAATTAAAGATCAACAGCATGATAAAACAAAAAATATATAAACAGGATCAACTGTTACCAGAAGCCACCCTGTAGATGAAATGAAGCCAAAGTCAAAGTAACTAAAAAGAAAAAGAAAAAGAATATACCAAGGGACAGAAAATAGTATGTTTGTAAAGAAAATGGAGCACAAATACAACAGAAGTGGAAAAAATTCTTAATAAAGAACCTTACAATGGCACTCTTTGTTCTGTGGTAATAGGTATCTTTGTGAAAAATGTTAATCTTGAATGACTTTTTTAATTTATATTATATTTTTATTTATTTATATGCTTTACATGTAAAACTCTTCTATGAAACTACTTAAAACTAACCATTGTACAAAAATCTTCCTAAACTACTGTTGGAATAAATTTATTTGTCATGGGCTATTTTTATATTAATGCACTAGAATAACATATGCAGGAATCCATATATGACAAATGTCAGATGTCTGCCTCCATTTAACAGAGATGTCACTGTGAAGCCCAAATACTCAAATGTAACTGCAGTCATCAGAGAGATGTCTGTCCTGGATAGATATTGCCGCCCTAGGTTAGCTATAACTTGTGGGCGTAGCCTATGGACTATGAAATTGTGAAACATAGGGCCATGTTCAGTCAACACTGTTACAGCATGACATAAAGCCGCATTTATGTAAAAGAATTTATTTTCAAGCTCATGTGGACAAGTGTTAATATGACTGTCATGTCATGATCAGATGGCAATTCTAAAACCTTCATTTAGACAGAAACATTGGCACTGAAACCAAAGTTTTTCACAGCCACTGATTCTTAATTCATAGTGACTCAAACAGCACTCCAGTTCCATTAAGATAAATGATGTTAGGCTTCCTAGCCCATAGTGGCATCCCGTTTCACATGCTTAAACTAATGGAGACAGAGGTCAACATTTTTGGTGGTACTGAAATGACCCTTGATGGCTCTTCAGATGAAGAACAATTCAAGTCTTATGGTCTCACTCACAAAGATTAAGATAGTAATCAATTATATTATTTAGACAATAGAGGAGACTAAAGTATCTGGAAGAAGCATACAGGCAAAGGAAGAACATGCAAACTCCACAAAGACAGTGTTTAAATGGCATGTAAATTCTTTTGTCCCAACTTGGAGGCAGCATCACTGAACCCTGAACCCACTTTGTCCTCTTTTCAGAATAAAATGTCACAACTGACAGTTGCTTCAGCTATGTACATGTAAAGTCTGTTTCTGTTTCAAAAACTAATTACTGATTAAAAGTGAAAAATTACCTAAACTTTGTAAACCTATATGTGAAAAAACTTCTTCATAGAATAGACTTCATTTTATACATTGTAGCCGAATAAGCAATACAGGAAAACATTTAAGTTGTTCTGCGTTTGGCTGGCGCACTGCCCAAGGTTTGTTTCCTGCCTTGCTCCCTGTGTTGGCTGGGATTGGCTCCAGCAGACCCCCGTGGAGTTAGGATATAGCGGGTTGGATAATCGATGGATGGATGGATATCAATCATATAAGATACTTTGAAAACACCAAAACAAAGGGACTTTTACAGCGGTTCTGAAATAGTGGATTAATGTAAAATTAATAAATTTGATTTCACACAGAAAAAGAATGCTAGGACAAATGTACTGTAAAAGAAAGGAGGGACAAATTTGGAAAATTAAAGCACCAGGATTTTGTGACATTTAAAAACTGAATTTGCTTGACTCATCCATTAAATGTACTGTATTATTCTTTTGTCAAAGTATTTTTAACTGGCCAAAAATGAAAATATCTCTCTATTATATAAAAAAATCCTGGGACAAGACATGACTTTTTCAGAGGGATACTTTCAAGTCCCACGAGACAAGACTTTGTGTCAAGAGATTTAATCATGCCTGGAGCCGGAAATAAAAGACAAAGAGTAGATGACAAGTAGAACATCATAAAGAGGTGTAAAAATGTTGGCGCGATACACATGCAGAGCAGTTTAGAGAGAATGAAAGTACTAAAATTCAAAAGTCTCAAAAAAATTATAGTAAAGATCGCATTAGCGCAAACGGCAATTATTACTCAGTGAAATATCAGAACAGCGAAAAGAGATATTGTTCAGATTTAAACTTTAAGTCGGAGACTTGTAGATCATCTAATTCGTGCTGCCATCAGGGAAAAGTGGCGTTTCTTCCCAATCAAGAGGCCTATCCACAAGAATCAAAAGATTTGTTGTTTGGTGAAAGTCAAATCCACAAATGCGAGTGGCAGAAATGCGAAGTGGATGGAGTATAGCACAGGCTAAAGGGTTGGCGAGCAAAGCAAGCAGGGGCGAAGCCTCCCTAGTAAATCTTATAAATCTTGTAACCCTTATAATTTTAAATGTTACAAACCTAACAGAGGAATTTTTTAAAAAAGAGATTTTGAAAGAATTTAGTTACAAAAATGGCTGTAAAAAGTTTATTTACATTAAAATATCCTGATTTATCTTCACACTAACTCATTCAACCATACAGACATAATAATGTTTTAATTTTTATTTTTTAGTATTGATTGATATCAGAGAATATATTTGGAATGTGTACATGGCAAGATAAACCAGGTAGTTATGATGATATTATCATTTAGAAAATCTTTACTGAAATCCCCCCCCCCTCCCCAAGATTAAAAAATTCCCCCATCTGTTGTTACACTGGGAGAACCCCAATTCTATCACACATTAAAATTCAAGTCCTGCATTGTATTATGATATTTATGAATGCCAATAACGTTTTCCTTAAATGCTAGATGGGTGAGAATTTCATGGATCTAAAGTTGCTGTTAATATTTGTATTTACATATTTTACATATTTTATATTATCTTACAGAAAAAGGTAAAATGTTGTTCATGAGTAATGGAGGTTGCTGTCAAGTGGAGGAAATGACGTAGCCCAGAAATGCAAAAAGTTGCAATGCCAGCTGGGTTGTCTTGTTTAATTCTATCAAAATGAAAACGAAAACATTATGTAAATGCAGGACCTTATCCACAAGACAGTGAAACAAAAACAGCATCAATGGGTAAAGAATAGCCAGGAGGGAGCTCCTCCCTGTGGTCATCTCAGTCCAATAGTAGAACCCCTCTTTCTGGAGAGCATGTGTTTTATAGAGGTCTGACCAGAAGGGGCAGAGTCAGTTGCCCTCACAAGGCATCATCTCGGAGCTGTGGGGGGAAGGGAGGTGACATGGTTAGTGACAGTGCCCATTCTCATCCTGGGGTGGTAGGTATAACATACATCTGATGAGCCTGGAAGGTGCTCTACGGACACGCATACATGACAATGTACTATTAAAAGAAAAGTAATTGAATGGGATTGATTTGCCATGCTATCGAAGAGGTATTGTGCATCATGAAATTTCAATGGTATTGGTATTAAATACAAAAATATGGTGTTGTTCCGTTCTTAGATGGAACACTAACAATATTAGAGTGGCCACCTTAGAGCTCTAACCTTAATATAAATGAAACTGTGTGGAATAAAATGACAAGGGGAAAAACAACATTGGTTAAAATAAATTATGCAAATCCTCCTAGGTGTACATGAAAAAATGAAGCATCACTATACCCAATTTAATTGCTTTCAATTCAATCTAAGGGAATCCATACAAAATTCTATTTTAAAACTGAAAATCTTCTTGCTACTTTTTATTGAATCAATGTTTAAGTGTGTGTTCTAATATGTAGTGTTTTCACATGCTAATTAACACTTTACTTCCCAAATAACCAGTTTTTAAACAACTTTCATAGATAGCCTAAGAAAGTATTGTATAATCCATAGAACCTTCCTTTTTTCCTACAATAAGGGGAATTCACACAATGTGCAGGAAACCTATTGCTTCAGCATGTGTATCCTAAAAAAGTAAAACCTCTCAATGCAGCTGGAGCCATTATGCTTAGACTCAACACTAAATTAAAACCAGTGGGTGACTATTAAAAAATGCATTTGGTTCAGCTTTGCTTCCCAGAGTTATTCTGCCTATGCTATGGCTCAGATGCCACCTTGTCCATTGGCATTCTGCATTTCCAGGATATTCTAATAGTTGCCATGGCACATATAACTGGTATTATTTTGATTTATTTGCTGACATTCTTGTATGTAATAGCAAAACTGGTCCATGGCAAAACATGGTCATTCAATACAAAAAAGTGAAATGCCTTTTGTTACCCTGTTGTGTGGCTAGTAAATACTCAGCCGTGCTTCTTTTTTCACAGACAAAAGCAGAACACTTTTATTTTAATATAAACAATTTATTGTATAATGTAATTAATTTTGGGTGGCACGGTGGTGCAGTGGTAGCGCTGCTGCCTCGCAGTTAGGAGACCTGGGTTCGCTTCCCGGGTCCTCCCTGCGTGGAGTTTGCATGTTCTCCCCGTGTCTGCGTGGGTTTCCTCCAGGCGATTCTAAATTGGCCCTAGTGTGTGCTTGGTGTGTTGATGTGTGTGTGTGTGTCCTGCGGTGGGTTGGCACCCTGCCCGGGATTTGTTCCTGCCCTGTGTTGGCTGGGATTGGCTCCAGCAGACCCCCGTGACCCTGTGTTCGGATTCAGCGGGTTGGAAAATGGATGGATGGATGGATAATTAATTTTCATTTAGTTTATTCTAATTGTGTGTGTCAGAATATAGCATAAAAATATAATTTTGTCTTTGTCTGAGGCATACTGAATGGCTGCCTGCTACTGCAATCTCCTACTAAATATCACATTGCAGTCTTTGGATATCTGCTTCCAAGAAGCTAATTGAAACCTAATTTTTATGTTCTCTTTCAGGACTGTAAATTTCTAAAATATCATGCAAATCTAATCCTTTAAACAGATAAAAATGGATTAGGAATGTTACATTATGCAGATATTTTGTGGTATTTCTGGGGCTGAAATGTGAACATTGCTTGTGTCCACTTTGTTGTACACCAAGTGAATAAAATTCAAAATTTTTATTATCGTCTTATATAAAGCAATTACAATCTGAAATAAAAAATGAATATGAGGTAAAAGAAAGAACCATACCAAAGTGGATAAAACTGGCTAGGCAAGCCATCATTCTTTACAATTTTAATCTCCACTATTGTCAACTACCATAGTTCATCAATTATCAACAGAGAGACATTGTTGGTTTCGATTTATGTTTAACCAGTTTCTACCTTGCTCTTTGTGTGTTTTTAACAAATCTACATTTATGTGTGTACCAGTTCTGCATTTAGTAATTACTAAAACCTATACTTGTATTTGTAACTAAGAATTGTTCACAGAGATCTGCGCCTGCACTCAATGAAGAGTACTATGCAAAAAAAAAAAGAAATTGTGTTGTATTGTATAATTCTCTGAGACCAGGAAAATTATATGCCAATGTGGTGCATCACAGCTCATCACTCATGAAGTAAACAAGAAATTAGCATTTGCAATTAAGTTTACAAAACTTTAAAAAAGGGAAACACATCCAAAACGGCTAGCTTTAAACATGTTTGTTTGACATGCAAATATGAATATTTGATTATTTTTTATTATATTTTTTAAATGATAATAAACCTGAACAAGGCTTCAGGTAGCAAAATCAACAATATCAGATGTGTATGTGGAGAAAACCAGTAGCACTTGCTACCAGACATGTAAAACGGCAAATTATGGGATGTAATGAGAATAGATTTCTTTAATTCCACCCGTGGGGGGTAAATGCTAACATTATTCAAAGTTATTGTCTGTTTTTACCTAAATTTTTATTACTCTTTAATTTAATATTGTTTTTTGTATCAGTATGCTGCTGCTGGAGTATGTGAATTTCCCCTTGGGATTAATAAAGTATCTATCTATCGATCTACAGTGCATCCGGAAAGTATTCACAGCGCATCACTTTTTCCACATTTTGTTATGTTATAGCCTTATTCCAAAATGGACTAAATTCATTTTTTTCCTCAGAATTCTACACACAACACTCCATAATGACAACGTGAAAAAAGTTTACTTGAGGTTTTTGCAAATTTATTAAAAATAAAAAAATTGAGAAAGCACATGTACAGATTTGGGTCTGTCACAAGCAAAAGCTGAGCTGCTGGGTTCAAGACTGCAGGAATGATGTTTGCTGTCACCAGGTGTTTCAAGGCCAACATCATGATATAACCACATTTTTTGCACAAGTCAACAGTCTCTGTTTCTGTTGTGACATTGAAGGATTGTTCTCAGCCTTGGGTTGTGATCACAACCCGGAAGAGTGGCGTCTCTTCATTGATTCGTCAATGTTAAGCCTGAAAGTTGTTCTGCTACACAATGGTAACATTTCTCCTTCAGCACCTGTTGGCTATGCAGCACACATGAAAGAAACATATGAGAATATGGAACTGTTGCTGAAGCACGTCCTGTATAGCAGGTACAACTGGAATATCTGTGGAGATCTTAAAGTCGTTGCTCTGTTACTAGGACTCCAGCTTGGCTATACAAAGTACTGTTGTTTCATCTGTGAATGGGACAGCCGTGCCAAAGAGTCGCACTATTCTCGACAGAACTGGCCACTCTGTAAAAAGTTAGTTCCAGGACAGAAAAATGTGGCATGTGTGCTTGTCGACCCAGCAAAGATATTTTTGCCCCCTCTTCACATAAAACTGGGACTCATGAAGAATTTTGTAAAAGCACTGAACAAGGAAGGCAAAGGTTTTCGTTATTTAAGACAGATATTCCCAAGAATAACTGACGCCAAGATCAAAGAGGGTATTTTTGTTGGCTCCTAGATCAGACATGTTTTGAGTGACAAGCGGTTTGAAGATCTGTTAGTTGGGCTGGAAAAAATTGCCTGGAAAGCCTTCAAAGACGTTGTTGACAATTTTCTGGGCAATTACAGAGCCCCAAAGTACATTCAACTGGTAGACAAACTTCTCAATGCATACAAGACAATGAAGTGCAACGTGTCACTCAAGATTAATTTCCTCCACTCACACTTGGACTTCTTCCCCGCAAATCTTGGTGCTGTCAGTGACTAACACAGTGAAAGGTTTCACCAGGACATTGCTACGATGGAGAAATGATACCAGGGCAACTGGAATCCATCAATGCTTGCTGACTACTGTTGGACACTGCAATGTGATGCACCAGACATTGAATACAAAAGAAAATCAGGAGCAAAACACTTTTAATTCTGTTAAATTTAATAGCTTTTGTGAAACATAAACGTGACTAAATACGTTATTGTCAATAAACATAAAAATGTCTATTTCTCAGAGTTCCTACATGATATAGTAAAACCGAAACTATATTTGTGAATACCCAGTAGGTACCTGTCACAATCAGCAAAAACTTTTCACTTTTTTACAAGGTAAGATGTCCAGTAGACTCATGTTATTATGTATTAAGTTTACACACATATTCACCTGTCCCTGAATAAAGTTTAAAGTCTAATTATTGAAATTTTGTTTTTTTAATGAAGCCTAATGTAATCACATACAGTATTTGTCTCATGTAAGTTCATAGTAGACACAAGTTTTTAATACATCTGGATCATACCTTCATAATTGTGGATGTAGCTTTAAAAAATAGAGTTTGAAGCCCTTTATAGCTCCTTACGTTTGGCACAATGCTTAAATAATATGACTATGCGACTTACATCATTTGCCATAACTCTGGGCATGTCTTGAAGCGATCGGGTGAAAAATGCCATAGCTAGTCCGGTTTGATCTCAGTGCCAGAAGTGCAGTAGCCGGCTGATGCGAAATTCGGAAGAGTGTGTGCATATAGCCTTTTGTCTTTAAAAACGCTTTGCAAAACTAGTGAAACAGTCAATTAAACTTTTTCTAGAACTGAGCTAAATTTTAGCCATTGAGCACATTTTTTTAGTATACACTGGCTACAACAGCTGGGGACATGAAAATGTTCAAACTTACAATTTAATGAAGAGTGACCTAAGGACCTAAAACAACCAAGCTTACTGTTAAAGCAAGTCCCACTGTTTCAAATTTATGAATGTGGTTTACTGACCAGTGTGTATTGTATTGCAGCATCTGCTCTTACTGAGCCTCTTTATAGTTATCTTTATAGTTATCTCTATTCAGTAAAACCTTGGATTGTAGTAACTTGGTCTGCGAGTGTTTTGCACATATACACTTTGCCTGCCGAGCGTCACGTGATCACAGCTGAGCTGACGGTTCTTCTCACTCTGTGGGATTGTGGGTAATAGTCTCCCATGATCGGTCTCAGTCGGCCTGCCTTACTCATGTAGTCAACATCTGTACAAGCGGATACTGTTTACTATAGCATTGTGTGCGAGCAATGAATCTGTTTAACCACGATGCAATGTCACATTTTCGTGAAATCCTCAAAAGGAGGCAAAAGCAACTGTCATTGGATAGGTTCCTTGCTAAAAGTCGCCAAAAAAGAAAAAGATTCGAGTGAGCCAACGGACAGCAGTGACTCCGTTAGTTATAGTGAAAGTCATCCTGCACAATAACCCCCCTGCTCCTCTTCTCTCTCGTCTCCCTCACACCAGCCACAATTCTTTTCAAAGGTAAAGTGCCCTTTAATTTGTTTTATGTATCTTTACTTTATGTTTTGCATTAATCATTTTTATATGAATATTTTTGGGTTGTGGAACGGATCATCTGAGTTTCCATTATTTCTTGTGGGGAAATTCGCTTTGATATACAAGTGCTTTGGATTACAAGCACATTTGCGGAACGAATTATGCTCACAAACCAAGGCACCACTTGTATATATAAAATCCAGCCTTTGTCTGTCTGTCCATTTTCAAGAGAGAACTACTTAACGAATTTGGATCAGGTTTTTTCTATAATTTGCTTGAACATTCCGGTTGATTTTGCGACTTCTCTTATAGCGCTAAGTATCATAGTTCGCTTGCAGGAGCGATTTATTCGCGCAAATCCAAGAGAGAAGCTGTGGGCTGAGGGGAGGGGGAAGCAGGACATCAGGATTGGGGAGCCGGGCAGGACCCTCCTCACTCACACGCAAGCCTCAGTTCGAATTGGTGTACCTCTTGCCACATTTTGGAGCATACCTTTCCTCTGCTTAGCTAGCAATACCTGTTTGTTTATTGATTTTTAAAGTTTGTCCTGTTTCACTACTACGGACAGCTAGAAGTTTATAAACTGGTGTGAGGGAATACTGGTTTTCTAAATAATGTGATCTTATGCAATCTTATGAGCCTAGGTTGATTGCTCACCCACTAAAGATGGATCAGATGCATGGTCTCTAAACAGGAAAATCACTCAGGATGGAGCTCTCTGTCCCAGCTGCTATCCTCCCTAAGATGGCATTGCCGGGACACTAACTAAGGACATTGTGAAATATAAGTAGGGAGTTGTTCAATTTAGATAAACTGAGACATTCATCAGTGAGCAATAGATCGGGCTGACTAGCTGTGATATAGCTTTCTTATGTAATACAAAGCACGTGTTTCAGCATGCCTGTATGCCAACTGCCAGTTATACCAAGGTAAGTACTTTTTCAGCTGCCATTTCTGAAAACTGTGATGTTTCAATGGGCATTAGGGATTCAATTTTTTTTCTACCACCATGAACTTTTAAACAGTGTTAAGGGATTTCTTGTTCCAAAAGGTGATTTTTGTTGAAATATTTGACAACTGAGCTTTGCTTCATCATAGCTTTAAGATTTGCCATTCCAGCATATAAACTGCCTAAATATCTACCACAAAACTCTCCATGAACTGCATTAGTGAGGGGGCAGGCATAAGATATCAAAATCAATTTAGTAATTTTAATGTCATTTTAAGATTCCCTTGTTAATTACAGCAATCTGTAATAAGTGTATAAGGCATGTACAGAATAATTATGCACATTTGGTTGGGCCAAGGCCAATATATAGCTTCGAACTGCTTTTATTTCTAGTTATTTCTGCTTTCAAATATGCTTTAAAACTTAAAAGAAGGAAATCTTTGTAAAAAGTGTGGATTTTATACCAAGTAATAATAGTCTTAATATACCACATCAATATCATCTTAGGGATCTGATTTCCACCATAGCCCCCTTTTGTCATATGTGCATATTGCATGACAGTAGTATTGTGACATGTTCAGAGAACAGTGAAATTCTTAATCATATGTCCAAGCAACATGTCGTCACTTTCTGATACTGTGATAGGTATGTCATTTAATTTCTGCTGCTTTAACATGACAAACTATTGGAACAGGCATAGAGGATTATAAGGTCTCGTGGTGCCAGGCTTTTTTGTAAAATGCAGTAAGTGGCAGAACCCTCAGTTTTTCATATGGCTTGTACTATTCATTGTAACAGCAATTGCATCATCACATAACAGAGGCTACCCTCATTTTCTTAACCCCCAGAATACAGAGATACTATAATGCTCTGCATGATCTTGTGATATCAGGTGAGGAGCGTAGCCAGATATACTTGAATGCAAGTGGCGGGGTCTCGATGCGTCAGGCGGAAGGCTGCTCTACCAGCTAATGAAGTTCTACAGTGTTGTGACTGTATATGCGCGGGATTGATTATTATGCTCCACATGGATGTTTTCAGGGTGGTGTTCAAGGTACGTTCACATACAGTATGCATATTTTGCCGATGTTGGCGGCTAAGCAACTTTGTCTTTCTTCTGAGTTTTCGTTCTGCTGACGTGCTCGCCTCGCTTGTGTTATAAGCAGCTAAGCGAGTTTTCTGTTTCCTCAGAGGCGGAGCCCTTACCCCGACACCACCTCTCATTTCCAGGCCGGACAGACACACACACTTCCACGTGTAGACATTTATATATAAGAAGGTATTTCCCAAGGCCGTTTTATAAAACACTTATTAACCCTAACCTGATTTATGACACTGCTTTAGTTCTTGAATAATACATTATTAAATACAGAGCGGACTAAATAAGAAGAAAATTTGAAAAAAATTTAATTCTAAGCTATAATGATAAGAGATATTGGAAAATTTCAAAACAGTATGGACTTCCTCCTGATGCCATACCAGGACCAAAAGAGGCAAGCTTTAATAATAAATGAGACAACATATGCAATTTTACAAAGCAGGCATGATGATTCAGTTTCCTCACAGCTAAGATGACGCAACAGTTCCCTTTGTTATTTTTAAAAGTGGCCAATTTGTTGTCTCACTGCGATTTAAGACATAGTAATTAACTCCAGACTCTCATAACCTTTTGTGTATAAAACTCCCTTGTATCTTCTCCATCTTCATATAAGTAAGCTTTGAAAACATGATTATTTTGAAGCTGTGTTTTAATTGTCTAGAAAGCAGAGATCTAAGGCGTTGGACAGCATGAGGCACCTGTTTTTTTTAAAGTACTCATAGAAATTCTATTTTTTCAATTAATTATATTCTACAACTCAATTATAAGACATAAAAAGAGGTTGAGTACCTTTAAGTTATCCTATAATTACAAAGCCTGTAAAAACAAGCCAAATGGAAGCTGAAATGTACTATTAAATATTCTGCAGACACTTAACAAAAGTGTCTAAACAAAAATATACAAGGCTAATGATATCTGAAGTTTGTTGGTTAATAATATCTGAAGACTGCTTTATATGCAGTCAAATCTCATCAGTGACTCATTTCCACAATAATCAAGGTTTTATTATTAGCATAATTATGCAGTTGTATTTGCTTGAATGCTTCCATGTTAACACTAATGGCATTTCCACATTTTGTGTAATATAAATATGAGGAGTGGACTTCAGTTAGCTACTGATCTCTCATTTTCTGTTGAAATTTTATCATTTCATCTAATCAACAAAGATACAATTAATAATTCAATGGAATTTATATTCCTGCTGATGCAATCTGCATGACTCCCTTTTTTGTTGAATAGATTTGTATATTTTAAACGTGTAATGTCATGATCTTTTAAGAAAAACACTTTGATAAATTAAGGTATTATTAATCGTATAAACTATGACAGACCCTAATCTTCCAAAACATTTGGTACTGTTTATACATGAAAATGCCACAATTAAACATGTGAGGAGATTAAAAAATTGGTTGACAGGAGGAGACTGATTCTTGAACAGGGATACATTTATAGCATATGATGGTGAGCAAAATATGACAAGTATAGCAAGTGCTCGATCAGTGGGCTCATCCTTTAACATCAGTGTAAGGAGTGTGTTGCAAGGGCACCCAGCTCCTAACAAAAGCAGGTGAAGAACAGAAAACAAGGAGATGACCTAGCCACAAACGGTTAAGAGAAGGACTTTATCTGAAGCCTGGCAAAAGGTCAGAGTACCATGGGAATATACAGTATGTAAATTATTGGTCAAATACCAATATGCAAAAAATAATTTTTAAAAGGCCAAAAAAATCAAGCAGGAGTCTTAACAGAAATTTTCAAAATTTTTGCTTCCACTACATTCATAATACATCAAAAAGCTGCCACATGTGATATACTGTTCGACTCTTCTTGATATCTAATTATGCAAGATGTCAAACTTTTTGTGGTCCCCTTCCCCCAGTTATTGGGGGTCTAGACCAGAAAAATCCTCATTTTAAAGCATTTTTGTAAAATATTTTGTGCAGGAAATCACACTCTTATGATAAAAAGTATGATGATCATCTTCCTCTGCTGTCGGAGGAATTGCGTAAACTCTGCATTTCAGTGGTGGCACTCTCTGAAGTACACAGACCTGGGACTGGCCAGATCTCTGTAGGTGGGTACACCTTTTATTGGTCTGATCACTATGATGGCTGTCATACTCAGGGAGTAGCTGTTTCTGTAGCGGATCAGTTCCTTTTGATAGTGTTCGATGTCACTCCTTTCAATGAGGGTATTATGAGACTCAGATTACAGCACTCTCTGGGTGCATTATCTGCTATCTCAGTGTATACTCCAACCACAGTGAGTGATGTCTCATTGAGGGAGACATTATATTTGCAACTTCGCTCAGTGGTTGATGGGTGCCCGTGAGGTGACACTCCTCTGGTCATGGGTGACTTCGGTGCAACCACTGGTCAGTCATTGGACTACCTCAGTCCCCATGGGTCTGGTGGCCGTGGTGAAAGTGGTTCCATGTTCCTTGACTTTGCAAAAGGTTAGGGGCTGCGAATTGGTGGATCCTGGTTCCATTGCCCTGAGCTGCATCATTGGACTTGGTATTCCAATATTGGAGGTGTGATAAAGGAGAAAGATCACATCCTCGTGGGCAGACACTGGAGACTTATACAAAACTGCAGGGTCTATAGAAGTGCCCAGTTTGTGAATTCTGACCACAGACTTGTTGCTGCTTAGGTCCAGTAGGCTACCACCTACTAGGAGAATGAGGATGGATCTGGCCAGACACCAAGATCAGGCTGTTTCTGAAGAGTTTGCACACAGTCTGTGTGAGTAACTTACTGACTAGGGTGCGACTGTCGATCCTAATGTGATGTAATGTGACAAGACCCTGAATGTTGCTAGGGGTTGTGTTGGTGTTACCAGTGTTCCCAGAAGGAGGTGTTTCATCTCACAGGGCACCCTGAGTATCATCGAGAGGAATCGCAGCGTATGATCTGATGGCAACTCCGGTCTGTACTGGGGTCTAAAAAGGATGGCTGCGAGGGCTCTGAGGAAACATAAGGAGGCGTTTGTTAGAGGAATCTGTTAGCAAGTGACTAAAACATCTATGGTCTATTGACCCACATCCTGCTTACAGAGGATTCAAAGCATTAAGCACATCCGAATCTGTTCCTCGGAGAGTCGCAGTCAGGGCGGCTGATGGAACGGTCCTTACAGATGACACTGCAGTTGTGACTCACAGAGCTGGCTACTTTGACCTGCTGTTTAAAGATGATCCTCCAGCTATGACGTTGGATATCTCTGGGTCTATGGTTATTGAGGCTGATCCTCCAGTTAGCTGTGAACCGCCAAATCTCACCAAACTGCAAGGTAACGTCCTTGCTAGGGTCATCCTCAATAGCATCCATGATTACTTGATCACCTACCAGAGACCTGAACAGTCCAGTTTTACGCGTAAGAAGTATACCATCGACCGCATCCTGGCACTGAGGGTTCTCACGGAGCTCAAACATGAATATCGGCAGAATTTCTTTGCAGCCTTTGGCAATTTTCATAAAGTGTTCAACTCAGTTGATCGAGCTGACCTGTGGGATATTCTGAGACTTCGCAGGATTCCCTCAAGGTTGCTGAATATCATGGCCGGCCTGTACATTGGTACTGTGAGTGCTGTGCAGAGTGGAGGCAGAACCTCTGCATTTTCCCAGTTGATTCTGGGGTTCATCAGGAGTGTATTCTTGCTCCTACTCTGTTCAAGACTTGCATGGACTGGGAGTTGGGCAAAGTCTTGGGGTGCAGCGGCTGTGGGGCATCTGTTGGTGAAGAAAGATTTACTGATCTAGACTTTGCTGACAATGCTGTGATCTTCGTGGAGTCAATGGAGGCTCTGACTGGGGCTGGGCTTGCGAGTGTCCTGGATAAAAACCAAGATCCAGGCCTTTAATGACCTCTTAGGCACTGAGAGAGTATTGACCTTGTCAAGAGGTTAACTTACTTCAGCAGTGACATTTGTGTCTCTGGTGACTCTTCCTATGAAGCCAGTAGATGGACTGGGAAAGCATGAAGGGGTCATGTGGTCGCTGGAAAGGGGTGTTTGGTGCTCCTGATATCTTTGTAAAAAGACAAAGGTCCAAGTCTTTAGAGTCCTGGTGCTTCCTTTTTTGCTATATGGTTGGTGAGACATGGATGCTACCCAGTGAACTGAAATGAAGATTAGACTTCTTTGGCACTGTGTCTCTTCTAAGAATCCTTGGGTACTGCTGGTTTGACTTTGTGTCGAATGAGCAGTTGCTCACGGAGTCCCGAATGAGCAACATTACGTGAATTGTGACAGAGTGTCCATTACGGCACTACGGTCATGTGGCGCAATTCTCTTGAGGGTGATCCAGTTCGCAGGATCCTCATTATTGAGGACCTGAGTGGCTTAACCAGGCCAAGGGGACGCCCACATAAAACCTGGTCATGGCAGATAAAGGGTAATTTCCAGGGTGGGATGGAACTGTGTGTCTGCCTGGGGGGTTGCCAACCAGGATCCCAAGCTGTTGCATTGTGTGGTGGGTGCGGCAACGTGCTGTACGAGTGCATGCTCCCTAGCCTCACCAGACCTGATAAACTGTATACTAATAGGTGTCTTCAGCAAAAATGATGAGAAGAACTTGACATTGTGCATGCCACATCAAATAACCCCACAGGTTCATCCCCCTAATGGAATACCAGGGGTCAAAGTTGCTCTTTTTCACAAAACCTTGAAAAAATGTGCATAATATAGGCAGGACGACTGATATTTTATGTTATTTTGAGGTTGCTGATCACAAATATGATAATGTTTGCAATATTTGATTCTTTACTGGTGGTCCTAGCACCTTAGCAGCCACTCATAGAAGTATTATTTTAGACTATTTCAAGATAGCAATTACAAGTATGATATTTTTGATCTTTTACTATGTTTCGAGCCCTCTGTGGACCTCTATCAAAAGGAGAAAATGACAAACCTCTTTTACAATCGACAATATTTAGACTTTAAACATTTAAATTGATGCACACGCTTTAATATTTCAAATATCTGACTCAATTAATCTTACTTATTATGTACTTCTACCTCACAAAGTAAATGTTACAATTCTCATGCATACCCAGAATTAGGACGGATTACACTGATTTAGACTGCCCAGGCATTTGAACACTATACCAGTGTCTCAATATATCTTTACCACTCATCTTACTTTTAAATTACTTTGTAATCATTGTTGTGTTGTGTTTCTACTGTTTTCTTGTCTATTATGTAAAGCATTAAGTGATCATACTTGCTATTGAATGAGATATATAAATTAAAGAATAATAGCATTTACCATTATGCTAAACATTGAAGAACTGTTTCTGATGCTACAGTCCTTATGCATACTTTATGTTTGATAATTATGTTTAAATATACAGTTCCAAGCAAAAGTGTGGACACCCTGGCCAATTTACATACAGTCATGTGAAAAAGTTTGTGAACCCCTCTTAATTCTTTGGATTTTTGTTTATCATTGGCTGAGCTTTCAAAGTAGCAACTTCCTTTTAATATATAGCATGCCTTAAGGAAACAGTAGTATTTCAGCAGTGACATTAAGTTTATTGGATTAACAGAAAATATGCAATATGCATCATAACAAAATTAGACAGGTGCATAAATGTGGGCACAACAACAGAGATATTACATCAATACTTAGTTGAGCCTCCTTTTACAAATATAACAGCCTCTAGACACCTCCTATAGCCTTTGATGAGTGTCTGGATTCTGGATGGAGGTATTTTTGACCATTCTTCCATACAAAATCTCTCCAGTTCAGTTAAATTTGACGGCTGCCGAGCATGGACAGCCTGCTTCAAATCAACCCATAGATTTTCGATTATATTCAAGTCAGGGGACTGTGACGGCCATTCCAGAACATTGTACTTCTCCCTCTGCATGAATGCCTTTGTAGATTTTGAACTGTGTTTTGGGTCATTGTCTTGTTGGAATATCCAAACCCTGCATAATTTCAACTTTGTGACTGATGCTTGAACATTATCGTGAAGAATTTGTTGATATTGGGTTGAATTCATCCGACCCTCGACTTCAACAAGGGCCCCCAGTCCCTGAACTAGCCACACAGCCCCACAGAATGATGGAACCTCCACCAAATTTGACAGTAGGTAGCAGGTGTCTTTCTTGGAATGTGGTGTTCTTCTTCCGCCATGCAAAACGCTTTTTGTTATGACCAGATAATTCAATTTTTGTCTCATCAGCCTAAAGCACTTTGTTCCAAAATGAATCTGGCTTGTCTAAATGAGCATTTGCATAAAACAAGCGACTCTGTTTGTGGCGTGAGTACAGAAAGGGCTTCTTTCTCATCACCCTGCCATACAGATGTTCTTTGTGCAAATTGCGCTGAATTGTAGAATAATGTACAGATACACTATCTGCAGCAAGATGTTCTTGCAGGTCTTTGGAGGTGATCTTTGGGTTGTCTGTAACCATTCTCACAATCCTGCCCATATGCTGCTCCTGTATTTTTCTTGGCCTGCCAGACCTGGCCTGTGGCCTTCCATTTTCTGATTACATTCCTTACAGTACATTCCTGACAGTTTAAACCTCTGAGATAGCTTTTTGTAGCCTTCCCCTAAACCATGATAGTGAACAATCTTTGTTTTCAGATCTTTTGAGAGTTGCTTTGAGGATCCCATGCTGCCATTCTTCAGAGAAGAGTCAAAGGGAAGCACAACTTGCAATTGACCACCTTAAATACCTTTTCTCATGATTGGACACACCTGTCTATGAAGTTCAAGGCTTAACGAGCTAATCCAACCAATTTGGTGTTGCAAGTAATCAGTATTGAGCAGTTCATGGATTCAAATCAGAAAAATGACAAGAGGACCTACATTTTTGCACAGCCAGTTTTTCATATTTGATTTAATTTCATACAACTAAATATGTTTCACTATAAATCTTTGTTCGGAAAACACCCCGGTACTCAGATGTTCCTAGGAAATGAAAGACATACCACTGCTATCTTTTTTGTTGAAAGTAGAGTCAATTATTATGCAGGCTGAAGGGGGTTCCCAAACATTTTCATACGACTGTATTTTGCTGACATTTTAAGTAAATATGACTGTATTTTGTCAGTAAACTAAGTAAAATAGTGGTATTTTAATGAAAATGTTATTTGATGAACTGAAAAAAAATGTAAAAACAGTAAACCTAAAATTTTCAAATGTTTAGGCACCCTATTGGATACAAGGTCTTACATCTTGATGGCCTTCATGGAAGAACATCAGAAGGTAACCTTACCTGAGATCTCATCAAAAAAAACAATGTCTTAAGTATGCAAAACAACACCTGCATTTTAAAACCAAGTGCTTTGGACAGATTAAGTTAAAATCAAACTATTTGGATACAACCACAAAATGTTTGTTAGAAGAAAAAAGGAGCAGCACACCTTACCAACTGTTAAGTACATGGGTGAATTTATTATGATTTGCTGTTGTGTGGTAGCTTGTGGTACGTGAATCTTTGTGCGACTACAGGAAAAAATGGATTCCACTAAATATCAACAAATGTTCAGAAACAACGTCAGACAGGAAACTGAAACCAGACAGGAAATTGAAACTAAACAAAAGACAGCAATCCAAAACACACTTCAAAATCTACTATGAAGTACCTCAAGACACACAAGATGAAGATTTTGGAATGGACATCTCAGTCCCCATACTTGAACATCAGTGAAAATCTGTGGGTAGTTCCTAAACGTTTTGTGCATGCAAGATGGTCAAAGAATGTCCCACAGCTGGAAGCAATCTGCAAGGAAGAATGGAAAAAATGTCCAAAACAAGATTTCAAAGACTCATAGCTGGCTACAAAAAATGTATGAATACAGTAATCCCTCGCTATATCGCGCTTCGACTTTCGCGGCTTCACTCTATCGCGGATTTTATATGAAAGCATAACTAAATATATAACGCGGATTTTTCGCTGCATCGCGGGTTCTGCGGACAATGTGTCTTTTTACTTCCTGTACATGCTTCCTCAGTTGGTTTGCCCAGTTGATTTCATACAAGGGACGCTATTGGCGGATGGCTGAGAAGCTAACCAATCAGAGCACGCAGTTGAGCTCCTGCATGCTGAATGCAGTGTTAACCAGGAAGTCTCGTCTTGCTCATTCAGCATCAACGTGTTTCGCTGTGTAAAGAGTTGTGCTCTTTAGTGTTTATCTTTGTGCATAGTCAAGCCCTTCATTATGGCTCCAAAACAATCTGCTACTGCTTCAGGGGCCGTGCCCAAGCGCAAGAAGAAGATGTTAACGATTGCCGAAAAGGTAAACGTTTTGGATTTGTTGAAGGCTACGATTCTTTTTATTTAAAAAGTAGGAAAGGAATATAAGATCTACGGCCGCAGTGTTCTTTTAACCAGGGTGCAAAACGAGTTGTAAGTGGATGTAATAAGGCAGTAGTCTGGATGGAATCTGCTTTAGGGATTTGGATTGAAGACTGCTGGAAGAAGAACAACGGCAGTGCTACACAATCGCCTGAAGTGGCTCCTTTACAAGGGCTGTAACGCTCTCCTTTGTTGTGCAGTAAAATTAAACTCATTGTTATCGGACAAGTCATCGTGTCATTGTTGGTGAGTAACCATAATTAATTTTCTTCTTACAGTGCTTAGTACATGTACGTACGTTTAGTGTCACTGTACACACATTTACTGTATACTATTTTTCTTGCATTGTACGTATTTATTGCTGGTGGCCTGTCTTTTGTAATGGCTGTAACATATGTGATATCGGAGACACTCAGTATCTTTAAAATAATATTTAGGTTTTACTGTATATAAACAGTGTGTTTTATATACATAATTTCAATGAATCTTACCTAATATCTAAGAGAATACAAAGGGATTATGCTGTATAACTCTGCGGGGAATATTTATAAACAGTGCGGGAGAGTTTATAAGGGCTTAAAATATATAAAAATAACCATACAAACATATGGTTTCTACTTCGCGGATTTTCACCTATCGCGGGGGGGTCTGGAACGCAACCCCCGCGATCGAGGAGGGATTACTGTACTGTGATTTTTGCCAAAGGGGGTATTACCAAGTACTGACTTAGTAGGATGTGCAGACCTTTGCAAATGCCACATTTATCCATTATTTTTATCCTAACATTTTTTCAGTTCATCAAATAAATTGTAACTGTACTTTAATATTTTAATTAAAATGCCATTGTTTTTGTTTGCTTGCTGTCAAAGTTGTATTTACTATTTTATATGTGAAATATCAACAAAATATGTAATCTTGCAAGCATGCAACTGTATGTTGTCACGCACGTGCACATAGGGGACAGCTTTAGGGCTCTGGTGATGCTAATTTCCTGCAGCTGCAGGCGTTGTGTACTAATGCCTTTTTTCCTTCCCCTGCAGACCAAAAGATTACACCACTGATTTCACTCCTTATGTGTGTCCACCTGGAACCACCTCTTCCAGCCTTAAGTACCTAAAGCCAGAAGATCCGCCATCATAGGCAGTCAATATTTAGACTCCTGTCTGAAAAGATGTGCTCAATACTTATTGTAAAACATGTTTTTTTTTCCCCTCATCAATTATAGTGGGTTTACCTTCAGGTGCCCCGACACTTTATAAGACATGCACAGCCTTTTTGGCCTAGTCATGAATAAGAGAGGTTTACAATATTCAAATGGAACACTTAGTATCACATATACACTTCCATTACATTAGCGGCTTTAAGAAATGCTTCACCATCTAAACATTTATTTTAAACTCTTAACAGAAACGACTCAGGAAAAAACTAATTATGGAAACTTTTATTATTGACATTACATGTAAAATGATGTGCCAAAAGCAAAACAATCACAATGTTCCAACCTAAGCACTGGCATTTTAATGCATGTATATTTATTTGACTTGATTTGCTTATATGCCATGAAATTTAATGATGGTGCTGGAGCACCGCAGCACATAATATTAACCATTTAACAAGCTGACAAAACATGACTTCACATTGTATTACAGAGTAGACTCAACCATACAAATATATTCTATGTTACTTGGGTCATGCACTAAAGACCAATAACAAATTACCTGCAATGAAAATCATCTACATATTTTGATTATTCTTCAGTATGCTGGAGAGCCCAACAGATGGAAAACAACAAAATGTGTATATACTATAGGTTGTGTTTAAAGCATTAGCAAAAGGTTATTTTAGTAAAAAGGCAGTCAAAGCACAGTCCATTGTAAATCACCATCCAAATGTGATGGGTGCGGCAATGCATTATATCAGTGCATGCTACCAACCTCCTCCGCCTTCTCCTCAAGGACTAACTGCACATCAACAATATGTGACTGCAAAACCAAATTCCCTGAAGCTTAGGTCAACTATAAGAAGGCCTTTGACTCCTTCACTCACAACTAGTTTGCAAACAGCTAGGAAATGCTTGGAAAGACAAAACATGGCTACCAAACCACAAACATGGCTGCAAAGTTCTCACAAATGCTTTATATGGATGACCTGAAACTTTATGGCAAGACAGAAGCTTAGCTGCATATGGCAATGCTAGAGATGACCAGCAAGAAGTGGAGCAGATCACAAAATACCAAGACTTCAAGGTCAAATTGGAAAAACTGTGGGAAAAGAGAACTATGGTGGTAAAAGCAGTAATTGGAATCCTGGGCTCAATTTCCAGAGATCACAAGATACACCCGAGGACACTTGGGCAATACAAGATCTCTCCAAGACAAATATAGTGACCAACACTACAGATAAAATGGGTACATGTTAAGATAAGTTAGTTATTCTATGTTGATGATATATCACTCTTTCTTAACCTTATGTCAAAACCCTCCTGAAACATATAGCTCCTCCTATTCTTACATCTATCAAAACTGAACCTCTTACATATAATTTTTATGGACAGTTTTCCATATAATTTTCATAAGGTAAGCATGTTATATTTATTGACAACTGAACACAAGCAATGAACAAGTACATTCAAACTCAGCATGTGAGGCAGGAGCACTAAACACCATGCCACCATGCTACCCATGATCTACTTCAAAACCTACAAGTCAAAGAAGGAGTATGCTCTTAGGTTAGGATTTAAAAATCTCCATGGGTCAGGAGTGTGTCTGTTTGCGGAGAGAGTGTCGACCTTGTTGAGAAGTTTACTTACCTTGGCAGTGACATTCATGTCTCTGGTGACTATTCTTATGAAGTCAGTAGATGGACTGGGAGAGCATGGGGGGTCATAAGGTCGCTGGAAAGGGGTGTGTGGCACTCCCGATATCTATGCAAAAGGACGAAGGTCCGTCTTTAGAGTTCTGGTGCTTCCTGTCTTGCTATATGGTTGCAAGACATGGACGCTATCCACTGATCTGAGATGAAGACTGGACTCCTTTGGTACTGTGTCTTTCCGGAAAATCCTTGGATACCATTGGTTTGACTTTGTGTCAAATGCGCAGTTGCTCATGGAGTCCCAAATTAGGTACATTACCTGAATTGTAAGGGAGCGTCAGTTACGGCACTACGGCCATGTGGCGCGTTTCCCCGAGGGTGATCCGGCTCATAAGATCCTCATTGTTGGGGACCCGAGTGGCTGGACCAGGCCAAGGGGTTGCCCACGTAACACCTGGCTGCAGCAGATAGAGGGTCATTTCCGGAGGGTGGGATTGGACGCGTGTCTGCCTGGGGGGTTGCCAACCGGGATCCCGAGTTGTTTCGTTGTGTAGTGGGTGTGGCAACGCAGTGTACCAGTGCATGCTCCCCAACTTGACTTGACAGGTCTGATAAGTTATGATCTGTTACAAATTGTGTAATTATCTTTGAAGTGTTAGATGTTATCACCATTGTAGTGGAGGATCTATCCAGGTCTGGATTTAAAACACGATTAAAGTGTCCGGCCATAATACTGTAGTTTTGTGAGTGTTCAAATTAGGGACAGATACAAATACATTTTGGAAGAAATCTCAATCATCCATGTTAGGTGCATAGATATTAATCAACATCTCTTTTGTATTAGATAATATTGCCCATCACAGCGACATATCACCCGTCAGAATAAAATATTACATCTGACACTACAAATTGAATAGTTCTGTGTATTAAGATTCCCACACCCCTAGTTTTCTTTGTATAGCTGGGGTGACAAATTTGCCCAGTTCAATCTCTTTGCAACCAAAACTGGTCCTTGCTTCATAAGCGAGTCTCCTGTAAAAATACTATCTTGGCATTTATATCCTTCCATGCCACTCCATTTTACATTTACATTTACTTATTACTACCAAATATTCATGGAATATCAGGGAGGCAGCAGCAGTGTTGAAAGCAACATTCCTGTCCTGCTGCTCTTCACTACACGTATTAAAATTCCCCCTTTGTAGTTTTACTGAAGTTACAAAATGCATCTGTTGTGTTAAATGAGATACGATATCTATGGAAACTTCTTCTGAACAGCTGTTAAAGTTTTCATAAATCAAACACATAATAGAAGGATTCATCACCATTTGGACAGTAAAAGTCATCAAAAATAACTACAAAAAGGCAGAGAAAGAAAAACAAAATGTTTACAGGACTGAGTGCTATAAAAGTAATTATTTGGCAATATGCATTTAGAAAAAACAAGATAATGCTGCAACCACACATAGAATGAAAAGGGACAAAACAAGGCCCTCCGAGTTATAAAAGAAACACTTTCTCTGGTCTTTACTTTGCATTAAAATAAAGAAAGCTCCTATTAATTCATTGCAGTCCTTTAAAAATATTTTTAAGGAGCTATCAGGGAGCAAGATAATTATGTACTACAAATCCTGTTTGATATTCTGTCAGACAAGGACGAAGGATCATAGACAGAACTGTTGATAGCAGTGACTGTTGATTGTGTTTATCTTGATTATGCACACTTCACTCGAGTTTTTCAAGCCAATGTGAACATTAAAATAACATTAAAATTAAATGTAAAAAATATTTAATACATTTTTTTTTACATTTTAAAGCAAACACTACATAATTCCTCTTTGTGTTAATTTACCTTTACTGACAAATGGTTACCAGGGGCAAAGCAGCATTTGAGCAGGATACAAATAAAAGGCCAAATAAACCTCTCTGGAAGTTGGTCTGCAGACTGTGGACAGTTTTGGGTGCTATGATGGGGAAAATCAGGGACGTCCCAGGAGAAACATACTACAATATTACAAACAATAGATTAAGATTGGCAGTGATAGAAAATAAATGCTACATCTATTTGATATCTTGCTGGGATTTATAGATAAGTCATTAGATGGCAGGTACTAGAGACTCCTTCCACTTCACAAAAATGTTAATATTAAGTAAGGCAGAGCTAGCCCAGTAAGACTGAGTGTTACTGTATGCAACAAGCATTCCCTATTGTGCAGTGGCAATCTACCCAGTGTTGTTTCTTCTTTTGCCTCCAGTACTACTCAATTAAACTGAAGCTTCATAATATGCTCTAATGAGAAAAAAGCCGATTAAGAACATGGATGGCAAAAATGCCTAAATAAATATGCATGATTGGACAGCACAATATGACAAAATGCAGAGGCAAAAACAAATTAATTTGAAGGACAGTGACCTATAAGAGTACAACCAAGAATCCATAATATAGCTACCCTTAAGGTTAGATATTTACCTACTGTAAATCTGTAACCATGAACTGACAAATAAAGTGAAGTGTATACAGATGCGGCACCGTGCCCCTGAGTGCATGGCGTGACAGGATATTCAGGATGGATCAGGCTTGTTTTTCCAGCCCATCCCAAACATACTCAATCAGTCAGCACCTTGAAAAATTTGTCATGTTCCTCAAACTATTCCTGAACAATCTGTGCACTGTGGCAGGACTGTTGAAAAAGGCCACTGCCGTCAGGTAATACCATTGCCTTGAAGTAGAGTACGTGGTCTGCAACAATCTTTAGGTAGGTAGTAGTTATCAAATTAAAATACACATAAATGCTAGGAGCCAAGTTTTCCCAGCAGAACACTGCCCTGAGCATCATACTGCATCCGCCAGATTGCTTTCTTCCCATAGTGCATCCTGCTACCATCTCTTAACCAGGTAAGCAATGCACGCACACCCAGCCATCCACACGATCTAAAAGACAATGTGATTCTTCAGATCACACTACCTTCTTCTATTGCTTCATGGTCTAGTTCTAACACTAACATGCCCAATGCAGGCGCTTTTGGCAATAGACAAGGGTCAGCATGAGCACTCTGACCAGTCTGGAACTACAAAGCCACATTGTACTCTGTGTTCTGACACCTTCCCTAATGGCCAGCTTTATGTTTTTTAGCAAACTGTGCAACAGTAGCTCTTTTGTGGGAGAGGACCAGACAGGCTAGCCTTTGCTCCCCACGCACATCATTAGCCTTGGGTGCCCATGATCCTGCCACCAGTTCACTGGTTGTCTTTCCTTGGACCATTTTTGGTAGGTAGTAACCACTACAAATTGTGAATACCCCACAAGACCAGCCATTCTGGAGATGCTCTGACCCAGTCTTCTAGCCATCACAATTTGGCCCTTGTCAAAGTCACTCCGATCCTTACACTTGCCCATTTTTCGTTATTCCAACACATCACTTTCAAGAACTGACTGTTCAGTTACTGCCTTATATATCCCACCTCTTGATAAGTGCCATTGTAGTGAGATCATCAATGTTATTCACCTTAACTGTTTTAATGTTGTGGCTGATCAGTGTACAGTATATTTCGATTAAACAACACACTAGCACTATCAATGGACGTGAGTTATAGCATATCACTCTCAGTCAGTGAGGCCTTACATATGCATACACTTTACAAGGTCCATTTAAAATTGCCAATTAACCTAAAATGTACTTTTTGGGAAGATGCAAGAAAAACTAGAGTACGAAGAAAAACACACCAAAGTACATGTCAAACAAAATCAAAAAGGATATGTGTAGGTTTTGAACCAATGACATTTTATGAAGCAGCTTTGCTAATCACAACACCACCACTGCCATCATCAAGGCCCACTGTCTTAACACTAAAGCCTGAAGCCTACGAAAAAACTTGTAATACTCGTGTATGTTTTCATTGTATAATAGTAACAATAACTGCAGCTCACTACTCAAAATGGTAATTCTGGGAAGCAACCAGAATCAAACATGCAACCTCTTGGTTATGTCAGAAGTTCTTACCGCCGTGCCACCCAAGCGGACATGTCAGCATTGTACCCTAACCTGATTTCTTTTTCTTGTTTTGTTTTACATTTAGTTTTTGTGAAAATGCTTATTTGATATTTGGACTTCAGTTTTCACATATTATACACTTCATTTCAAAATTTTGTCAAAAAAAAGTTTCGGTTTTAGCTATGTGTTCAACATTTCTTGTATTTCCTGTCATCCTACACTTACACAGATCGTTGAAGACATGGAACACACATGAAATGTATGTGTTCCAAACAACAATATATTATTTACCCTATACAACTCCAGGCACCTCACACCCAAATGAAAAGCCTTGAGCTGAGAGAACTTTTTGCCCGAGTTGAGCTCCATCGAGGGGGGATGGGATAGCAGGATGCTCGTTGCTTGTGCTGATAGACACATTTACAAAACAAAAGATGCTACTAGAGAGGTGTGAAAGAATTTAAGGTGGCCCAGGATTTACAAGTTTTTTGTAGGCTTCAGGGATTCTAGTGTTAACGTGAATGATCATGGTCTTACCTCCATCTTTAATATGTGAAGTCGTAATAACAACTTGAAACATTTGACTGTCCATTGCTTACTGTAACTCATGAATGGTATCCGATGTCAACCACAACTTCATCTGTCATCATTTTTTCCATCACTACAAGATGCTTGAGCTTATCTTTCCTCAGTATATGTCCCAGAAAATACAACTGATGTTCCCTAATTGATATCATCAGCTATTTCCAACAACTCACAACACTTCATTTGTTATTCTTCCCTTCTAAGATATTTTCCTTACTTTTCACACAACTATGCCACCACCAAAAAAAAAATAGTTGCAGTTTAATTTACTGTTGTTTATATTTACTTACTTGGCTGACGCCTTTATCCAAGGCAAGTTACAACATTTATGATGTAATTGGTTAGATTTCTTTTGTTTTTCCAAATGGAGCACAGGCAGGTCAATTGACTTGCTCATGGTCACACAGTGTCAGTAGCGGGATTTGAACCCACAACCTTGTCCAGAGCCTTAACCACTGTACCACACTGCTGACCTATTTATATACCTAGAGTGTTACAGTAGTTCTTGAATTTACCCAATGTCCAATGAATTAAAAAAAAAAATTCTACCCTGGATGAAATGATCCAACAAAAAAAGAACTGCTTATTCTACTTGAAAATTCAATTTATTTTCACCTACTGTGACCCACCTCTAAATGAAGTGTATCTATCTCGTTTTAATGATTGTCTTGATTGGGTAACACAAACTGACAGCTTTCGCAGTGCATCACTTTAAATAAGCCTAAGAGTCCTTCTAATGTTTAAGTGCTTATAAAAGTGCCAATAAATTTGGAACTGATGCCAGGTTTCTGCGAGTGTAAGTTTTTTAAAATAAAAAAGAAATATCTGCAGCGTCTAGTCATGCAAACACTCAACACAGGCTGATATGACTGAACAGACTTGCTGTTATGTGATGATTAATGTATTTTTGTAAAATTATTTCCAGTCAGCAAGACTGCAGCAAAAATTCTTTGATAATGGAATATGTCAGACAAAAATGGCACTGATGACCTTCCAGCTGCAAAAAAACATTAACAGTATGTTCTTCTTACTCAATTTCCTTTCTTTACTGGTACTCCTACAGATTAGATAAATTACATCATCTCCTACAGAAAAATACTTTTTATTCTTTATGTCTGAAACCCCTTAAAAAACGAAATAGTCAACATGCAAAGCAGATATGTTAAATTATTGGCTAGTATATTTATATCACAAAACTGGATTACATCCAAACAGTTTCAACATGATTTTACCTTCATAAAGTGCCCCAGTCCATGTATATCAGCACTGTGTAAACCTAATTCTTTTTTAAAAAAACTTACCTGTTTTCTTAAAATGTTCTTGTTTGCTACACAGAAACAAAGCAATTATGATAAACTATAATACAAATTATTGTGTTTGATTGAGAATTTACTGTACTATGAAATGATCACACTTCAGTTCATTAATAGAATTACACCAGCAGTATGATCAATTGTTAGTTAGCAGCACTGCCTGGTAGCTTCACAGTGCTGAGTTTAAATCCAAGCCCAGAAGCTGCAGAGTCTGCACATTCTCCATGTGTCTACATAGGTTTTCTTTCAGTATATTGTTTGTCTGTCAATCTCAGCGATGTACAAGTTAAACAAATTAGTGATTCTAACTTTGCATTCTCTGAGTGAGTGCAAGTCTGTGATATACTGTGTTCTGTGATAGACTAATGCTTTGTCCAGGATTTGTTCCTGTCTTCAAACCAACGCATTTGCTGTGGTTGTAATAAGCAAATTAATTTATTAAGTAATGTATGATGGCATACAATTCTAATTTGCCCCTCACACAATGTGATAATGATTATACCAAATGCAAAGAAATTGTCAGTGGTGTAGTTTAAGAACAAAAGGGACTGGATATAGCTATGGAATTCATATCTCCAAATCTACAAAAAGTTTCCACCTCAATGATGATGGCTGTTTGGAAGTACGTGAAGCTGGCTAAATCACGCTGGCACAAGTCCTGCAATTTCAAAGTCACAAGTGACTGTTTTTTAACACAGTGTGTTAAAGCACCAACATAGGCCGAAGCCTGTCTGGATTTAGTACTTTGTAATAATCAGGATAGAATTGAGGTTGTAGAGGTGATTGAACCACTGGGGTCAAGTGACCATAATAAAATAGAATTCTCAATGTTTTGTAAGAGTGCAGATGCAAAGACTAAAGCTGTTAATTTTGAATGTGACAGGGCAAATTTTGAGCAGATGTGGCAAAGTCTAAGGAGGATAGACTGGGATAAGCTTGTAGGTCCAGAGACTGTCGAGGAGCAGTGGAACAGGTTTAAAAATGTTCTACATGTAATGCAGGACAGGTACACACCTAAATTTGGAATTAATAGGAAATTTTAAAATACTCCACAGTGGGTTAATAAAGAGTTAAAATGAAGCTGCAAAGGAAAAAACAGCTGTATAAGACTAATAACTCCAAAGTGAACTGTAGAGCATATGAGAACAAGAGAGCAACCATTAAGAAGGATACTAAGAAGGCTAAAAGACAGTTGGGGAGGAATATAGCAGATAAGGCGAAAGATGACCCAATGAGATTCTTTCAGTATTTTGATAGTAAAAGATCAGTCAAGTGAAGTGCATCAGGAAAAGTAAAGGGGAATTAAAGGATACATACAGAGAAACTTGCATTTTCCTAGGTCTTCACAAGTGAGGAAGTGGATAACCTCCCACAGTAAATGGGACTACTAAGGAGGTTCTGAGTGATTTAGAAATTGCAGAGGGAGAAGTAATGCTCAGATTAAAAAGGCTGAAATCAAAAAATCACCAGGACCAGATAATATTTACCCTCAAGTTCTTAAGGAGGCTAGAAAGTACATATATTTGTAGGAAGTCACTGTGCAATGGGGAGATTCCGAAGGACTGGAAAATTATATTTTTACTAACAAGCTGGTTAAGTTTGAAGAGGATACCAAGATTAGCCGATAATTTGGAATGTGTTAAATCATTACATAAGGACTTGGACAGCACACAGGCTTGGACAGATTTGTGGCAGATAAAATTTAATGTCAGTAAATGTAAGGTATTATACATAGAAAGTAAAAATATTACATTTGAATACACAATGGGAGGTCTGAAAATCAAGAGTACACCTTATGAGAAGGAATTAGGAGTCATAGTGGATTCTATGCTATCAACATCCTGACAGTGTTCAGAAGCCATTAAGAAGGCAAACAGAGTTTTAGGAAAAGGTCCAGAGAAGAGCGACTAGGCTGACTCCAGGGCTACAGGAGATGAATTATGAGGAATGATTAAAAGAGCTGAGCCTATACAGTTTAAGCAAAAGAAGACTAAGAGGAGACATGATTGAAGTGTTTAGAATTATGAAGGGAATTAATACAGTGGATCAAGACTGTTACTTTACAATGAGTTCACCAAGAACATGGGGACACAGTTAAAAACTTGTTAAGAGTAAATTTTGCACAAACAAAGTTTTTCTTTACACAGAAAACCATAGACACATGGAATAAGCTATCAAGTAGCAAGGTAGACAGTAAGACTTTAGGGATTTTCAAAACTACCTACTAACTACTAACCTGGACCCGCCTATTCCTGCTTGTCTGGCATTTAATCAGAAGTGTTGCCATCTTGGATAGTTTGATCTAAAAATCACATCCTTCGGCTTATTCTTTTGCTGGAAAAGCTACATTTATTATTTTTCCTTTATAATATACAGGGTAACAGTATCACCCCAAATTTTTTATCTTTGTCTCGTTGTCTTTTACAATACATACACAAACATAGTTGGGTATAACAGAATACTGCAAAAATCATAAAGCTGTGGGCACTGTTACAAAACTAAAAAGCAAATTTCTGAAATATTTAAAGTCTTTCTTTATTCCATACATAGTAATTCTGTGAAGAGTGTTGTACTAGTAATAAATTGTATTTCCACAAATCACATGGTGCCATTCAATGATGCAAGTTAAAATAATAATTAATATAGCTTAAGTAACAGTGATACAAAAAGAAAAGGCATTCATGAATAACAAGTCTCCCTGCAACTATGCTGACTTGCAAGACTAAAAACACTTGCAAGAGTGGAAGATGTCTCCCAGACAGACAGCATTACTAACGCTATTGATATTTCTGTAAAACTGTCTACTGGACTGTCTCAAAGGTTGCCTTAGCAACTTTATTATGCAACAGCGAGTCCTGCACTGAATTAACCCTGCTGGTGCTTATTCACAAAATATACAGTCCTTGAGTGCCACAAGCTTTGGTAAACTCCCTGAACAGCTTGATCACACATCTTTAAAGCCTTGTTTCAAGACTTACAAGCAAAGAAAAATTCTTTTCTAAACAAGACCAGCTCAACTGCTGCCATCCAGAAGATATATTCAATAAGACATTTTTAGTGAAAAATCGTAATTTGGCAGCCACAGGCATTCAAATCCAAAACGTTGTTAATACATATTCAAATCTGATAGTACAGACATAAAACATTATACCATTTCTGCAGATATATTAACTATGATTGATATACAACTTAAATGACAATCTGCAAAGGTAACCAGAAATAGGTCATTCAATGAATAAAGTAATGATCGTCTCTGAAGGACTCAAAAGTAGTGTAGGAAATGCCTAAATAAGAATTTACTATTTGCAATGATATAGAAAAGAAAGCAAGATCAGAAATGCATATACAGGCAGTCCCTGGGTTACGTATGAGATAGGGACTGTAGGTTTGTACTTAAGTTGAATTTGTATATAAGTCGGGACAGGTACATAAATTTAATAAATGCTATTGTTGACCGACTGTAACCAAGTGCTTGGCCAATGAATGATGGAGTTTCACCTCTCTCTGACCTTTTTATTATTTCTGCTTTATTCTCAATGGTGATGGTTTTTCTCTTCTTTACTGTATCACCAGCACTTGCATCAGATTTGTGTTTCAGAGACATTTTTGAAGGGTGAAGACAAAAGATTAAGATGAGCTCTTCTGCACAGCACTGTACATGCTATCACAGAAGGAACAACAACAACAACAACGACCTTTATATAGCACATTTTCATACAAATAATGTAGCTCAAAGTGCTTTACATGATGAAGAAAGAGAAAAAAAAGACAAAGTAAGAATTAAAATAAGACAACACTAATTAACATAGCATAAAAGTAAGGTCCAATGGCCAGGGAGGACAGAAAAAAAAAAAAAAAAAAACTCCAGACGGCTGGAGAAAAAATAAAATCTGCAAGGGTACCAGGCCATGAGACCGCCCAACCCCCTCTGGGCATTCTACCTAACATAAATGATCAGTCCTCATTGTATTCAGGGTTTTCATGGAAGGACTTGATGATGATGGTCACGTGGGCTTCTGGCCTTTAATCCATCAATGTAGGGACATCATGGTGCTTTGATTAGGTGATGGTGGCTCAGGTCGCCACCACAAAAAAACGGAGAAAGAGCAGAAGAGAGGAAGGCACCAGTCGTCAGCACGTCTGATGTACTGACAACAGACAACTTCCTGCTATGTGCGTAACAGTACAAGCAGGCTTGCTATTGAGAACGAATGGGGACATCGACGGCGGTTCATAACCAGCCCACCTCACTGTCACCTCCACTACAGTATGCTGCCTGAAGCATCCACCCACCGAGAATGAACACGCTGCAGCCAAAGGCGGGCAGTGAATCGCCCCCATCCAATAGGAAGCCATCCGATGCACACTACAATGCTACCCTCCACCGCCCCGTTCACCCTCAATGACCTCTGTTCAGCCACAACTGGGTCACCGCTTGCAGCATTACCAGCCGCCCAATGAGAACGAACGGGACAGCCGTGTGTGGTGGGCCGGCAGTGAAACCGCTTGCCACCGGGAGCCGCCTGAGGGACACTACACTGCGCGGGCAGCGAAATTGCCCCCCTCCGGCCTCCGTCCAGCCACTGCTTGCAGCGTCCCCAGGCCGAAGATGACGGAGCAGCATTTACTGCATGCGTTGCAGCTGCGGCCCCGTTTGTATGTCATAGGTCAGATGTCCGTAACCTGGGGACTACCTGTACGTGGCACTACGTCATGCAACAGTGAAATTTGTTAAGGTCACCGAGTCCCAGAATACCAAGTCTTTGCTTTGATGTGCTTTAGGCATGACCCACCAGGGCAGAATGCTTGACATGCACTCAACATCATATTCATAATGTGCATCCTGACCAGCAATGAGCACAAGAGAAAATTTCTGCATGTTAAGTATTAGGACAAAAATTGTGCTTTTGTTCCTGTTTTGTTTCTGCATAATTTCAAATTTACTTCTGAATTATTTCCATGGTGGCACAATGGTTAGTTAGCAAATTTGTTGGTCGGTCCCCTTAAACTTCATTAAAAAAGTACTATATGGATCCCGAGAAGTGATTAAGTGAAAAGTAATGGTCCAATGTACACCTGCATGCCTTTAATATGTCACTGAGTGAAGCAAAGCAAGTGGAAAAGAGAAAGTATTGCTAATTCTACAAAGATTTTCTAAGATGGCCAAGATAAATTTGTTGGCACCCTTTGAAAAGACCATAAATAAATGGATTAGAGTGATTTTTAAAACTAGCTGTTTTCTTTATTTAATATTACACATGACAAAAATCCTGCAATCAGTCACTCAGCCTATTTAAATGGAGAAAAGTAGTCACTGCTATTTGGTTTCATTGCGTGTCCCACACTGAACATGGGCCAGAAAAAGCAAAGGACAGAGTGGTCTTACGAGATACAGTAAGAAAGAAAATCATAGACAAGTATGTTAAAGGCAAATATATAACAGCATCTCCAAGCAGCTTTATGTGCCTGGGACAACAGTTGCAAATATTTTTAAGAGGATTAAGGTCCATGGGGATATAGCTAACCTTTCAGGACATGACCACAAGAGGAAAACACTCAGAAGGCAGAAGGATGGTAAGAATGGCAGACCAAACGCTAAGGACAACTTCCAAAGGGATACAAGCCGAACTCCAAGGTCAAGGTTAATCATTGTCTGATCACACCATCTATCACTTTGTGAGTGACAGTTTAGCTCAATGGAAGACGATCCACTGTTGAAAATGCATGTCGACAAGCTACAATGCAACTGGGAGAATGCCCTTTGGAAGAATGAGACAAAACTGTTGCCTTTTGGCAAGTCACATCAGTTATGTGTGTACAGACGAACAAATGAAGCTTTCAAAGAAAAGAACACCATACCTACTGTGAAACATGGAGGAGGCTCGGTTTTGTTTTGCGGTTGATTTGCTGTGTCTGGCATGAGCTGCCTCATATCTGTGTAGGGAACAATGAAATCTCAAGACTATCAAGACAATCTGGAGCGAAGCATACTGCCCAGTGTCAGGAAGCTCTATCTCAATCACAGGTCATGGATCCTCCAAAAGGATAATGACCCAAAACACACAGCTAAAATCACCTAAGAATGGTTAAGAACAAAACATTGAACTATTCTGAAGTGGGCCTCTATGAGCCCTGATTTAAATTCTAACTGGAGCAGTTTGTTCAGGAAGAGTGGGCCAAACTATAAGTCACACTAAGAGCTTGTCTGCAGTGATTGTCTTTAAAGGTTGTGCAACAAAATATTAGGTTAAGGGTTCTATCAATTTTGTCCATGCCATTTTCATATGGGATATTATTTGAAGTATTCTGCTCAATCAAAACTCTAGTAAAGTTTGATTTTTGTTAAATATGGAATAAACGATGATGGGTGCCAATTACTTTTGTCAGTATCAAGTTTAACAGCCAATTATCGCTTCTCTTTTCACGGAGGGGTAAAAACAAATTTTTCCACATCTGTAGTTTGTACCTGTATGTCTGTGTCCATTTTTCTCTGTGTACTCTGATCTTTCTCCTGCATATTACATTAGTTAGCACCTCTAACATGGCATATTGAGCAGTAGAGTGGCACCTGTACTCTTAGTAAGCAGCCGAAGCACACCATGTTTTCAGCACAACAGTAACATTGTAAGAAAAATGAAACCATGAAGCAAGACAGAATTCTGTAGCTTCCAATATCCATAGTTTCATGTACAGCAATCTTGCTACAAGTAATTACATTATTATATAGACCAACCTAAAATGTACACACCAAAATGTGTACAAAGGAAAATAGTCACTAATTATAAAAGCAATTAATTCATACATTCCCAAAACCCCATTAAAATTTGACACATGATAGATTAGCCACCACAGAATGCAGCATAAAGCAGCCTTGAAAAATCAACATGATAAATTGCTCTTCATATTCCCTTTAGCCCCCTCTGCTTTGTACAATTAAAATATGTTTCCTTAAAATAGATTCTACTTCAACAGGAAACCCCAATAAAATCTGGAATAAGTAGCATTTACAATACACATTCAAAAGAGTTTTAACAGTGGCTTTAGAAATTTACATTCCAAATAAAAAAGTGTAGGACTTTTGCTAATAGAGATTTATTATGCTTGTGTGCTGTTTAGAAGTAGGAGAAGTGCAGAATTTAAAAATGTTAATTACTTCTGCTGCTAAAAGAAATGACAACCATCCTATCATAAATATATAACTGCAAAATAAAACCACTAAAATAATATCCTTGAAAACAGCTTTAAAAGATACTAGCATACTTACTGTAAATACTCGAGCTCAAACTAAACATCCATCCATCCATCCATCCATTTTCCAACCTGTTGAATCCGAACACAGGGTCACGGGGGTCTGCTGGAGCCAATCCCAGCCAACACAGGGCGCAAGGCAGGAACCAATCCAGGGCAGGGCACCAACCCACCGCAGGACACACACACCCACACCTCAAGGACAATTTAGAATCGGCAATCCACCTAACCTGCAAGTCTTTGGACTGTGGGAGGAAACCGAAGTACCCGGAGGAAGCCCACACAGACATGGGGAGAACATGCAAACTCCACGCAGGGAGGACCCGGGAAGCGAACCTAGGTCTCCTAACTGCGAGGCAGCAGCGCTACCACTGTGCCACCGTCAAACTAAACAGACTTTTATTATTATTTTAATAACTTGTTAAATAGGTAAACTGATACCATTCTTAGTTATATGGATAATTTCATAAATATCTATCCACTTATCTTCTGAGACTAACAGGGGTTTTAATAAAAATGAGCTGTGGAAAGTGTTCCTCATTCCCTGGGCCAATCTTAAAGACTGAAATGAAACACAACAAGAGTGTTCAGTGGCTGCAATGTTTTTATTCCATTCCAATCATTTTTAGTTCTTAATTTGGCTTTACAGTGCCAATCCAAAAATTCCAAATAACATCATAGAAATGTAACAAGTTTGACTAATTGTTCCTAATCTCGTTAATTAAAATTTTGTCAGTAGAAAAGAGTAAATATCAGATTTCCAAACATTTGTTTTCCAAAAAATTAAATGTTTCAATGAAACTCTTACATTTGTTAAAGAATGTGTGATAGACGGCCAGGAACCCTGCCCCGCCGGGATGCCTGGAGGAAGGAGGAACCAGAAGAGCGGCACTTCCTTTCCCTGGGTACCCAGCCGGTCCTTGATCCCTGGGGGACAGCACTTCTGGGACACCAGGAAGTGCTGACAGACCGGGATGGTTTATGCCCAAGAGTGCTTCCGGGTGCAAGGGCAGCACTTCCGCCACACTGGCAAATCCCGGGGTGCCGGTCGGAAGGGGAAGTGCTGCCTGTACGTGGCACGGAAGGACGCCAGGTGGTCGTGTTCAGGCAGCATCTCCACCCCTGTTTCTGCTTGTTGTGTTGCAGGAAAAGCAGTAGGACCCGCTTCATCGGAGATCTGCCCTGGCAGGATGGGCCCGCTGGCCCCTAGGGGTCTCAGCTGGCGATGGGGCACTGTGGCAAGCGGCTGGGGGTGGCACTCAGCCAGGATGCCCGGAAAGACCGGAGGAGGGCTTACGCCTCCTCCAGACCACGAGGAGGCGACCACCCTGGTGGCTTTGGAAGAGGCATAAGCCCTCTTCCAGTCCTTCCGAGCATCCCGGCTGGGTGACACCCCCAGCCACTTGCCACAAATGTAATTCTGTATTTCTTTAAATTGAGTTTATGATCTGGTCAGAATTAATGGAATCCCCAATGTTGAGAATTACAAGCAGATTCTTATTCATCAGGCAATACCATCTATCATTCTTTAGCAGGACAATAACCCTAGACACATGTCCAAGGTTATGGATAACTATCTTCAAAAAGAAGAAATACATGGAGTTCTGCAACACATGCTATGATCTCCCCTGAGTCTTGATTTAGCATCAAAAGTGTCTGAGATTACCAGCAGAGACAGAAGCAGGTAAGACACCAGAGTCTACAGAAGACCTGCAGCAAGTTTTCCTTGATGCTTGAAACAAACTGCCAGCCAATTGTCTACTAAAACTGCACAATAGTGTACCTAAGAGACTTGGTGCAGGTCTAAAGACAAACAGTGCTCACGTCAAACATTTATTGGATTAAGTTCATTACTGTTTACTGCTTGTTCTGGCAAATTGTGTGGTATTTATAAACCTTTTATTTTATCATGTTGAAGTTATCTTCACTTTACAAAACAAAAAAGACTTGTACTGTACTGTGTATCTGTCATTTTTATTATTTTGCCGTCTAAATTATATCAAAACAAAAGGTTGATTAAGTATGAAATCTATGCCTTGTACTTTTCCAGGGCATCCTAATTGAATGCTCAATACACCTCAAATGGCTTGTCTTCATCTGAGATCATCCCATACTGTGCGCTCCACACACTGTAAAGTTGGGTTGGTCCAACAACCATTCAGGAACCTAATTCTGGATGCTTGTACACACAAACTCATTCCTTCAGTCACTACAAAAAGCTTATGACCATAGATGAAGATGAAGATGCACACTGGCCAATAAATCAACAGATTAGTTTGTGGACTTAGCTTATATCTCATCCTCACGTTCTGCTACAATGTTCAAAAAATTGCTACAGCTACACCCATTGTTAGATCAACCTTATAATCATTTGCCAATTCATGAACAATACAATGATTTCCATGAACTCCTAAATTTGAAAAGCAGTCCATCCCTTACATGCAAGAAAAAAGCCATTATTTAAAAGAGAGAAGATCATGATCTCAAACTGTAATTTGCCAATTCTCATCCCAATTGCATGACACTCAGTTGAAAACCATTCCAGCTTATATCAGATACCAAAAGGAAAAATATACCTAAAAAACTGCAGGGATGCAATTTTTAAGCTAACAACACTGGTTGCCCATGAATACAATGAAGAGGAAAGGAGACAAATAACAAACTTGTCAGACAGTCCAACGCCCATATTCAACATCAAGTATGAGAACTCTGCAAATACTGGAACCCATACATTTTTAGACTATCTTGTACAATTTGCTGCTGGATATACAGTCATAGCCATACAGTCATAAGTCTACACTTATAGAGATTCCCATGACTGCCCAAATAAACTGTAAAGAGTTTGTCCATTCTACAACACATTAAATGGAATTCACATTGTCCTCATGGATGTGAGGTTCAACTATCTCTAATCCAGAAAAGGATCTAATCTAGAAAAGGCTTTCCCAGGAAAGTTAAGGAGTGTGACTCCTGAAAGTTCAGTCTACTTCAAAAAAAAAAATTAGACACAGCCATGCCTTAAAAAATACCACCTCCTATATCCTTTTTACAAAAGGGTAAAGTTGAAATGATGTACTTCAAACAAAATACAATGCAAAGGTAAAATAAAGATTACAAAAAAAGAAGTTATGAAGAATTTTGTATATTCAATAAATTAGAGAAAGAGAAAACAGAAGACTTTGCTCTTTAAACAGGGCATTCAATACCTGTAATATGTATTCTCTAGCAACTCTATCACAACACATAACATTTAGATAAGGAAAAAACAGTTGACATTTAAACCTACTTTGAAAAACAAAAAATGTCAGAAGTAATGTTTTGACTTTCAATAAGCCACTGGTGTGATGCAGTTATTATTTCATTCAAATTGTTACAACCTCAGTCTTAAAGAAGGTACACTTCAATGCCTCCAGGAAACTGAAATAAACACACAGGGATAAGAGATTTTGTATTTTAATCCAGGCATCCAAGACAAGTATTACCTCACTCACACAACTAAACTTAAAAAAATAGAAAGGGTAAACATTGATTCAATGCAGAAAATTTTATAAAGTTATAGAAGGAATGTTATGGTTTTTAAACTCCTGATGAAGTTGAACTTAACATTCCATTCATTTTCGGCAATGACATAAATAACACTCATTTGTTTTTCTTTTGCAATAAAGCAGTTCTCCTAGTAATCTTCTTATATAATACGCTACCGTGGCTGTCCGTTTGTCTGTCCAGGATTTTAAATCACCTTTAGCTCACAAACCGTTTGACCTATTGACCTGAAATATGGTACACATATACTATGTGACCTCTACTATCTGCTTTCAGGGTGATGATTGACCTCCAAGGCCAAAGGTCAACCAAGGAAGGTCAAGGTCAAAAATCAAATAACCTGTAGCCTGAAATTTGGTACACATATACTACGCTGAAACTCTGCACTACAGCTTTATATTAAAAACAAAGAGTTTTAGAATTATTACTCTTCTTATTTTTATTTTATTTTATTGTAGAATTGACTCTCAGCAGCAGGGCAGTCATGTGGCAAATGCGTACGGGCGTCATTCTCATCCCTACCACCTTTGCCGTCACTTCCCCATCCTTTTCAAATCTTAAGTCAATCTTGAGGCAGATTGAAGACTTAAGTGTCAGCTTAAGTGAAAAATTAACGAAAATGTACTAAGTACTTGCAGCACAAAAACTAACTCAATCAAATTTAAGGCAAAAAGATGCCAACGAAATGAGAGAAGAAGCAGGCCGCTAGAGTGGAGAAAAGAAGAGCTGCTCAGGAAGCAGCAAGCACATCAACTTCTGAGCAAACTAATAGTAAACGTACAGAGAAAGAGTATGAAAACTATGAAGAGCGAACTCAGCATTTACGACAGGCTGATGCAGAGTGAAAGAGAACTGGCAAGCAACTGAGAGCAAAGAACAGACCATACAAAGAAGACAGGCCGACACTGAATGAAAGAGAATCGCAACAGCAAATGAGACTGAGGAAGAGGCTAATTGACGTTGGCAATCAGTGGTCAAACATGCCAGAATTGCAAAGGCAAATGAGACAGAACAAGACGCCATCCAGTGACGACAAAGAGACGCTGATCGCGTGAGAATAGCTAGAATGCTCTCAGTCAAGTGCATTCACTGCACGTTATCGTGCAGTACTCCGTTACTGGTACATAACATTAACAGTTACTTTAAATAGGCAACTCATCACATTATGTATAAATGAAATCCATGGTGTACTCTGATATCACAGTAACTTAAACACATTACTTTTTGTTTAGGAGTTGCAATTCCCACCTTCCAATTTTTTTACAGATTGTTTTGGTTTGTTTGTGCTGGGCAATTCCATCAAGCCATCATACTTAATGTGTTTGCTAGGATGAACAGGATGTCTTAGGGAAGGCCTATAGGTGATTGTACCAAACAGTAGAGAATTGTTAAAGCCATCCTTTTAGGAGTAAGCAGGAGTATTGACAGGTACTTTGGTCAGATCAAAATAATGCACTTATTAACCTAGGGGTGTATAATTTAAGTAATAGATCAGGAGATTAAAAAAGTTCCACAAAGTAGTTAAAAGATGGGTCAAAGTAATAGTCTGGGTTTAGTAGCTAGAGAGATGTAACTCAAATAAGTAAAACCAAAACGTTAGGCTAAAATCAGAATTGAGAAGCACAAAATTGGAGGTCAAATTTGCAACTCAAATTGAAAATTGATTAAATCAAACAAAGATTTAGGAGATGTTTTGCAATTTTAAAATCCAAAAACAATGTGAACTGAGCACAAAACAGAGGCAGGAAATGACAAAACACTGTGTCATTGCAATCACATAGCAAAAATCATAGCAACAATAAAGAAGATGGTGGCATCTTTGATAGTGCAATAGAAAATGGCAACAATTTTTACAAATATAAAACAAATATGAGACCAAAACCAAAATATGGAATTTAGAAATACATAACAGCAGAGATTTTAAACTGAAATTGCTACTAATCTTTCAAAATATTATTAGGAAAATACCCAAATCAAAACTGAATACCAGAGTAAAAAGTTGTTTTGTTTATTTTTTAATGTTATTATTTTCAAAGTTACTCATCAAGGTTATTCCTTTGACTGAGTTTTGAAATTTCAACACTCATTACTAAAAAAATCTCAATAAGAAGTAAAAACTAATTATATAATAAAAAAAAAAAATCATGTTGGAAATTGAATAGTTTCACGTTCCTGAAAACACTTCCAATACATACCCCCACTCCACCATGAAATTACATAGCAGGAGTCAAGATCAGGTGTAGATTTTATATTTAAGTAGTTTTTAGTCATCCCTATAATAATGCTGAATTAACACTAAACACTAAAAAAAGTTAAGTAAACAAAATGATAAAATGGCAAATATTTTGTTTTCTGTTGGAAAATTTCATACCTATTTCATTTTTTGTAACCTTTAAAAAGGTACCTTTCAAAAAATTGTCCACAGGTGACTGGAACAGACCAACAAAATATATTTTAATCTTTGTGTTATTTTTCAATGGGCTATATAACAAATGATTTAATATAGTTAACAAATTTCAAATGCTTATATATATACAGTGAAGATGCATTACAAATTTTATGTTTTCAAGCAAATAGACAAAAATAAGCAAAACTCTGTTACAAAAGTATGCTCAATGCAGAGTCTCTGTAAAAGATATGATTCAGTGCTTCCATGTTGCATGGTAAAAAAAACTGTAGAGAAAACAATTCCTTCTTCTTCTTTCGGCTGCTCCCGTTAGGGGTTGCCACAGCGGATCATCTTCTTCCATATCTTTTTGTCCTCTGCATCTTGTTTTGTTACACCCATCACCTGCATGTCCTCTCTCACCATATCCATAAACCTTCACTTAGGCCTTCCTCTTTACCTCTTCCCTGGCAGCTCTATCCTTAGCATCCTTCTCCCAATATACCCAGCATCTCTCCTCTGCACATGTCCAAACCAATGAAATCTCGCCTCTCTGACTTTGTCTCCCAACCGTCCAACTTGAGCTGACTATAATGTACTCATTTCTAATTCTATCCATCCCCGTCATGCCCAATGCAAATCTTAGCATATTTAACTCTGCCACCTCTAGCTCTGTCTCCTGCTTTCTGGTCAGTGCCACCGTCTCCAACCCATTTAACATAGCTAGTCTCACTACCATCCTGTAGACCTTCCCTTTCACTCTTGCTGATACCTGTCTGTCACAAATTGCTCCTGACACTCTTCTCCACCCATTCCACCCTGCCTGCACTCTCTTTTACACCTCTCTTCCACAATCCCCATTACTCTATACTGTTGATCCCAAGTATTTTAACTCATCCACCTTCGACAACTCTACTCCATGCATCCTCACTATTCCTCTGACCTCCCTCTCATTTACACACATGTATTCTGTCTTGTTCCTACTGACCTTCATTCCTCTCCTCTCTAGAGCATATCTCCACCTCTCCAGGGTTTCTCCAACCTGCTCCCTACTATCGCTGCAGATCACAATGTCATCAGCAAACATCATAGTCCACGGGGACTCCTATCTAATCTCGTCTGTCAACCTGTCCATCACCATTGCAAATAAGAAAGGGCTCAGAGCTGATCCCTGATGTAATCTCACCTCCAACTTGAATGCATCCGTCACTCCTACCACAGACCTCACCACTGTCACACTTCCTTCATACATATCCTGTACAACTCTTACGTACTTCTCTGTCACTCCCGACTTCCTCATACAATACCACAGCTCCTTTTGAGGCACCCTGTCATATGCTTTCTCCAGGATTACAAAGACGCAATGCAACTCCTTCTGGCCTTCTCTAAACTTCTTCATCAACATCCTCAGAGCAAACATTGCATCTGTGGTGCTCTTTCTTGGCATGAAACCATACTGCTGCTCACTAATCATCATCTCATTTCTTAACCTAGCTTCCCTACTCTTTCCCATAACTTCATGCTGTGGCTCATCAATTTTATTCCCCTGTAGTTACTGCAGTCCTGCACATCCCCCTTATTCTTAAATATCGGCACCAGTACACTTCTCCACTCCTCAGGCATCCTCTCACTTTCCAAGATTCCATTAAACAATCTTGTTAAAAACTCCACTGCCATCTCTCCTAAACACCTCCATGCTTCCATAGGTATGTCATCTGGACCAACAGCCTTTCCATTTTTCATCCTCTTCAAAGCTGTCCTTAATTCCTTCTTGCTAATCCGTTCCACTTCCTGATTCACTATCTCCACATCATCCAACCTCTTCTCTCTCTCGATCTCTTCATTCATCAGCCTTTCAAAGTACTCTTTTCATCTGCTCAACACACTGTCCTCGCTTGTGAGTACGTTTCCATCTTTATTCTTTATCACCCTAACCTGCTGCACATCTTTCCCAGCTCGGTCCCTCTGTCTAGCCAATCGGTACAGGTCCTTTTCTCCCTCCTTAGTGTCCAACCTCTCATACAACTCATCATATGCCTTTTCTTTAGCCTTCGCCACCTCTCTCTCTTCACCTTGCACCTTATCTCCCTGTACTCTTGCCTACTTTCTGCATCTCTCTGACTATCCTACTTCTTCTTTGCCATCCTCTTCCTCTGTATACTCTCCTGTATTTCTCATTCCACCACTAGGTTTCCTTTTCCTCCTTCCTCTTTCCAGATGTCACGCCAAGCACCCTTCTTGCTGTCACCCTTACTATATCTGTTGTAGTTTCCCAGCTGTCTGGTAACTCTTCACTGCCACCCAGTGCCTGTCTCACCTCCTCCCTAAACTCAACCATGCAGTCTTCCTTTTTCAACTACTACCATTTGATCCTTGGCTCTGCCCTTACTCTCTTCCTCTTCTTGATCTCCATCGTCATCCTACAGACCACCATCCTATGCTGCTTAACTGCACTTTCCCCTGCCACCACTTTGCAGTCTTCTATCTCCTTCAGATCAACTCTTCTGCATAGGATGTAATCTACCTGTGTGCATCTTTCTCCACTCTTGTACATAACCCTATGTTCCTCCCTCTTCTTAAAATATGTATTCACCACAGCCATGTCCATCCTATTGGCAAAATACACTATCCTCTGACCTTCTTCATTCCTCTCCTTGGCACCATACCTACCCATCATCTCCTCATCTCCACTGTTCCCTTCACCAACATGGCAACTGAAATTCGCTCCAATCACCACTTTCTGTCCCTTGGGTACACCGTTCATCACTTCATCCAACTCACTCCAAAAATCTTCTTTCTCACCCATTGCACACCCAACTTGCGGTGCATATGCACTAACAACATTCATCATCACACCTTCAATTTCCAGCTTCATAATCATTACTCTGCCTGACACTCTTTTCACCTCCAAAACACTCTTGACATACAGTAATCCCTCGCTATATCGCGCTTCGACTTTCGCGGATTCACTCTATCGCGGATTTTAAATGTAAGCATATCTAAATATATATCACGGATTTTTCGCTGGTTCGCGGATTTCTGCGGACAATGGGTCTTTTAATTTATGGTACACGCTTCCTCAGTTTGTTTGCCCAGTTGATTTCATACAAGGGACGCTATTGGCGGATGGCTTAGAAGCTACCCAATCAGAGCATGTATTACATATTAACTAAAACTCCTCAATGATATAAGATATGCTTCCCGTGCAGTGCTTGATTGTTTGCTTTTCTATGTCTCTCTCACTCTCTCTGCCTGACGGAGGGGGTGTGAGCAGAGGGGCTGTTTGCACAGAGGATAGGGACGCTCCTCTTCGGCATACTTAAAAACCCAAAAGTACGTATTGATTTTCTGATTGTTTGCTTTAATCTCGCGCTCTCTCTCTCTCTCTGACGTTCTCTGCGCCTGACGGAGGGGGTATGAGCAGAGGGGCTGTTTGCACAGAGGCTGTTTGCTTAGAAGATAAAGATACGGACGCTCCTCTAAAAAATGCCGCTTTATCGCAGTGCTGCATACTTAAAAGCACAGAAGCATGTATTGATTTTTTGATTGTTTGCTTTTCTTAGCGAGCGCTCTCTCTCTCTCTCTGAAATTCTCTGCTCCTGATGCGCGCACTCTTTGGAAGAGTAGATATGTTTGCATTCTTTTAATTGTGAGAAAGAACTGCCATCTCTGTCTTGTCATGGAGCACAGTTTAAACTTTTGACTAAAGGGTGTTATTTCATGTCTAGAGGGCTCTAATAATGTTAACAGTGTGGGAGAGTTATAAGGGCTTAAAATATAAAAAATAACCATACAAACATATGGTTTCTACTTCGCGGATTTTCATCTATCGCGGGGGGTTCTGGAACGCAACCCCCGCGATCGAGGAGGGATTACTGTACTGTTCTTTCAGAATAACTCGTACCCCATTTCTCCTCCCATCCACACCATGATAAAACAATTTGAATCCACCTCCGATCCACCTGGCCTTAGTCCCCTTCCATTTAGTATGTTGAACGCATAATATATCAACCTTCCTTCTCTCCATTATATCTTCTAACTCTCTCCCCTTACCAGTCATACTGCCATCATTCAAAGTTCCTACCCTCAGTTCCACTCTCTTTAATTTTCCTCGTCTCCTCCTGCCTCCGGACACGTCTCTCCCCTCTTCTTCTCCTTCTTCTTCTTCTAAATTTATATCAGCTCAATCCCTAAGAATAAATAATGTGTTTACAGAAAACGTAAAAAGAAAGGCATTCTGTGGTTTTATTCCATAAAATAAAACACCAACGTTTAATTCAAAATAAAAAATGAACAAGAGAAATTAGAAAAATAATTTTAAAAATTTTAGGAGTCAGTCAATTATTCTTATCAATCAATCAATGTGAAAGCAGTAGGTTCAAGCTCTTGATCAGGGTTAATGTTTAAAAACAGATAAATGGGGAGAAAAGATTTTAAATCATCATGGAATCATTAATAACATTGTAATTCATGCATGATCCCTAAAAAAAAAGTGAAAACCATGAAAAATGAAAGTTGATGGATTTTTAATAGTCTACATTAATTATGTGTTACCTTTACGGTATTAAACTATAAATCTCAAATAGAAAAAGAGAAATGTAACCATTTTAAAATCTAATAAACACTGGCAATAAAAGGCTTTCCCTTATCACTTTGGTTATTTCTAAATGAATCTTAACATATAGAATTCTAATGTATTGAATTATTTTAGACCATCATTGAAAAAGCAAACTCAAAAATAAAAAACTGAACATCAGGTTCTCAACTCCTCTTTTTAAATTATTCATAAATAATGGCTCTGGGATTTCTATCAATGCATGACTCCTATATAATGACTCTTAGCTTACCTCTTTAAGATTATCTGAGCATTCCTATACACATGCACTGCCAAGAGTACAAGTAAAACAGAACTGTTAATATTTTCACTCATTGTAGCCACAAGTGTGTTATTTTTCAGGTAATAGTATTTCGACTACTGCTTTCAACCAGGTTTTCATTATCAAACTGGCATTAGAAGACCAGTCTGTTGCTTGTGTGCCTTGCTCTGTAGCAAGTTCACCTCAGCTTTTTTTTTATACTCTTAATTACTGTGAGATCACAGGTTACAGGATTCAGCATTTATAACTTTTAAAAGTTAAATAAATGTAAGAGAGACAAATATAACCATAAGAGGGAAAGTCAAACCCTACTACCAAAAAGTATAACAAAAAGGTGTTTTATTAAGAAACAAGATACCAGGTACAGTAGCTTTAAACAGTAAACTTTGTAACTTTAAATTTCAAAGATGTCAATCTCAAACTAAAGAGAAAAACAGTTATCATGTCTTATCTCACTGAAGTCAGATATTGTCTTCTTACAAGAAGCACATTTAAATATTAAAGTTGTACCTAATCTGAAGAAAGTATTGGTTGGACAGGCGTTTCACCCTATGTTAATAACCAATTTAATTCACAAATGTTTCATGCAGGAAATGCTTTAATCCTTTAAAATGTTTCTTCATGCAGGTGATAGAAATGGTAATTATCAGTAATAGTGTGGTCCTTGGATCAGCCCCCTGCTGTGGTCGATCACATCCTCTGGTGGAGCACCTAGAAAACAGTCAAACTTGTCTATAGAGGAAGTAAAATTCATAACAACGTTTCCGCAGATTAACTTAGAGAAGGATCATTGCTGAGCCTCGAGGGGTGTGAGAAGAGAGTGGGTGCATCCACCCAACACAGCCCAATCCCACCCCAAGGTCCTCCTCCCTTGCTGGCATCCTGCTAGAACCTAACCCTAATTTTCCCATAAGAATAATCTTACAGTGTCTGCAACTTCTGTATCCATAGAGTTTTTCAGGTATGTAACCCCGACAGATAACGAGTATCAATAACTCAGTTTTCTCTTGGGCATTCAAAAAAAAACATTAGTAACTTCATTTAAAAATAAGCTTGTGTGCATGTGAAGATTATCTAGATGTTCATAATATCTAGGGGTCTTCAAAATATTCTACATACATGCATAAGCCTCATGTGGTTAACACAACTGCATCATGTATACTACTAAGTCTGTCAACACAAATGCAAACACTTCTTGTCAACATGCACCTGAAGAATTACAGATGGCCATAATTTTCACTTAATATTATTGTAGTAGTGGTCAGTTGGGTGAAGAATTGGTATATGCATTCCATAAAGGGTACCATATACCTTTGGCACAATGAATACAAAAAATTGTTGTAAGCAATCTCATTTGCTTCTGCAACATTTTGTAACATGACATACTTGTGTGCCAATCTTTCTTAAGCAGCTGTTCACACCACATAAACACACTGGTGGATGGGGGTCTCATGGATTCCAAATGTCTCTCTTACTGCTCAACGCTGGATCCAAGTGACCGATTTGTGCAAAGGTTTAATACTGTGTTTTTAGGTTGTATATGGCATTCTGACAAATGGATCTATGCAACTACACAGAATTCCAAATGCTGATGCTGACATTTTTAAAATGTTCTTATCTGATGCTTCCAGTAACATGATTCTCAACTACAGCCAACTGTAGCTTTCTGACACACAGCCCTTCCTTTACATTTGGCTTAGGGTGCACTAAAAGAACAGTATTTTGTATGCATAAAATGTGAGCAACTGCATTGTCTTGGTAATTTTGTCTTTGGTGTTATTAAATTTGGGGTTAGGTTAGACATAAGAATTATTAAAAACATTCCAATATTAATTAGTTGTCTGTACATCCTGCCCATTTGTTTTTGTCACGCTTTTCAGTATTATCCGGAAAAGCCATAGAAGCCACTATTTTGTAACATACATAAAATTCAGGATGAATACACATCAACATTGTAATGCAAAATTTGCGTGACAGCAGTTTTTTTTAGGAAATGGCATCATTATAAAGATCACTTTTACAGATAAAGGTCAATTTGTTAGAAATAAGCAGCCACGAGCAAAATTCGCAAACAGTTACTTAACACATTTTCATTTTATTACTGAAAAATTGTGCATTCAGTCAATAGAAAGCTAGGAAATTAAACCAGAGGAAAGAAAATATTGATTCATAATGCAATCCTTTTTGTTGGCTCTGACTCAGGAGGTCAGTATATTATGGTACCTGGGAAAACTGAATGAAAATTAGAGAACATATTATAGTGCCCATCCATTATGTTTGGGTCAAAGATGCATTTTTTCTTGATTTATCACTTTGCTCCACAGTATAAAATTACAAATCAAACAATTCAGACAAAATTAAACTGCACATTGCAGACTTTAATTTAAGGTATGTGCATACATTTCAGTCACACCATGTAGAATGAACACTTTTTCTACATGGTCCTCCCATTTCAGTGCACCATAATGTTCAGGTATATTAAAGCAGTCATATTTAGTACTTTGTTGCATGTTCCTTGCAAAAAATGACTGCTTGAAGTCCGTAATTCATAGAAATCACCAGGAGCTGAGGATCTTCTCTGGTGATACTCTGCCAAGCCTCTAATGCAACTATCTTCAGCTCCTGCTTGTTTTGAAAGGCATGCTCAGCTGGATTTAAATCAGGTGACTGGCTTGGCCGTTCAAGCATTTTCCTTTTTTTAGCTTTGAAAAACTCCTGTGTTTCCTTAGCAGTATGTTTGGGATCATCTCCTGCCATAGGATGAAGTGCCATCTAATGAGCTGGGAAGTATTTACTGGAACTTGAGCAGATAAAATGTTTCTATACATCACATAATTCATTGTGTAGCTGTCATCAACAGTTATATCATCAATTACGACGAGTGTGCCAGTACCTGTGGCAGCCATACATTCCCAAGCCATAACACACCTCACCACCATGTTTAACAGATGAGGTGGTGTGCTTTGGATCATGAGCAGTGATCCTTTTCTTCTCCACACTTTGCTTCTGCCATCACTGATACAGGTTCATCTTTGCCTCGTCTGTCCACAAGACCTTATTTCAGAATTCTGCAGGCTAAGTACTTTTTAAGTACTTTTTCACAAACTGCAATCTGGCCTTTCTGTTTTTGTGGCAAACTAGTGGTTTGCATCTTACAGTGTGGCCTCTGTAGTTCTGTTCATAAAGTCTTCTGCAGATATTCATCTCTGACACATACACAGCTGCCTCCTGGAGACTGTTTCTGATCTGTCTGACAGGCATTTGGGACTTTTTCTTTACCATAATGAGGATTCTTTTGTCATCAACAGTAGACATCTTCCTTGGCCTACCAGTACCTTTGTAGTTATTAAGCTTGCCAGTGCTAATTCCAGACAGTTGCTTAAGGTGATCCTATGATTTTACTGATATACTGTATCTAATGATTTTATTTTTGTTTTTTTAGCCTCATAATGTCTTCTTTGGCTTTCATTGGCATAACTCTTTTCTTCATGTTGAACAATGGCAACTATAGACTCTGAAGTTGGTCTGTAAGTAGAAGCAAGCCTAGGTATCTTACAATACAATGAAACACACCTGAGTCATCACAAACACCACTGACACCAACTGTCTTAAACATAATGGCACCCTGAAATGGGGGGACCATGTAAAAAAAGCATTGTCATTTCTAGATGTTGTGAATGCAATGTAAAGTCTGCAATGCGCACTTTACTCATGTCTGAATTTTTTGATTTGTAACTTTAAACTGTGGAACAGAAAATCAAGGAAAAATGTGTCTTTGTTCTAAACATAATGGTGGGCCCTGTATCTGGGTGACAAGAAATTTAAAGCTAATGCTTTAACCTTGGTCACCAATATACAATACTTTGCAAAAGTCTTAGACTTTTATTATATACATTTTTGTCTAGATGCTTATTTTTTGTCTTCTACATTAGTGTACCAGTAGATAAAAATATATTTCAGATTACTAAACATTAATTTTCAAAAAAATTGATGTTAGAGAATTTTATGAATTTTGATAAAGTAACATATGAAGTGATAGATAGCTTTTCAGATAAAAATGTGGTGACTTTGTAAGTCTCTAGCCCAATGCGTAACTAAACAAAGATAACAAACAGGTACTAATGATCAATGACATGATGAGATGATTGAAACAAACTGAGTAACTGAAAGAAAAACAGGTAGAGAAATAATCAAACTAGACAAAGGATAACCAAGCTAAATGTTGTGGGTGTGGAAGACGGGACAGCGCAACCTTAAAATCACATATTCTTACAGAATGGCAAACGTAAACATAGTAACACAACCAGTGGTCATCCTCAGTAAGGTCTTTCCAAAGCAGACAGGAGTTTCAAAATGTGCTGTTCAAGTTCTTTCTAAGAGTCACGAGGAAATAGGCAAACTGCAGGACCAGAAATGCAGTGGTAACCCTCAAAAGCTAAGTCTGGCAGACAAGAGATACATCACACCAATGCCTCTTTGAAATCAGATAAAGCACATTTCTGCAAATGGAGTTGTTGATCTGGTCAGAATGAATGAAATCATCAATATGGAGAAGTACAAGTAGATTCCCATCTGTCATGCAATACAATAAGGAGGCATATGATTACTCCAAAGTTCAGTACGCATCAGGACAATGACCCCAAACACATTGCCCAAGTTTTAAAGAGGTGAATACCCATTTCTTGATAATAATTTAATATACTCTGTCAAATCTTGCAATTTAGATTCCATTGTTATCTCCGACTATTTTCTACGTTCTTCATTCTGAAAATTAGAATATCAAGATTTACTGAATTAACACACAACTAGCAATCCATTTTTGCCAAAAGCTAAAGATGTCTACATTTCTGTCCACACAAACTGATGTTTGTTGCAACAAGAATAACTTTGGTAAAACCTACCAAAAATTAATAGAGAAACACTTAAAGGATTTCTGAGAGGTCAAAAAATTCAACTAATAACATTCTAGCCACAGCCAACCATTCAAATGCTTAAGAAAGAAATTTGGAATAGTGTAGCAGGACAAGCCTTTGGAAGCAAAGTTATTTGTCACATCTCCAGGAATGACATATAATTAAGCTCATGAGACCTTTTACACTCTCCAAACTCTTGAATGCAGTTAAATCACTAAAAAGCAAAAACACTTTAGGCGCAAATGGCTACCATCAGAATTGTATGAAAAGTTCCTGCCAAAAACACTCCACCGGGTGTCAATTTCTGCTCCTCCCAAGTAAAATAAAAACATTTCAGAATGTGAATTCTATAGATGGATCCCTCTACTACATAACATTGTTAATAGTCTGGTCAAAGCTGACATACACATAACTGAGAATGTACTTTCTTCTAATACTTTAGAAGATCAAACAGGATTTGCTAAATATATACAGTCACGCATGTCAAGTTCAGCTGAGATATGTAACCAAAACAAGAGGGGGCGCTGCCACTAACTTCGTCACCTGTTAATACCTTCACAGCTCCAAGAAGATGCCCAGTGAGAGCAACAGCCCCCGCCCATTCCAGGCCAAGTCCAATAAATCCAGCAGCTCACTTTGAGTTGAGCCACACCAAAGGAAGCAGCTCTCTGTAGTGATGATACCTACGCAGAGCATCAGCTCTGAGTTAAAAAGGAGGCCACAGCCCCATTTAAGTTTTTGCGGCGCCGTTGTGCATTTCGTTTTATTGGCGTCCCAACGTGTCTTTTGAACCCAGGTTTTTTGACTGCTTGACCACAACATACACATGTACTTCTTTAGCCACCAAGCCTTCGGAGGTCTTGCTATCTTAGGATAGCAACAAAGTTATGTCTATATCAGGCTATGCAAATTTAGATTTTAACCTAATAAGGCAACATGGTTTAAACTACTATAGTCATATTTACAGTACCTTGTTTAAAATATGAAATCAGATATGACTGTCCTTCATCACTGCTTTTATTTGCCACTGTCATTAAACTTCTCATCCTCTCCTTGCAGAAGATATCTAGGATTTAGGGAATCATAAGAGGTCTTGTTCTTGAACAAAAATTATCACTTTATGCAGATGGCATGGCACTTTCATACCATACTAAATACACTTGATTTGAAACAGCACATAATTTTCCATGAATACCCTTGCATGTCACCTTTAATTCCATCAATTCTCTTTGTCTCAAAACAATTAGCATAGCTAGGTAAAATAGGCACAATACAATTGGAAGACCTTTTCAAATGAAAGAACCTGATGGAATGTGTTAAAAAGTCTTTTTTAATGTCTACATTTTACATTAAGCCTGAGAACTAACACAATGTTTATATTTTTCAATGCATTCCATTATATTTCAACAGATGGTAATTTAAAAAAAAGTCAGCACAGTTGTAGCTTCACTCAGTTGGAATATAAGAGTCTATGGATAAAAAAATAATTCTTAATGTAAGAATAATTGTTCAAAAACAAAGCAGGGTACCACGCTTTCAGATATACCAGTGGGTTGCCATTACGCAAAATTTGGAACTATGGAATGATTCAGACAGAAATTAACTTGTACCCACTTGGTTAGCCAAGGAAAGGAAATTGTGCACTAATTACTCCCTATATGCTTTGCTTTGTACACCATTAATTACCTACAGTTAAGCAGAATCCCAGTCATTTAACATTCACTTAAAATAAACTACCAGTGGAGGGGATGCTAGAATGTTGAATTGTTAGTGTCAGTCACACCCTTAGAAGACAATCACATATTTCCAGGATTTCTAATGGTCCCAATATTGGGAACTGGGCCCTTTACAACTTAGTATTTTGATAATATATTTGAATTTTTGAACAACCGTGTCTTAAATATTGTCTTTCATAAAAACAATTCCTTAACTAAATCCCAGTTTGAGACTTTGACAGAAGAAAACTAGCCAACTTTGCTAACTTTTCATTAAGTTCTACTGTAGAAATTAAACTTTCTAATAGTAATAAAGACATAGAGGGTATATACAAACTATACCACTGTTTTCGAAATGGTGCAATGCTGAGCTAGTATTGGGAAAATGATATTACCACAAAATGAATGAAACGTTAGCAACAGATAATTCCGCTATTTGTGAGAAATTAAGTTTAATTCAAGCCATTCTGTAAATCATACACATTTGTTTGACTACCCAGTATTTACCTGGATCAAAACTCTACTTATGAGAGCTTTTAACACACAGCTTCTTCAATGGGTCACAAATTTTGAGAATGTCATCTATTCAGACCTAACTAGAAATAAAAATGTCTGCGTCTTTTGGGATCCCAATAATCCCTAGTGGAAAGGGATGGGAAAGAATATCTAACTATACGAAAAAGATTTTCAATTTCCCTTAAAATTACAATAAATTTGTTTTACAAAAAAAAGAGCCCAAAAGCTCTTCAGGATTCACCAAGCATTTTTTAGTGTTGTCCTTAATTAACTGAACATGCTAAACCACTCCTATTGTTTTGGACATATAAAAGATGAATTATATTAAATGTTTTTTTTTTATCCCTGCTCCCTCAATAAGTAAATATTTCTGATTTGATTTGCTGTGCAGTCTTAATAATTTGCAATTTATATACAGTATTGTAACAAAACCCTTATAATAAATACAATCAATTTTACAGTTATTTTCAGATCTTTTCGGACGGAGTTTTAGAGACAAGCTGCATTTACTTCAGCTATAATAAGTTGTATTGTCACTATGTGATAAGACAAGACATTTTACCTTATACAGGTAAAATTATGTTACAATGAACTGCCAGGGACCTAAAAAATATTTCTTTATAATGAAAATTTCGTTGTAATGAGATTCTGTATTTGTCACTATAGTGCTCTCTTTAACTTGTTTATTTTGTGTTCATTTTAATATCCTCCTGTGTACAAGTTATGCTGACGAGAATTTTTCTCAGCATTTCTTTGCGATAATACACTTTCAGGGTGCGAATGATACCCAAATCCAATGACTGAAGCATTGCCGTGCAATTGGGTGGGAGGAATACAACGCAAACATAAATGTAGAAGCATGTTGTGTGCAGCACAGTTATCAATCAGAAGACAAATCATCCTTTTTTTCTTCTTCATATTGTGAGGTTTCTGAACTCTTTTGGGATCCCCTCCCCCACCCAACGGGGTAACATGCAGAAGTGCGTCCCGAAACGCAATTGCTGCGTTTGTGGAGATTGTTTGTCAGTTGCCAGGGCAGGGCAACAGCAGGCTCACAGCGGTGCAGTGAAGCACCACAGAAGCAAATCCTAAAAGATCGGGGTCACACTAGAAGTCCCTGTCTTGCACCCCAAAACACGAGGCTTAGTCTCAGTACTTTAACAAAACCAGCTTTACTCAGTTTGAAACAGAAACAGCAGGGTTATTTATTGTAGCATGATCTGCCACTCTCCTATAAACAGACAAAGCAGTCAGGCAGGGTTGTGGCCAGGTTAGTGGCCAAGTAATGCTGTTACCTGCATTTACAATGTTCCTTCTTTGCATCACCCATGGAGATCTGTGAGCCTGCTGTTGCTCTGGCAACAGATAAACAGTCTTCCACAGACGCAGTGATCGCACTTCGGGATGCTCTTCGGCACATTGTCTAGTTCAGGGAGGTCCCAAGAAAGTTTAGAAACCTCACATTTTCTTGAATGAGTGTCACATTAATAGGAATGTTTCTTAAACGAGCATCACTGAACCACATAAAACTGCTTTTTCGATGTCTAACAATAAGAAGCAATTACTTATACTCATATTTGGCTGCTATTCCAAATTAAAGTCATTATTTGTCTGGAAAATGAAACATTGGGAGACATGAAAAGGACTATGCTACTAACAGTTTCTTCATTAAGGTAGCAAATGATCCCTTATGCTCTGCCTCACCAGGCCTCTTGGCTTCTTACTCACTGTGTTTATGTAATGTGTATTTTAAACTATATGTGTATGAGCTTGCAATGAGTGAAGCAAGTCCTTGTGGGTTCATCTAAGCACTGTAAGCATCATTATCTGAGTGTTATGCTTCAGCTTGGGTTTATGTGGATTTTATATTTTCTTGTTGTTTATGCTATATTTGAATTAATATTTTTCATATTGTTATGTTTCTATTATGTCTGTAATTATATGCTGCCACTCTAAATGCTGTTATATTCTGTGTGCTCTGGAGGTTGTACCTTATGTACCTTACAACATTTATGCTTGTCAGGTTCAGCAGCCATGTATGCATCTTTTAATTTTTCAGGTAGTTTCATTTTTGTGAATGCTCCATTTTTCTGTAGCTTTTTTTTGTACACTGTGGGATACTAGTTTGTATTTGTTTTGCGGTACACAGAGTCCAGTGCAAAAGTCATGATGTCCTGCTGAGAAACGAACAGGTGATTTATTTACTGAGCTAACTGGAAGAAGCACGTAAAAAATGAAACCAAAATAATTTAAAAATAACCTAGCTACCAAATCCTACCGTGAGACAAGAGTCAAAGTCAAAAAAACAGGTCACATCAAATGAAACTCATGAGAAATACAATAATAATTTAATATTGTTTCTTTGTATCAGTATACTGCTGCTGGATTATGTGAATTTCCCCTTGGGATTAATAAAGTATCTATCTATCTATCTATCTATCTAATAAAAGGTTTCCTTTAAGTATTTTTGTTTATTTAGGAGGTTTGTATCCACAGATCGAATAATGAATTGAACCCCCAGCTGACCTTTTATCCCATTGTGTTGATTACTCGCAGGCCATGACCCTAAAAGCCCCACACCTATCATCGCAGTGGCAACAGAAGGACCTAAAAAACAGAATTCAAGGCATAGAAAATACCAAATGAATTCACTAAAAACCTAATTATGTCATATGGTGGCCACTTCTCCCAAAAAAGGGACTCATAAACATCAGTTCTTCTGATCTTAATAGACAGCCAAAAGATGCATTTGCAGTGGTAATTAGGGGGCAGTAGGCTTCTTTTGCAAGTGTGATTTGCACTTATTTTTTAACATTTTGGCATGTTTTCTCTTTTGCAAGATACCATATTGTTAGGATCCCACTTGGGATCCACCCTTGACCTTTGTTTTGTTTAATCTTCATTGTTTTTTTCTTTTTCTGCCTTAATAGTTTTAATAAATTTGCTTTATACCTAGTTAGTTGCTTCTTTAGAACCTTAATTGCTGTTCATTAGCTGTCCTCACATTTGTTAATTGCTTGGTGATGATTTGCTTCTGTTTTGAAATTATTCTGTATTGCTGAATTATGTGTTATTTTCACCTGGTGATATGGAGCTCCAAAGGACAGGCCACCTGAACTAAGCAGCCTTTTGGGTAGTCACCTATGACCATCTAGTTAAAGACTCTCTATCATGCCCAGTGTGCTTGCTGGGACACCAACTTTCTTCTTATTGTCTCTGGCTCCCCTTCTCTGAATAGATTCAATCTGTTTTTAAGCATATCTAGGATTAAATTCTCCTATATTCTCCTATAATTATTTTTTCTCTGTTTAAGTGAATTATTGTTCAGGTTTGCAAATTTGATTTTGTGTTTCTCCCTGGGGTTTCCAGTCCCTCTGCTTGAATTTTGAAAAACTATTTGCCAAAAAATTGGAAGATTTTGAAGATTTAGGTTGTATGTATATTATGGGGTTCTTCCCTTGATATTTTGGGAAGCATTTGTGCTATTGCAGAGGTCATCAATTCTGAGTTTTTAAGATTTTTATTTTTACTTTAATCATTAATATTTCTATCCTTAAACCAGTTTATTTTCTTCTCTAAAAGTATTTTTTTCTTTTGAAGGTTCTTCTTTCTGATAAGGTTAGACTTTCTTTACGATTACAACCATTGTGCTAATTTCTTGACTGGCATGCTCAATTAAATAATAAATGTAATCTTATTATCTTATTACTGGATATGGCATTTTAAAGTTATATGCATTTTCCCTTTCACCATTTTATTTATTTATAAAACTTTTTGATCCAGAATTTTGGAATATTTTTAAATTGTTAAGATTTTGTTGAGCTTACACTGACAACACAAGTTCAGGTGAGTAAAGCAGGCTCCTCTAAACAATCCCATTATGTTAGCATCAAGAGGTGTTATATATCAACCTACATTTTTGTGACTTTTTTCTTGTCTTTTATTTTATTCAAATTTTGTCTTTTATATTATCGTTATTTCTGTTATGTCTGTAATTATGTACTGTCTCTTTAAATATAGTTACATTCCCTCTGCTCTGTGTAGTGTGTTACCCAAGCAGGCAGAATGTCACCACCACTGACACATCCATTTTGGCTATTTAGGACCAGGCAAAGAGAGGAACCATACCGTAGTGCACTGAGTTTGACTGACATCTATTCCAACAGCATTGTTATTGCTTTGGATGTTGCAGGGTTTGTCATTTACGTACTTATCCTATTTTCTGGATGTCATTGGTATTGTGTATTGTGACTTGTTTCCTTTGGATTGCCTTTTAGACAACTCCTCTTTTGCTCTTTTGATGATTATCTGTAACTTTTCATTATTTACAGTTGCTAGATGAATCTTCATCTTATAACCCTTTATCATTTGGTTTGTCTTAAGATCCTCCGTTTTTCACAAGTTTTTTTGGTATTTTGTTAAGATCATTTTGAACATTAACAGCCAGTTCACTTATTTTGGGCCTAGCCTATTCTAAAGCCTCAGCTAGCAGTTGCTGTTGGTGACTGGCTGGGCTGGGATGAACTTCTTCTGGGCTTATTACAGAAGGTCCTGGGCTGCTTTTTGTAGTATTTCTGAAGGCCCATTTTCAACATGTTCCTGACTCCTGCATAAAGTATTAGTTATTCTAGTACCATATTTTGCTGAATAGCCTAATCACCACTAGGCATTCTAATGGAATACTCTTTGCTTCTTGTTAGTTTCTCTTTGATTCTGCTAGGTTGTGCAGTGGGTTGTGACCTGTGCGAAACTGAAAAATGTTTAATAATCATATGTAAAAATGCTGCCTTCCTAGAGTTTAAGATAGTGATTATTTTGGATCATTCAATGACTATGTTCACTAAAAAGTTGCCTGTGGCTCAACAATCAAATATGACTGCGAAGGGCCAGGACCCTTGCCCAGCAGGGACACAAAGATTATAGAAGGACTGGAGGAGAGAGCATATTCAGGGCCTTAACTCCCATAGAGGGCTAGATGACAAACCCAGCAGTTGCAGCAGTGTCTCAGACTCCCGTAGGGCTCCATGAGAGTTGGAGTTTGGAGCAATTCTGTTGGGTTCCATAGGCGCTGCCAAGGGGGGGCTGCAGGAACGGCTGAGCCCTTTGTTGCAGCACTTCCTCCACAGCTGGAAGTGCTGCCAGAAGAAGATCATCAGACACCTGGAGCACTTCCAGATGCTCTATAAAACGAGCCAGCTGCAACTACTCCAGGAGCCAGAGTCGGGAGGAAGGTGGACAAGGCTTGCTGGAGTAGGAGGAGGAGTGGAGGTGAAGAACAGACAGAATGAGACAGAAGAAGAAGAAGAAGAAATGAAGACCAAGTAAGGTGTTACTTGTGCTTTGTACTGTGCTGCTGTGGGGAGCAAGGGAAAGCGCTTCCCCTCTGAATAAAAATGTGTGCTGTGTTGCCAAACTTTTGCTTGGTGTCTGCTTGTGTTGAGTTTGGGCACCTGGACTGCCCCTATCTGGCCACACTATTCACTCAGTACTACTGGGTTTCCAAAACCAACAACAATGCAATTACTAATAAATCCCTTCGTTATTGGTCAGCAGTACATTTAATAAAAAGTACAACAGTTTATACACTTGAAGGACTTATACAGAAATAATGCTTCACTTCAAATAATAATTTGTGTACATCAGCCTTATTATATAATTAACTTGCACTTAAAAGGTAACAGGGTTAGCAAGGCACAATTCTGAGTTACTTCTTATACTGTATATTGCTTGCCAGCATCCTTAAGCTTACTGTGAATTTCAAATGGCATTACAAGTAATAAGCAGTTTCTAGTTGTCCATCTATTTACTTGTTAAATATAGGCTCACAAGCCTCCAGAACTTGTCAAGAAACAACTGTGGAGAAAATAAGACTACTCTGCAAAAGTGAATTGCATACACTAAGATCTACAGTGGTGTGAAAAACTATTTGCCCCCTTCCTGATTTCTAATTCTTTTGCATGTTTGTCGCACAAAATGTTTCTGATCATCAAACACATGTAACCATTATTCAAATATAACACAAGTAAACACAAAATGCAGTTTTTAAATGATGGTTTTTATTATTTAGGGAGAAAAAAAATCCAAACCTACATGGCCCTGTGTGAAAAAGTAATTGCCCCCTTGTTAAAAAATAACCTAACTGTGGTGTATCACACCTGAGTTCAATTTCCGTAGCCACCCCCAGGCCTGATTACTGCCACACCTGTTTCAATCAAGAAATCACTTAAATAGGAGCTGCCTGACACAGAGAAGTAGACCAAAAGCACCTCAAAAGCTAGACATCATGCCAAGATCCAAAGAAATTCAGGAACAAATGAGAACAGAAGTAATTGAGATCTATCAGTCTGGTAAAGGTTATAAAGCCATTTCTAAAGCTTTGGGACTCCAGCGAACCACAGTGAGAGCCATTATCCACAAATGGCAAAAACATGGAACAGTGGTGAACCTTCCCAGGAGTGGCCGGCCGACCAAAATTACCCCAAGAGCGCAGAGACGACTCATCCGAGAGGTCACAAAAGACCCCAGGACAACGTCTAAAGAACTGCAGGCCTCACTTGCCTCAATTAAGGTCAGTGTTCACGACTCCACCATAAGAAAGAGACTGGGCAAAAACGGCCTGCATGGCAGATTTCCAAGACGCAAACCACTGTTAAGCAAAAAGAACATTAGGGCTCGTCTCAATTTTGCTAAGAAACATCTCAATGATTGCCAAGACTTTTGGGAAAATACCTTGTGGACTGATGAGACAAAAGTTGAACTTTTTGGAAGGCAAATGTCCCGTTACATCTGGCGTAAAAGGAACACAGCATTTCAGAAAAAGAACATCATACCAACAGTAAAATATGGTGGTGGTAGTGTGATGGTCTGGGGTTGTTTTGCTGCTTCAGGACCTGGAAGGCTTGCTGTGATAGATGGAACCATGAATTCTACTGTCTACCAAAAAATCCTGAAGGAGAATGTCCGGCCATCTGTTCGTCAACTCAAGCTGAAGCGATCTTGGGTGCTGCAACAGGACAATGACCCAAAACACACCAGCAAATCCACCTCTGAATGGCTGAAGAAAAACAAAATGAAGACTTTGGAGTGGCCTAGTCAAAGTCCTGACCTGAATCCAATTGAGATGCTATGGCATGACCTTAAAAAGGCGGTTCATGCTAGAAAACCCTCAAATAAAGCTGAATTACAACAATTCTGCAAAGATGAGTGGGCCAAAATTCCTCCAGAGCGCTGTAAAAGACTCATTGCAAGTTATCGCAAACGCTTGATTGCAGTTATTGCTGCTAAGGGTGGCCCAACCAGTTATTAGGTTCAGGGGGCAATTACTTTTTCACACAGGGCCATGTAGGTTTGGATTTTTTTTTCTCCCTAAATAATAAAAACCATCATTTAAAAACTGCATTTTGTGTTTACTTGTGTTATATTTGACTAATGGTTAAATGTGTTTGATGATCAGAAACATTTTGTGTGACAAACATGCAAAAGAATAAGAAATCAGGAAGGGGGCAAATAGTTTTTCACACCACTGTATTCTTAAAGTCCAATTTGTCGGTCATCAACCAAGTTAACTTGCACATGTTTGAATCATAGATCCAGGGTGGATGCACATCTCTGAAGATACTCCATGGTGGAAGGAAAATTGCTGCAGAACTATGCCACTCAGTTAGACTGTAAACGTATTTACATTAAAAAAAATAACAAAAAATCTTTGAATGCAAATTGTCTACGATTCATTGAATAGTAAATGCTTAAAATGTACTTTGCATTGCTAAACAGTTTTGTTCTGCAAAGTTCATGCAATGGTAACAATCACTTAATTTATTCTTACTGGAAAAATTGTTACAATGAATGAGATTATGTATTGCAAAATACAACCAAACAGCTTCCTTCCCCAATGTGATTCAAATCACCCTTAGAGGCTCTTGTCAGCTCATTGGTCATGGCTCTGTGATTCTCTACTATTCATGCAAAATGAATTACTTACAATGGAGCTGTCTTAGAAAAAATGAAAACACATCCTAATAGGCCTTAAAAGGGAAGTACATTGAATTACAAACTTTTCATAGACACACCGATGATGTCTAAAGGAGGTATTACCGTATTAACCTTTAAACATATACAATATTTCATCCCAGATGGTAATAAAGCCAGTTTCATTCCACATGCTTTCTTTCATTTTACACAGCCTATTGCTCAATGGCTGTGCACTCTGTAATTTGAGCACAACTCTTTTCTGCTAAGTGCTTTTTTCTATTAGCAATGTGTTTCAATTATTCAGCAAATATAATTTGCATTCCATAGCCTTTCTTTTTAGAGCATTAAATTTCATTGAATACCTTGAATAACAAGAATTCTTTTTTGCTCAGTCCAAACTGTGGTCATATCACTTTTAAAATGCTGTCATCTGATGCTGGCATGATAGTTTCCCATTCCTCACGACCTAGAACTGTAATGAAGCTGGTTCAGGAAATAGAAAGATAAAAGGCCTACAACCCAATCTGGAGAGTGTGAATCTTTCCATTCATTTCTGAAATGTCATACCAATACTTCAATTGACTGTTTCTGCATCTCTGCCACAATGGACAGTAGGCATTACAGTACATATCTCAAATATGAAAAAACAGGTGTACTCTAGAATGACCAACCATTTTTTTAAAACTCTTAGACACTGCCTCTTGAACCGAACAACAAAAATAAAATCACCTATATGGTCTGTAACCCTGGCAGGAGGCAATTCACTTTGTGATTCTGACTATTACAGGTAAGTGATGCGTAAAGCCTAGAGGGAATTGTTATGTCCATAATTAACATTTGCATCATGTCACAATGCATAATATGTCTGTGCCATTTCTAAAATGATTTCTAAAAAAGCAGTTACTTTCAGCAAGTGAAGAAAACGTCCTCTGACAGCAACTGTTCTCATGTCAAAAACATATCATTCGTCTGGCATTTGTGTCTTTGCTTCAAAGACAGTGTGAGACTGAGCACCTCCTGTTTCAGGCTTTGTGAGAGATGATCCAACGTGACACGGGAAGGAGCTATTGGTGCTTCCATGTTCATTTGCCAAGTTTCATAACAATTGTCAATTGTTTTCGCATAACATTGGTTGATTTGGAAGGAAATCATTCACTGATAAGTACATGATAACCATCAGTATAAAAAAAACAATCACTTTGTTCTTTGAAACAAAAATAAATTTTGAACAAGAATGCCCTTAATTATTTAATAAAATGTACTTCATCGAAAATAACAGAAATTATTGCATCTGTGTTTCTTCAGTCATACATTTGCATAACATTCGCAAGGCAATGTGAACAGACCCTATAAGCAAGGTGCTTTGGTCTCCACCTTCCCTTCACATAAGCTTCCTTTTTTACAGAGTTCAATCAGCCTTAAATTGACGGATGCCAATACTGACAAAACACATATTCTCTCCTAAAATTTGTAAACCAGCCATTTTTTGGCAGTGTCTGCAGATTGATTCATAAAAGAAAATGCAATTTTAAAAAACTTTTTGGTGAAAGAGGAAAGGTGACTGCATATGGCATATGACTACTGCTGGAAATTACTAAAGGTTGTCATTTGAAAAGCAGCCAATTATTTTAAGTATCACTGTTACTGGCTTTAAGTCATTTGGTTTAATGATTCTTGTTTTTGACAATTATTAGTTTTGTTCCTTTTTGTACTCAGCATGCCATTTTCTGCTTACTATAATTTTTAAATGTTATGTTTGTTATTCATGCTACCAGTTTGCTTGTTGTGGGCAGCACCACTTTGGTGGCCGGTGGCCATGCCGTTCTTAGAAATGCAATCCTATTTCCACCACATTATGCTTGGAAGTGGGGCATCAAGATATCTTTGATATACTCTGATAAAAAGGAAAGCCCCAAAGAACTTATGTGAGAAGTATTCAATATAAGAAGTTATAGTTATTGAAGGGCAAAACAATACTTAGTCAAAAACAAAGCACTGGGCCAAAACCAAAAAGTTAAGTTTTACAAAACATTATTCTTTAGGGAGAAGCAAAAGACAAAGTCAAAAGACAAAGAAAGAAGTAAACCTGAAAGTAATGTTTGAACTTCTTTTGCCAGCTAGTAAGTACTAAGTGAAGTTCTGAGAAACTTCATCATTGCAGAAGCCCCTGATGATGTCACACACCACAACTGTGGGTCACTTGATGGCAATCAGTCCATGATCAAAGCAAACAGGTGACCCCAAAAAAAATCCAAAACAAGATGTTAAATATTTTAATAAGCCCAAACAGCAAAATCTAATACACAAGAATTATTGAAAAGAGCACAAAAAAAACTGTCAAAACACTGCATTATAAGATTAATTATCCAGGGGGTACTTTTCAGCATGAACATGATCAAACATAATAATAAAAAATTATAATACCTACTAAAGTACAAAAAAGGAGCAAAATAATAATTATCATAAACAAAAAAAATATTAGATGTGGTAACAGTTTTTTTTATGGAAAAGTCAAATAAACTCAAAACGCAGGGACTATTACAACATAATACTAAAGCTCAAATAATTACTGATGCTCAAGTATGAGACTGTAACAACTGCCAACTTTAATCCAAAACCTAAAATAAAAGTGGAGACATGGATATTCAGCAAATAATGCAGCAGCATCATAAGCTTGAACCTAGAAAGAGAGATTCAGAAAAAAACACATAAAAATTGAAAGATTTCATGCAAAATAAGACACAATGAAGAAATATTGATATTCTAATTCAGGATAGCAAGCTGAAGTCCATGTGAGAAGAAAATCTAGAGAATGATAAGTAGATAATCCATTTGAAACTCATTAACTGATAAATGCCTCTACAAATATATTTCAGAAAACAACTTTAAATCTAAAAAGGCCAACAACAATTTTCCATTAACGAATACGCAGCTTCATATAGCCAACCCATGAGCACTGTGGCAATGACTAAAAATAGAACGATAACTCTGATAAAACAGGACGAATCTTTTCTTGCAGACAGGTGTGATATTTCATAAAAGGCATATTTTGAAGAACAGATAAATTATTACTGTTAGCATTATCACCTCAAAGAGTCTTTTGGAAGCTAAGTGAGCCTGACCTTTATATTAGTGCACATGCACACAAGTTTACAGCTAAGTCGCTCATAAATAATTTATTATTGTTTCAATATTTCAACCTTTAAAAACATCTCCTGAATTTATATTTTCACTGTAGTCTCAAAATCATCTAAACTTCCATTTTCTACGCAGCCAGTCCTCATAGGGTCAAATGATGCCATGCCTACCATATTGGGCCCAATCAGGATCACACCGTTTATACAACAGAACTACATGACAGACTCCACTTCATACAGGCCCACTGAAGCTAGGACATTTACAGTGTCAATCTGCCTTTCTGAGAAGTGTACTTCATTTCTGTCTGATTTCATTCACTTTATGTATGACTTCACATATTTCATGCAGTTTGCTACAATATTTCCTGCCTCATGTCCTTTTTGTTGGCTGCTATTTATTGTTTCCCCTTCCAAAGCTCCTGTTTAATTCAGTGACCTCTGAAAATGTGTTTGGGATCTTTGGTAAAATAGCATATTATGTTAGTACTATTTCACTTTTCTCGGTATTCTTGAGATTTATTAGCATATTTATTATTATTTATTGTTTTGTCTATTGTTTGCCCTGATGTACAACCTTTATGCCTCCTTATCTCAGTATATTACTTTTTATTACTTTAGGCAAGATTTTTAACAAAATAGCACTTTGTACAAACTATCCATCCATCCATTTTCCAACCCACTGAATCCGAACACAGGGGTCTGCTGGAGCCAATCCCAGCCAACACAGGGCACAAGGCAGGAACCAATCCTGGGCAGGGTGCCAACCCACTGCAGGACACACACAAACACCAAGCACACACTAGGGCCAATTTAGAATCGCCAATCCACCTAACATGCATGTCTTTGGACTGTGGGAGGAAACCGGAGCGCCCAGAGGAAACCCACGCAGACACGGGGAGAACATGCAAACTCCGTGCAGGGAGGACCCGGGAAGCGAACCCAGGTCTCCTAACTGCGAGGCAGCAGCGCTACCACTGCGCCACCGTGCCGTCCTGTACAAACCATTCACATTATTTTCTACTTTATAAAATGGACAGATTTGTCAGTACTCTTCCATGAAAAAAGAAAAACCCACAACGGTCTCTGAAATAATTTGAAACTGACAAAGGTAATCGGCAGCCATCATTGTTTTTCCATATTTAACAAAATTCAGACTTTGCTTCGAGCTTTGATTCAACAGAATATTTATCAAATAATAACACAAATGAAAAGGGTTGAACAAAAATGATGGGGCCGTTAACTAAATATTTTCTTGCACAACGTTTAGAGGCAAGCACTGCAAAAAAGCAATTCCTGGAACTTTCAACGAGATTTCTGCACCTGTCAACAGGTAGTCTGGCCCACTCAAACCGAGCAAACTGCTCCAGCTGTGTCAGGTTTGAAGGACGCCTTCTCCAGACTGCATGTTTCAGTTCTTTCCATAGGTGTTCAATAGGATTTAAATTAGTGCTCATAGAAGGCCATGGAGTTCAGCTTGTATTTTTTTGGAAGCTGCACTTGGCTTTTTATGAGGGGCAGTCTGGACTGAGAATGTTTTGTTTTAATAGGATGCAAATTTAAGAATGACCTCAAGTGATTTGTACCTGGTAATAAATTCTACAGTAATTTGGTTAAAAAAGGTAAAAGTTTGCAACAGGGACTCATAACTAAGATGGGTTAAAGTGTATGGTTTATTTTCCCTATGAAACCATGCCACTGGATTTTTTTAGAGCAAAAAAGGGAAATTTCAATCATACAGGCTGCCATATATTATACAACACAGAGTACAGGAAAACAATGTCATAAACTAAAAAGATGTAATGTTGGCTTGACCTATCGAGTTTCAAAAATTTATGGAGGAAAGCACCTGAACAGGAAACAATGTATGCCATTGAAGTAATTTATGAAATAGTAAGCACTTGTGTAAGGCAATGTTTTTGAAATAGTAATTTTGTTTACAAACTAAAATTGGTATTGAGGACATTTGAAGACTTGAATGACCACTCAGTAAGTAAATATATGCAATAGTGAAAGCACTATGTTTTCCATGTTATTTTCTTCTTTAAAGTTTTTTCAATAACAGATTTTTTTTTTCTTTTTGTTTTTTATGTTTAAATATTGATCATTTGCATATACATTTAATAATATTTTAAAAATGTTCTTTCTTTATTTTTTCTAAATTCCATTCAAAGGCCAAAACACCAGCACTATGTTTCAGGTTTCTAAAGTAATTGCAAATCTTATTTCCTTGTAATTAAGTTGTCCATTTCCAAATTTCAGATATGCTGACTAGAAAAAGATTATGCAAGACTGCACTTTGTACATCAGCTTTCACAGTGCATACTATCCAAATTTTTTGTTAAGCATACTAGAAAGTAATTCAAAGAAATAAATTGCAGTAACAGGTTCAATGGTTTCCAAATGTGAGACCTTTTTGCACAAAATAAACATATTCTAGTACTCTGATTTAAAGGTTTACATTAGATTAACGCACAAAAGACGCTGACAATTTGCCTCCATCTGGTCCAGCCTTGAGCTACAGTAAATGTTCTGCTTCACCCCATGTTAGGACCATCTCCTTCAGTTCATTTAACACAGTTTGCCGCCAGGTTGTTTTAGGCTGGCCTTGTTTGCGCTTCCCAGGAGGTGTCCATCTCAGAGCAATTTTAGGTATACGGTTCTGCTCCATTCTAAGGCCATCTTAAGCAGCTGCGTTTAATCTCCAACATCACACTCTGGCTCTTAGTTTTCTTGTAAAGGTGAGACTTTAGAGATCTTTTCAGGCCAGAAGATACGACAGATCTTCCTCAGACATCCATTGTGGAATGCTTTGATGTTATTCAAGTCCCCCTTTACAACATGCCAGCATTCAGAGCCATAAAAAACAAAAGGATTGATATTGCTGTTATAGAGTATGACCTTTAGTCTGTACTGTCAAGAACTTCCAAATTTCAAAGCAGGCATCATTTAAAAGTAAGTACGCTGTTGAAACAGTAATGTCACCCTCGTCATGCCTTCAGCCTCTCCCCTTACAGTGTCAGCATATACAGTACATAAGTATAAAAATGGGATAAATTGTCTGTAATTGTATTTGTTTTTTAACTCATTTCTACCATAGTTTAACAATTTGTATCCATCTGACTTTCCAACCCTCAGATACACGAAATATCTTTTTCTTCATATACAATTCAATAATTGTCCCTTTGCTTTCACACAGAGGAAAATAAAATCAAATGCTTTATACACATTACATGAGGGAAATAAAAACCTGTAAAAGTCTCATTAGTGTATTTTATTAAAAGTTAGAAATGACATAAAAACACCTAGTTTACATAGTCATTATATGTGAACACATTGTGTGACCGAGACAGCGGATGTTGTGCATTCCTGCTGTTCATCACCACTAACGGCATGCAGAAGGTCTACTAAACAGTATTTCAATGAGAATCAAACACACTTTTAAAATGCCCTGTGTGGGATTACCGCATAACGTGCTTGTCACATGATGTTTAGAACATTTAAAGCCAAGCTTTCACTTGCACTTTTGCTCTATCTCCTCTGTTTTTTTCAGACTGCATCTGACCCAGGCAATGCTTCCCACCTGTGGGACCTGTTTGATGAGGAAGGCTTTGTGTTCTTTTAAACTGAAGATGCAAGCTACAGCAAGACGATTGCAGTGACACTTCTCGTGTGCAGTGTGCTTATGTGCTGAAGAGGAACTCGTATTTTGAAAAAAGCCTTAAGACTATTCCTGCCTTTTTAACAATAAAGCTATTTTATTGGACTCATCCTCCTGTCTCTGATGCAACTCTGGGACCCAAGCTTGATAATATAAAATAAATGCAAACTATACAAAAATATTGTTCTCACAACTCTGAGTCATAGCCACACATCACACACTAGGAGTAACAAGGTAATTTGCAGTGTATCAGTGGAAGGGGAGTAGGCAGTTTTAGAAATTCAATTTAAAGGACAACATCAAGTCTGAGTGCTAATCACTGCATTTCAGGACTATTGTTATCTAGATCAATATTTAAGGTGTAACTACACTTCAGTATTTACTAACACCCAATAAAAATCATTCAGCTTGTGCAAAAAGTGTTATGGAGTGCATAGAACACGATTCTATACATGAAACTATAGTACACTATTAAAGAAAGCAGCATTGACAGTTAGTGAATGTTTAAATGCCAGTGAATGTCATGTCATTTTCTAACCTTCTTAATCCAGACCAGTGTCAAACAGCAATGGCTGGAGCCATTAGCATAGGGTGCAAGGCAGGAACAAACCCTAGACAGGACACCAGTCCATTGCAGGGTGAGCACACGCACCCATACATCAAACACACACAAGGGTCAGATTAGCATTGCCAATTCACCTAAAGAGTGTGTCTTTGGACAGTGGGAGGACACCATAGCACCCAAAGGAAACCCACACAGATACAAGAAGAAAATGCAAACTCCACGGAGGGAGAACACACAAATCCTGGTCTCCTTACTGTGAGGCAGCAGTACTACAACTGCACCATCATACCACACTGCCAGTGAATGTGATCTACATTATTCCTTATTGCATGAAGACTCTTACATAATTCCAGTAGACCCACATATTATACAACAGTTTGCTGCACTAATGCTGTGTAAGGCCAACATCAGACTACCTGACTTTTCCAACAGATTTCAGTCATAGCCTTCACTTATGTAATCTGACAACACTTATAAAACATCAGCAGATATGTTATTCATCTGTGTGCAGTGTGGCATATTAACATGATAGAAAAATTACTCATTAATAGATACACATGTAATATAAAGATAAATGTATCTTAGTTAAGCCACCTCAGACTACTCCAAAGCGAAGTTTTGTTAGTCAGTCACATTGCAGAGATGAATAACACTTTACTGATGCTTTGTAAGTGCAATGAAGATCCAAAGAAATGTATGTTAAGGTCTTGTTACATAATAGTAAATGAGTAATAGATGCATTTTTGCAGTACCTAAAGTATAAACCATAACCTTATTGTGTTGTGGACAGTCTCGCTGCATGTAATGTGACATCCCCAGAGACATGTTCATTGGTTTGAGTTTATGTTAAGATGTAGATATGTGCTCCTGTGTGTTTGGCAGTTAACAATCAATGAGCATTCAGCTGGAAGTACAATAAATACAATGCAACTACAAGAAAAAAAAAAGAGAATGTTCTGTGCCGCAGAAGCAGGAGAAATGCAGATATTTTATGTCTGCCATACCACAACAGAGAGCAATACAGAAAAGTCAGGCCAAGACTACAGCTGAACTTAAACCAAACCTGCAAAACATTCATAAACCCAGCACTTTCAGGAAGAATGTTAACTGGCTGTCAAAATGCAGTGGACTTGCAATACTTTGGAAGTTTAAAACTATCCTGAAAAGTTGTGAGGAAGTCAAGTTATTTGTTAACCCCTGAAATTCCTAATCATGTAATCTGATGTCCCCAAAGCAGTGAGATTGAGCAGCAGCAGCCAATAAATGTGACACGCTCGTTGACAATAAAGTCATCTAGTATAATGCCGGTTTAACAACAAAAATATATAAAATCAGGTTAATTATTTGAATACACCCTAATGCACAATGAAAAAGAAACATTAATCCATTTTTCCATCCTGCTTTGTCCAATTTAGGATCATAATGACATGTACCTGTTATAGGAGCCTTGACACAAACTATACATTACATGTTTTACAAGTACATTACTGTAAATAACCTATTCATCTTAAATTGTAAAAAAAAATGTTACAATTGACAGGGGCAGTTTTTCTAGATTTTGATTTCAACAACCCATTTCCTAATTTGAACATTACAATGTGTTTGACAAGAACAAGCCACTCAGCCAAGCAAAGCTTGTCAGTCCTATTTATCTAATTTCTCCAAAATAACATCAAGTCATGTTTTTTGAAGGTCCCCAAAGTACTGCTGTCTACCAAAATATGTGGTAATATGCAAATAGCAAAATTAGAGAAGATGATTGTTACACAAATTACAGTAAACGCTGTTACTCTATGCTTCCTTGTGATGATTTTCCTTAAAGCAAACATGACACTGTCACTCAGGAGCAGATGCAATCTGAAAATAGATCAGTGGATTCCAGTCTAGATGTAAAGCACACACTATACAAGGATTTCACCTCATCTTTGGTGTCTAATGTCAATCATCCAAAGAGGAGAAAACATGACAAGATGAAAGCTGTTTATGGTATTGTGTGGTGAAGTTAGCAAAATGGACAACACATCAATGATGAAACACTGAACAATCAAACAAATTTAAAGTCAAATATATTTCTAGGAGGCAACATGTTCATTCTTATTTGTGCATCAGGCACTCGTTTCAACTGAAAAGGTATGGAGATGAATGCAGTCTTTAGCAATTTTAAAAAATTCTTTTGTGTACACAAACTGAAAGTTTCAGCTTCTTATATTTAATGAATTTAAAATCTTAGTGCTCTGTAGAATTGTTCTTCCTCCTTATACAGTCATCCATCCATCTTTTGAATCAGCACTGCCTAATACAAGAATTTACAAAGCTAGCATCAAGCACAAGGCAGGAACCAGCCTTGGAGAAGATATAACAAGTCATACTCAATTAAATGCCCCCACTTACTTCTATAGGTTCAATTCAGAGTTGCTAATTAACGTAACATAACTTTGGGATAAGAGAAAACATTAGAATATCCAATTAAACATCAACTAAAAAGATTACAATATGCAAGCTTTCGAGGCAACTCAGGCCCCTTCTTCAGGCAAGATGTAAGAAAGCTTGCATATTATAATCTTTTTAGTTAGCCAATAAAAGGTGTCATTTTGCTTGGCTTTTCTCTACATTCATAATGGCTAACACAGTACTACAATTAAACGTCACAAAGGGAAACAAAGTGCCAACTATAAACAGACAGGGACCATGCTGAGATTTGATTTAGAACCCAGGTTTCTGGAGCTAGTAGGAGGCAGTGTGATGACTGTGCTATTCCTTCCTCACAAAGAATATATGAACTTCATGTAGACTTAACATTTAAGTAATGGTCACATTAAAAGATGTAGCTTGCTTATAACCAGGCTAGTTAACACAATTTTGATTAGATAAACATAAAATGACTGTATATGTGCATTTGCCTTACATTACATAATCCTGATCAAATTTAATTATGAAATCCCTTTATTTTAACTGAACATATGACAGGCTACTAAAATAAAATATCATTTCTTTTTTTTAACAGGATTTTAGGCTTACTTTTTCATGGTGTCTAATTTTAAAGTGAGCATGAAAAAACTGTAAAATACAGAAAATGTTTCTTTTAAAATTGATCTTCTTACTTCCTAGCACTGTGCAAGCAGCAGCATTTTTATAGAAGCTCTAGATTTCTCACTATTTTTCTGTTTTTCTTTTTTTATCTATTTATTCAAAGAGCTTCAGTAAAAAGCCAAATTTCCCCCTGGGGACAAATACTATTCTATTTATATATTTATCTATCTATCAATCTTTTTTTACAGTATCTATCAAAATGTCTTAAAATGTAAAAAGCTGAAAACTGAGAGGTAATTTCCTGTAAAAACACCAATACACTAAAATTTTTCATTTCCATCATTAGTGAGTAAAATGACACAGTTCACAGGTAAACATTGAAGAAAATGTTTTGATTATTCCATATATTTTTGTGCATTGAATTAAAAAATTAGACCATTTTTCTCCATTATGTAGGATTTTTCACAAAACACAATTTTATCTGTCAATTATAGTTTATTTCTTAATAATTAAATATCAGCATTTTATTTTAATGACAATTTGTTTCAACCTAATATTTTCTAATTTTAAAAATCTACATTTAAATCAAAACAGTCATTTTGTTTGATAATAAGTTCAGAATATAGCTATAGGTTTAGTGTAACTTACAGGGTCAGCAGTCAGTACATACAAATTTCACACAATTTCTCTGTGAGTAGGACAGCAGAGCCAAGAATTTACATTAGGATGAGAAGGGATGGTCAGCAAGAAAAAAACCTACAATTGTGTGGGTTTGTCGAATGCTTAATTTAAAGAGGGCATTTTTGTCTGACCCGATTTAAAAAAAAAAAATACTTCTGATGCATAATGTGATGGTACGACAAATGTCCGGGAGTGAGGGTTATCATTCCAAAAGGTAATTTCTAAGTTTCTAGGTAATAAAAATCCAAAATATAGTGAGTGAAGAGCAAGCTGAAAGAGAAAGCAAGGGGGGGAGGTGGCAAAATGGTGGTGGATGGACTGAGTAAAAGAAGATTTGAAGGAAAAGTGTCTGACTGGGGAGAAGGAGCAGGACTGAGCTGAATGGACAAGGTTAATCAAGCTCATTATCCACACCTAAAAGTGGGAAAAGATGAAAAAGATGAAGAAGAAGAGTATGGTAAAAGATTCCATCAAGATATCAAAGATATGGAAAGAAGGTATCAGGGACATTAGGATATCAGTATGATGCTGAACAGCAGCTGGATAATTCACTGGGACTCACGAGATAAACTGTACAAACGACGGGCCAACGACTGAAGTTCTGGATTAAAAAAACTAAAAAGTGACACAAACTAGAGATGTTATATTAAGTCAGTGAATATGTAAGACTTTGTTAAATGGTGCGACTCAAACCACTTACATCTTAACACCTGCAAAACCAAGGAGCTGGTGGTGGATTTTAGGAGGCCCAGGCCCCTCATGGACCCTGTGATCATCAGAGGTGACTGTGTGGAGAGGGTGCAGACCTATAAATATCTGGGAGTGCAGCTGGATGACAAATTGGACTGGACTGCCAATACTGATGCTCTATGTAAGAAAGGTCAGAGCAGACTATACTTTCTGAGAAGGTTGGCATCCTTCAACATCTGCAGTAAGATGTTGCAGATGTTCTACCAGACGGTTGTGGCGAGTGCCCTCTTCTACGCGGTGGTGTGCTGTCCTGCTCCACTGACAGACTGAGGAGATCGTTCCTCCCCCACACTATGCGACTCTTCAATTCCACCCGGGGGAGTAAATGCTAACATTTTTTTTTTTTTTCCATTTTTTTCATTTTTATTACTATTTAATTTAATATTGTTTCTTTGTATAAGTATACTGCTGCTGGATTATGTGAATTTCCCCTTGGGATTAATAAAGTATCTATCTATCTATCTATCTATGTATTGTTTTCTTTACATATATGTTTAAAATATTAGATTAATATTGAATATTTTCATGTTAAATTGATTCACTTCCCGGGTCCTCCCTGCGTGGAGTTTGCATGTTCTCCCCGTGTCTGCGAGGGATTTCCTCTGGGTACTCCTGATTCCTCCCATAGTCCAAAGACATGCAGGTTAGGTGCATTGACGATTCTAAATTGTTCCTAGTGTGTGCTTGGTGTGTGGGTTATTGTGTGTATGCGCCCTGTGGTGGGTTGGCACCCTGCCCGGGGTTTGTTTCCTGCCTTATACCCGGTGTTGGCTGGGATTGGCTCCAGCAGACCCCCGTGACCCTGTAGTTAGGGTATAGCGGGTTGGATAATGGATGGATGGATGGATTGATTTAGAACAATATTGTATAAGGGAATAAATTGTGTCATAGGTTCAATTTTAATTAAATTTCTATGCAATTTTCAACTTAAATGAGACACAATTCATACAATTACATACTGGAGAACAGAATTCAAATGTGTATTATGGATAATCTTCATAAATGCTTCCATATCAACTGGAAGATTTCAATTCTGATTCAACATTAATAGCACTTTGGACTGATATAATATGACATATATCAGTGTCAGTGCACTTATCTATCCATTTTTGGGATCACAACCAGCAATTATGTACAAGCCAACCACTGACAGAACAGAGTGGCATGGAAGAAAAACTGAGACCACCAATATCCAAATAGTGAACCCATACTTCAGCCTTGAAGACCATACAAACAAAAGAGTGACAAAAACAAGAGAGATTATATGTAAGTCAATGAATATGTATTGTAGTTCAATTCATATATATGTTTAAAAAAAAGACTAAATATTTTCATGTTAAATTGATTTAGAACAATATTCTATACATTAATACATTTTGGATTATTGCATATAATCAAAATCAAATATAATGTTTGATTATAAATGATTATTTGTATAATTTGTTACAATTTCTTTTCAATTTTGTACTTAAATGTTACATGATGGAAATGTTCTAATTATGCTTTTTTACATTTTTTATGAGTTAAATTTTTCAGACCTGTGTTACTTAATTGTCATCTGAGCTGTCTTTATCCTACCATCAGTGCTCGTATGTTTTGTTCATAGGCAAAGCTTTACAATCCTACTGTCTTGAGCTACAACTATGAAAGGTATCCCAGAGATGGGGTAATCTGAAACTTCACTCCATATAACTGGCTGAAAAATTCACAAGCAATGCTAATTTCACTCTGTGATGTTACAGTGATTACTTGCAAACCTGAAACAGTGTTCATTGTTTTTCAAAATCAGTGTCTTTCAGACATATAATATCAGACATGGCAGATACACTTTTCGGATCAAGCAATGCAGTAGTGAATGCAATTGCCAGCTGTGATTCAGCTTGTAACAGAAGGTATGCTCACTGAATCTGAGGTCAGAAATTAATGCTATACCAGCCTCAAGCTACCCAGGTAGCCAGGCAGCAAAAAGATTTTGCTTAACTAATACACTGCAGAACATTCACCCCTATCGCCAATGCCATGAGCAATTTTAATCACTAATGTCTGGAAGAGACTAGATTTTTTAAATTGTGCCTATGCTGAAAATTTGAGCAAATGAGTGAACCCCTCACAAAATAACAAATTTTGCCATTTTTGTCCTCTTGCCTGTCTTGAATTATTGGAGCATGTACTAGGAGGTTATGTTGATTAAGAACATCACACTTTATCAGACTAAATGTGGGATGTCACTGAATTTCTCATGAACGAATACATGACTATAAAACAAATATGGTGCACAACAGTCAAATTCAACTTGCTGTGAAAGTCTGTACATTCATTTGTAATACACATTAAGCCTCAGCTGGGAAAACAGTGCCAGCATGGCTGGAACATACTGCAGCACAAGTTCCTCTACCTCTATGATGAAATAGATTGCATACAAGGCTAGCTCTAGTATTTTTGCTGGCATAGGTGAAACTGTGAATGGCTCCCCAAATCCCCACTGCTCCACCTTCCAATCGTACGACCCCTCCTACGACATAAATTTTATAAATGTAGGATTATTTCTATTTTACCCTTTAAAACAGTATTATCTATGTAACATTCTGTCTACAATCAGGTATTTAAAATAAATTATGAACTGACTTATCTATTAACATGGATGTATGTATTTTTTGCAGACTGTAGGTTTATACATATCTTTAAATGAATTTCGCATTTCTTTTTAAATGATGCCAAAGACAACTAGCAGTTTACTACATATATTAAGTAAATTAGTGTAAATTTGACTTAACATTTTAAGAGAATTCTATTTTTTGTTTGAAAAATGTACAAACCCAAATGATATGCAACATAAGAAGATGGATGATTGAATGGATGGATGACATAAATAGGTTAACTACTTGTTTCTTTCATTTTACAAAGAGAATACCAATTTAAAAAAGTCAATAATACTCATAATAATATGTCTAATTAAAGTTTTTTTTTTTACAATTCTAAAAATAAAAATCACTGAAATTCAAAACTTTTCTTGAGTTCATCTGTTGTATAACAGGGTGTTTCTATAGTTTTCACTTAATTTCACAAATAATTCAAGTTAATACTAATGAAGAATAATAACAATAATTATTACAGTAATATATAACATTCATAATATGCATTACATTAAATATATAGTTCAAGAAATGCCGAGGTTGTAAAGTGTATGCTGACTAGTTCAGTGTAATTCAAAGAATTTTTCTTCCTTAATTAGTACATTAATAATAATGTGAGAATTAGTTACAGAATTATAATGTTTCTAAAAGCGTTCCTAACGGCAGTCCACTAAGCTTGCAAAATAAAAGAAGTAACGGAAAAAATAATATCTATCCAAAATCTACATCAACCCAACACTGAAATAAGAATGAGAAATAAGACTGAATCAACTAGTTGAAAGCAATATAAAGCAACATAATAGGATTAATGGGAGTTAGAAAATTTTATTGAGTCACGAGTGTTCGTAAGTTAGGGTCTGTGTTTAAATAGTAATTAAATAGTAAAAAAATGTCACCCCCCGATGTGCACCAAATTATGTCACGTTCACATCATTCAAGGGTCCCCAACTCCAGTCCTGGAGGACCACTGTGGCTGCAGGTTTTCATTCTAACCTTTTTCTTAATTAGTGACCTGTTTTGGCTGTTAATAAACTTCTCTTGAATTAATTTAGTTGACTTATTTTTTTAAGATTTGTTCCCCTGGATTGAAATGTGAAGTGAGTGAGCCAATAGAAGACCAACTAAGTCAGGGCCTCAAACTCCAACCAATTTCACTCCAACCAGTTGCTTAATTAGGCGCTGATTCTTGTCATTAATTAAACCCTTTCTTTAATTCCATGGCTTGTTGATGTTCTCATTGTGCAATAGCATAAATTTCCAAAACTGTTGATTTCCTCTTTTCTAAGAGCTCTGTTAAAATGTTTTTGGGACCTGACCAGATCAACATTCCAGAAATTTTTCTTTCTTTATTTTCAGAAATTGTATGATGGACACAGTTTGCTGGTCATACTTTAGCTCATTTTTACTTCATTATTGTTTGATAGCTAATTAAGGAAAAAAAAGAAACAATTAAGATGTCTGAGTCTTCAAGAGCAAGTCAGTTAACATTAATTCAAAAGAAGTTAATTAAAAAAGGGTTAGAATGAAAACCTGTAGCCACGGTGGTCCTCTAGGACCAGAGCTGGGGACCCCTGGCTAAAGCTGGCCCTGATTAGATATAAAAACAACTCAATACCCAACCAACTGTAGGATTTGTAGTTATAAATATTGAAATGCTTATTGAAATATATTGGGCGGAGTCGTGGCTCTGAGGCTAAGGATCTGACCTGGTATCCCGAAGGATGCCGATTCAAATCCCCGTCACTGCCAAAAGAGATCCTACTCTGCTGGGCCCTAGAGCAAGGCCCTTAACTTGCAATTGCTCCAGGGGCACTGTACAATGGCTGACCCTGTGCTCTGACCCCAAGGGGTATGCGAAAACTAACAAACTCCTAATACAAGAAATTGTATAAGGCGAAATAAAGAACAAAAAATATATATATATATATATATTATTTGAAATCAGGATGGCTCCAATTAGCTTGTGAGTAAATCAGACAAACAGAGGTAAAGATAAATCATTATATGACTCAAATTAATGTATAATCTGGGAAGATAATCATTTAAATCGGGACACCATTTGTGATTACAGGAAAGGTTGAATCTGGTTCAAATCCAGGCCAATTATCCTGTAAAGTGTACTCTAACACAAATGTGATATACAAGATGATCAGGCATCATGTACCAACAATGGTATTTACCACCAAGAGGCAAAATATGAAATGTAAGCAAAGAGTCTAGGAATTAAAGGATTGTGAATGAAGTTCAGGCTAGCGTTTAACAGATGAAAAGGACAAAAATGATATGATACTTTAAAATGATCATACTCTTTCAAATAGATAAAGCAGAAGGTTCTTGTCAGTATTAGGTTCGTCGTACCAAAAGAAGTGTTTCTCCATCACCTGCATAAGCAAAAATGGAGCTGACTTACAATTTCACCAATTTGCTCTTTAAGCCCTGTTTGACTAACAGTTTACACTTCTTGGATTCAAGTGTTATTTTGGAAGAATTAAGTGGTTATAACTGGTGAGCTTTGTTGGGATGAATGGCCTGTTCTCATCCAGATTATTCTAACGTTCCAATAAAGTTCTGAACTCCATTGATCACTGAAATGCAAATCCTCCTTCAAATGTGTGCAGGGATTCAGACAAAAGAATGGCTACTTCCTAAGTAATATGCGCATTCTCTGGTTTCTCAGTCATTTATTTAATATTGATATTAATAAAAAAAATTGATAGTGATGTTTCAATACTGGTATCTCAAGTCTTCCAACAGGGAGCTTTGGATCCTACTAGCATTGCAAGGTCAATTTAGCCATTAAAAGAGTATTTGTATATTTTTGCCACTCCCTCTAAAGTTGAACATTAAAACAACTGCCTAATGTTAAAGAAATATAAATAAACAGAATAACATTCATTCTATATATTGAGAAAGGTGTGCGTCACACATGATCTGAATTTCAATTTTTGAACATTCAGTTCATAAACAAACATGAAGTATCAGATGTAATTTCTTTACTTTCACTGTAATTTGAGTAGGAAGCAGACTTGCTGTTTCAACAAATAACCCAAAAGATCTTAAGTTAATAAACAAAATATTATAATACAAATATTATAAAAAGACCGTGCAAATGTCTGGTGCCCTGTGTGCTTTTGCCTTGTGCCCTACAATTGCTGAAATAGGCTCCAACTGCCCTGTGACTCTACCCTGGATAAGCAAGTTTGGAAGATAGATGGTTACATAAAATAGACAAAATGGAGAAGAATAAACAATGGTATAAAATATATATCTAAGATGACTTTCTTTCTTTCATTATTAAAGTGTTACGACTATGGGAACAGTGCTCAAAATTATTATAATGAAATTATCCAAGAGATGAAAGGATAGGCTGAAGATGTGGTTGAGTGCAAGCCAAGCAAACAAAACCAACAAAAATATAATCTAAAATAGGCTTACTTAAACTCAAACTATCGCTAAAAAGGTAGTTCTTATCAAACAGAACATTTTGGCTTTGCTTTTCTGACTACTCTTTTCACGCTCCTCTTTGGTTTTTCTAGTACTGATCTTTTTCAGCCTGACTGCACTTTTCACTTCTTGCATCTCCCAGCTCATTCTATTTCACACAATAATGTTAATGTACCAGAGAGTGCATGAAACACATACAGTATACTTACAATGACTACATACTGTAAAGTAGGCACAATTTATGAATTACACTTCCCCTTTGTAAACTGTGTCTAAAAAATTGGCCAAAGAAACATTATTCATTTGGGACAGGCTTTTAAGTAAAGTGGAACCTCGGTTTGCGAGTAACTTGGTCTGCAAGTGTTTTGCAAGACGAGCAAAAAATACATTTTAACTTGATGAACGAGCAAGGTCTTGCAATACAAGTAGTATGCATACACTTCGTCTGCCAAGCCTCACGTGATCACAACTTCTCTCTCTCACTCACTCACTCATTGTAGCTCACTCGTATAGTCAACATCCATGCTAGCATATACTGTTAGTGTGTGTGCGAAAATGCCCCCATGAAGAAAAGGTTGAAAAGGAAGGGGGTAAGAAGAAGGAGATGATTACAGTGGAAGTTAAGAAGGAAATCATTGAGAAGCACGAACAAGGTATGCGAGTGGTGACATTGCAAGATTTTATAGCAAGTCTATATGGACGATTTGCACAATATTAACGAAGAGAGAAGAAATAAGGGGGCTAGTTGCAGCAAAAGGAGTCATGAGAGTATCAAAGCAATGGGCACATGTTCTGGAAGATGTAGAAAAGTTGCTTCTCATGTGGATAAACAAGAAGCAACTAGCAGGTGATACTGTGACCGAGAACTTGATCTGCGAGAAGGCAAAGGGCTTGTACGCTGATCTCGTAAGTAAACTGCCAGGTATGTCAACAGAAAATGAAGAAGGCTTCAAGGCCAGCAGGGGATGGTTTGATAACTTTAAGAGGAGAAGTGTCATCCATAATATTGTAAGGCACAGAGAGGCTGCAAGTTCAGATGCTAAGGCAGCTAAGGTAATCACTGCAGAGTTCCAGAATCTCATGGTTTCTGAGCATTACCTTCCACAGCAAGTTTTTAGCTGCGATGAGACGGGGCTTTTTTGGAAAAAGATGCCAAAGAGGACCTACATTATAGCAGAGGAGAATGCAATGCCCGGTCACAAGCCCATGAAAGACCGTCTCACCCTCTTGCTGTGTGCTAATGCAAGCGGGGATTTCAAAGTCAAGCCCCTGCTCGTGTATCATTCCGAGAATCCACAAGCTTTCAAGAAATGCAAGGAGCAAAACAGCCAATTAAACGTTATGTGGAGGTCCAACAGCAAGGCTTCTGTCACTTGTATCTTGTTCGTTGAGTGGATCAACAAGGTCTTCAGTCCTGCAGTGAAGAGATACCTTTTAGAAAATAATCTGCCACTCAAAGTCTTACTGGTTATGGATAATGTTCTTGCTCATCCTCCAGGCCTTGAGGACAAACTACTGGAGAAATTCGACTTCATCAAGGTCAAGTTCCTTCCTCCCAACACCACTCCACTACTCCAGCCCATGAATCAGCAGGTCATTTTGAACTTTAAAAAGCTTTACACCAAAGCACTATTTCAGCGATGCTTTGAGGTGACTGAAGGAACAAACCTTACACTCCAAGAGTTTTGGAAAAATCATTTCCACATCGTGAGCTGCCTCAAGATCATCAATAAAGCCTGGGATGGAGTCACCAAGAGAACCCTCAATTCTGGTTGGAGAAAACTGTGGCCTGATTGCATTTTTGGACATGACTCTTAGGGGTTTGCTCATGACCAGGAGCTGCCAGTTGTTGATGAAAATGTATTCTTGGAGAAGACCATGGGACTGGAGGTGAATGAGGACAATATTCAAGAAATGATGGAGGAATATGGCCAGGAGCTGACCACTGACAAACTGATGGATCTGCATCGCGAGCAACAACAAGAGGTTATTGAGGACATCTCGTCTGAGGAGGAAGAGAAAAAGACTAAGGAATCCCTCACTTCAAATGAGATCAGGGAGATGTGTAAAATGTGGGAAAGAGTGTAAAACTTTGTAGAAAATCACCACCCAAATAAGGTGGTAGCAGTGCGAGCGATGAATAAGTTTAATGACAATGCAATGTCGCATTTCCGCGAAATCCTCAAAAGGAGGCAAAAGCAGCTATCATTGGACAGTTTCCTTGTTAAAGTGGCACAGAAAGATAAAAATTCCAACGAGCCAATTGATTGCAGTGATTCCGTGAGTAGTGAAAGTCATCCTATACAATAACCCTCCTCCTCCTCCTCTCTTGTCTCTGTCACACCAGCCACGATTCTTTTGAAAGGTAAAGTGCAGTTTATTTTGTTTTATGTATTTTTACTTTATACAAGTATGACATGATTATTTTGTCATTAATTTTGTATTAATCATTTTTATATAAATATTTGTGAAACGAATTATCTGAGTTTAAAATTTTTTCTTATGGGGAAATTCGCTTTGATATACGAGTGCTTTGGATTACAAGCACGGAACGAATTATGCTTGCAAACTGACGTTCCACTGTACTTTAACAGTCTCAGTCTATCAGCAGGTTACATGGGTAAATATTTGTCTGTGTGCAAGTTTCTTATAGCCAAATTCAGCTTGAGTCTCTTGATGTGTTTGTCTGTGATGTAACCAACAGTCTAGTAGTAGTAATAGTAGTATTGTCACATGTGCAGAATGTACTGAAATTCTTATTTGCATGTGCAACCAGCATGTAACATGTAGTCAACTCTCCAAAAACCGTATTAAAATGCACTGCAGAGCTCTAGCCAACTGCTGTAAATTAATGAAGTCAACTTATATGCTCTCAAGTTCAGCTTTCCTATTAAAATCTAAAGGTAAAACCTTATAAAAGTGATTTACATGACACAGATTGCCTCTTTCAATAACATCCAGAAATATCTGTTAGTACTTTTGCTGGCTTTACTCTAGCTACATGGTTACAGGCCTTATTAGCCTAGAAACTTAAGTACAAAACAGCAATAATACTTAGTTTCTATGAAGTGATGAAGATGTTGCTTTGTCCAGTGGATTTTTGGGGTCATAGAGAGATTTCACTGACACTCACGAAAGGAGAGAACTTTGCGTTCCAATATCCAGGTCTTAGCCCTCATTACACCTTGCAATATTAATCTATACTACAGTTACAGTCCTTTGAGGTCTCATACAGTGATCCTATGTAAATATTTCTCTTCAGCAAGATGAATACATTATTTTATGTACTGTTTGTCTCTTGCTCTGGCACATTGCTTTCTGATAGTGAGCGTGGACTCCATTGTGCATCTACACCAAAATCCAACACAGGTTTGTCTTCTACTGTTGATGTCCAGAACAATGATGCCTTTTGAATTAGAGGAAGTTCTCAAGTCCTTGATGCAGGCAACACTTTAGGCAATAGAACATCTGCTATAAACAGTGCAGAAACTCAATTCAGACTTCATTTTGATGCAGATCTCCTGGTTATGTATACAGTAATCCCTCCTCGATCGCGGGGGTTGCGTTCCAGAACCCCCCGCGATAGGTGAAAATCCGCAAAGTAGAAACCATATGTTTGTATGGTTATTTTTATATATTTTAAGCCCTTAGAAACTCTCCCACACTGTTTATAAATATTCTCCACATAGTTATACAGTAAACCCTTGTTTATCGCGGTTAATCCGCTCCAGACAGATAAATGAATTTCCACGAAGTAGGATTCTTTATTTATGAATCTAATATTTTCGCAGTTAGAGCATTGAAAACCTGTTTACGACCTTCTAAATACGTTTTTTAACATTATTAGAGCCCTCTAGACATGAAATAACACCCTTTAGTCACAAGTTTAAACTGTGCTCCATGACAAGACAGAGATGACAGTTCTTTATCACAATTAAAAGAAAGCAAACATATCTTCCTCTTCAAGGTGCGCCTCAGGAGCGGAGAATGTCAGAGAGAGAGAGTAAAGTAAACAATCAAAAATCAATAGGGCTGTTGCGCTTTTAAGTATGCAAGCACCACGATGTCCGTATCTTCTAAGAAAACAGCCACTGTGCAAACAGCCCCTCTGCTCACACCCCCTCCGTCAGGAGCAGAGAATGTCTGAGAGAGTGAGAGAGATAGAGAAAAGCAAACAATGAAAAATCAATACGGGCTGTTAGAGCTTTTAAGTGTGCAAGCACCACGCAGGAAGCATATCGTATATCATTGAGGAGTTTTATTTAATACGTAATACATGCTCTGATTAGGTAGCTTCTCAGCGATCCGCCAATAGCGTACCTTGTATGAAATCAACTGGGCAAACCAACTGAGGAAGTATGTACCATAAATTGAAAGACCCATTGTCCGCAGAAATCCGCGAACCAGCGAAAAATCCGTGATATATATTTAGATATGCTTACATTTAAAATCTGCGATGGAGTGAAGCCGCGATAGTCGAAGCACGATATAGCGAGGGATCATTGTAAACCCAGTTTTTTAGATGATAACTGATGCATATATTTCTTCATCAGGATTAAAAAAGGTGAGTTACGGTTTCTCTCCTGGCTAAATTAGGTTATAAAACAGTCCTAAACTAGGCGTCTTAATATGGCAGTAAGAGCGTCATACAATTGTGACTGAAACTGCCTTATGAAATGGAGAGACACAGATATTATATGGGACAGCTACGAGTTCCATACAGAAACTTATCCTTTAACTGCCAAAGTACTTTTACAGTAGCTAAGGAATGACTTTAGTATTCAGCGGGAAGTCAACGATTGCAACTCAGATATAAGAGCTGCAGTGAAATTTAGACAAGCCAAAGAAGAAAGCAGAGTGCCACTCAATCATACAGAATGCTCCCAAGTGCCAAAATTCATGCTTACACATGGGTTGCTGATGCTATCACTCATCATGTAAATGTTCTTGTTATATTTGGGATTGCTGGAAGACAAAATCTAATACACCCACAAATGCTGTTACAGGACAACTTCATATTTATGCAATATGACTTTAAGGTATAACACTCATGTCCTACAAAAACTCACACATGGAAAGCACACTTATTTTTGAAGTAAAGCACCCTATGCAAATGTTAAATTAAATGGAAAAGCCTGTGGCCATAGAGAAGTGCTGTAAATACAGCTACAGTACATCAACAAATGTTGAAACAGACTAGAACAGAACCATAAATATAGATTAAAACTCTTTATTTGGCAAAGTAATTTTTAAACATAATATAGACATAATAGTCTTGGGTGTAAATTTGAAAGCTGTGACCGAACAAGTCTCAGAAACAGGCCTAAAGACAAAATACCAAACAGTAGGGGTAACAATGCTGAACATGCAGACATGTGAAGAGCTAGAAGCTCAGAGTTAGAAAACCTTACCTGATACGGCAGAACACATGCACAGACAAGAAAATGACCGAGTACATCACAAAGCATGTCTGTTTGATTACCACAATGGTAATTTGAAATATGTATTATTATTTCTATAAAATTATTACAGATATAAAACTGTGCAGTTTCTATAGGTGAGTCTAGCAATTTGTCATACATTAAGATCAGCAAATCTTACACTACACTCTCATTTTAGGACTTGCCTCAAACATAATCCTGATTTTGAAAATAGAATTCTGTTAATGATAATGTCATATTAAGAACTGAATACTGGGGTCCATGGAGCTAACATTCTTTAATGAATCCCACATGTTAAAGACAGTTTGTAGTCAAGCCTCAAGTTAATTCTAATGTTTCTGAGTGTTAACTGCTGAGAAAATTGTAGCAATTACCCTGCTTTACCATACTGTAATGTTTAAGCAATGCCATATGTCAAACCAAGCAAGTCCAACTCAAGTAAAAATTTAATGGACTACTTATCATTTGTCATAATAGAAAATGAAGAAAAGAACTTGTACCTGACCCGGAAGTGATTGAAAGTCACGTGGACTGGGGATTAAGAACACTTCCGAGTCAGGAGATATAAAAGGACTGTGGAAGCTCCCAGACAGGGAGCTGAGCTGGGTGGAAGTGTGGCAACGCATCTGGAAGTCGGAGGATTGTATTTGTGATTGATTATTGTTTGTGTATGAGTATAATGGAGGAGAGGGTGCTTTGTGCACTGTGGAAGATTAATAAAGTCAACGTTTGGACTTTTACCTGGTGTCTGGAGTCGTGGACAGGGGTTCGAGGGAGCGATAGCGCCCCCAATCTGTCATAGTGGCGTAGTCTGCAGGATACTCCAGCGTCTATTTCGGAGGATCTGTATCAAAAATTTCTGTGGGCAGAGAACCCCGAGAAGACAACGGCGTCAGGAATCACCACAGCATCGCCCGAACCCAAAAATAAATCCAAGTCCGGTATGGGAAAGAAGGGCAAGCAGAGCGACAACGCCAGCGGGAGAGCCATTGGTGCAATGGCCAACGCTTGGGAGGAGTCAAGGAGCGGCCTTACAAGTCAGGAGAAACCTCCAGGAATCAACGATCGCTCTGAGGTACGTGCCGGGAACGTTAATGAAAACCCGTTTATTATTACTCACTTTGTTCCTTCCATGTACCTCGGAGATGATCACCTGGAGGCTCCGAGGGAAAAAAAAAATTGCCCCGAAGATGACGGCCTGCTCCTGTCGAAGCCAGAGCACCTAGGAGATGACTTCCTAATGACGGTAGCCGAAGAGGGACACGACAACAAACCTGCTGCTTTGCTGGGAAGGAGGAGGTCCGCGTCCTGATGTTTGCCCCTTCAAGCCCAAAGGAAGTGACTTGGGACTTTCCGAAGGGGAAGGGGGAGGCGAGCGAGGCACCACTCACCACACAAAAAGGTAAGGAGGGTCGGAAAATGGCTAGTCAGGATGTTATAAATTTAAACAAGACAGACCACAGCCTGCCGAAAGAGGCAACCCGACTTTCCAAGAACTCCAAATCCGAGAAGCCTCCACGAGACACTCCAGAGCACGTGCCAGAAGCGGACGTGCTCATTGGCTCCCGGTCGGCAGGTAAGACGAACAAGGAAGTAAGTCTCCTGCCGGCCGAAGTAAACATTAATATGGACTTGCGGGAACTCGAACGGTTAGTCGAACCCGTAAACAGTTTCTTACAGGTCCTGAAGACAATCGAAAAGATAATTGAGGAGTTGGGAGCAGCAGCCAGAGAGCCGTTAGAGAAGGTTAGGGCCTACATGCGGCGATTTGGTGGGGAGCCTCCCAAGATGACGAATGCGGCAGTACAGGTGAGCCAAGCCGGTACCGTAAAACAAGTAATAGGGACGCAGTGTAATCTGGGCCCGCTTGTAATGAGTAGCGGGTGCCAATACACTGCGTACCCTACAAAGGAGATTGCTACGATGACTGACCGGTCGGAGGAAGGAACGATCGAGCCAGGGCAGCTGGATAGTGCTGGCTCCTGGAGCGAGGCGGTCCTAAAGACGCCGCCACCGGTCTTTTGTAAATCAAAAGGGGTGCAGACAGTAAAGGGTCTCTCTTTACTTAATAGAGAGACTCAGACTGTGGACAAGCCCCAGATCAAACAGGAGATCCTGAAAATAAAACGAGGGTCTCCTAATAAGTAAGAAATAGAAGAGAACGCAGCATTAGAGGCGGCAGGGGTTTCTCTCCCAGCAAGAAAAGGGGTGGATCTAACGTTTCCTAATTGTTTTCAGTCCCGCAGGGGGAGAATACCAGGAGGACAGAGGCAGTGTTACGAGTGCCGAAGGTTGGGCCATATTTGGCAAAACTGTCCTTGGAGAGAGGGGGACAAGATGTCGAATTGGACTAATATTCCCCCTAGGTTCTCCAGGAACCAAGATGTTCGGGTCAATCAAGCCTCAACCGGAACGTCCTCTCGGGGCAGGCCGCTCCGAATTATAATTTGTTGCTGGGAGGGGAATACTGTGATGGATGGCCGGCCGTTTATCCCGGCCAATACCCCCAAGCCGCCAGGTGGAGCCCTCCTTGCAGTATGGAGGTCCCCAGAAGACCAGCAGGGCATCATGGACAATGTAGTTTTTATGCGCAGCCCTGCTGGATGCCATGGGGACCACTAGGGGACGCTGCAAGGAGGAATAACAGCTATTTTCCCTACGCCCTGGAAGCACATGTGGACAAGAGGAATGACGTGCTTCCGGGGTGAAGAAAAGAACTTGTACCTGACCCGGAAGTGATTGAGAGTCACATGGACTGCGGATTAGGAACACTTCCAGGTCAGGAGATATAAAAGGACTGTGGGAGCTCCCAGACGAGGAGCTGAGCTGGGTGGAAGGGTGGCAACACGTCTGGGAGTCGGAGGATTGTATTTGTGATTGATTATTGTTTGTGTATGAGTATAGTGGAGGAGAGGGTGCTTTGTGCACTGTGGAAGATTAATAAAGTCAACGTTTGGACTTTTACCTGGTGTCTGGAGTCATGGACAGGGGTTCTAGGGAGTGATAGCGCCCCCAATCTGTCACAATTGATATTATATAAATAGCCTGTTAACTGATGAAGATTTCTTGTCAGAATGGCCAAAGAGTGCAACAAGTGATTACATCTTCAGTGTCAAAAAGTAAATAACAGGGAAACTCTCTGACTTCTATGCATTTTGGTTTAAAATATTCATTATGTGCAGTCTTTGGAATAAACAAAACACTATGGACCTCATGTATAAACGGTGCGTACGCACAAAAATGTTGCGTAAGAATGTTTCCACGTTCAAATCGCAATGTATAAAACCTAAACTTGGCGTAAAGCCACGCACATTTTCATGGTAGCTCCAACCCTGGCGTACACAAGTTCTCTGCTCGGTTTTGCAAACTGGCGGCACCGATCGTCAAAGCAATGCTACTGTTCCAGTCTGGTTTCCCTTTCTTTTTTAGATCCACATCCCTGATGCGGCTTTATAAATACAGTACACTGAAATTAACCGCATACTGTTTATTAGTTTAATGCATCTGATTGTAATTAACCTGTAACAATATAATGGTCCACAGAATGGTCAAACTATTCTAAATACCATAGCTACTTTAGCGTTGTTACTCTCACTGCACCTTTATCATCTTCTTCTTTCAGCTGCTCCCGTTATGGGTTGCCACAGCTGATCATCTTTTTCCATATTACTCTCACTGCACCAATCGGAGTATTTATATCACTGTATCTGAGTGGGAAATAACAGCTGTACAGCAGCTGACTGGAAAAAGAATTATTATTATACGGCATCTAGCACACGCTGCCTCAGCCATGCTGTCTATTGAACTGCTCTCATATGGCAAATGCTTCAGAGCCTTTCCTCGCGGTTCAGAAACAGTTTCATCCCAAGAACTATAAACATACTCAATCAGTCCATCAATTGCTCCTTGTAGAACGCTTTGTATTTATAATCCTCACGGATTAAGTGAGGTTATCAAAAATAATCTTGACGCATTAGGATTAGAAGTTAAGACTGAAGTAAAAAACTTAGGGGTAACCGTTGACTGTAACCTGAATTTTAAATCACATATTCTTCAGACCACTAGGACAGCATTTTTTCACTTAAGAAATATAGCAAAAGTTAGACCTCTTATATCATTGAAAGATGCTGAGAAATTAATTCACGCTTTTGTTTTTAGTCGATTAGATTACTGTAACGCACTCCTCTCAGGACTACCCAAAAAAGACATAAATCATTTGCAACGAGTGCAGAATGCAGCTGCTAGAATCCTAACTCGGAAAAGAAAATCTGAACACATCTCTCCAGTCTTAATGTCACTACACTGGTTACCTGTGTCTTTCAGAATTGACTTTAAAATTCTGCTTATAGTTTACAAAGCCTTAAATAATCTCGCTCCATCTTATATATCGGAATGTCTGACACCCTATATTCCAAATCATAATCTTAGATCATCAAATGAGTGTCTCCTTACAATTCCAAAAGCTAAACTTAAAAAAAGTGGTGAGGCGGCCTTCTGCTGCTATGCACCTAAAATCTGGAATAGCCTGCCAATAGGAATTCGCCAGGCAAATACAGTAGAGCACTTTAAAACTCTGCTGAAAACACATTACTTTAACATGGCCTTTTCATAACTTCACTTTATCTTAATCCTGATACTCTGTATGTTCAATTCATTATAATAACTATTCATGGTGGCACTAAAATCCGTACTGACCCCTACTCTCTCTTCTGTTTCTTTTTCCGGTTTTTCTGTGGTGGCGGCCTGCGCCACCACCAACTTACTCAAAGCACCATGATGTCCCAGCATTGATGGACTAAAAGCCAGAAGTCCACATGATCATCATCATCATCATCAAGTCCTTCCGTGAAAACCATAAATACAAAGAGGACTGTTTCATTTATGTTAGGTAGATTGCCCAGAGGGGACTGGGCAGATTTTATTTTTTTTTCTCCGGCCGTCTGGAGTTTTTTTTTTGTTTTTTCTGTCCCCCCTGGCCATTGGACCTTACACTTATTCTATGTTAATTAATGTTGACTTATTTTATTTTCTTACTGTGTCTCTTATTTTTGTATTCTTCATTATGTAAAGCACTTTGAGCTACATTTTTTTGTATGAAAATGTGCTATATAAATAAATGTTGTTGTTGTTGTTGTTGTTATAAGTACAATTACCTCACTGTAAACTTGCGATACAGTTATAATATTGCACAACCTGAGCCACTTTATAAAGCGTGTATTTACATATGATGACAATATCATTTTTAAGATGAAATGCAGCAAAATATGTTTATTATATTATACAGATAAAACTTTAACTTCATTTAAATAATCTATATTGCTAATAATTAAACATGTGAGGACACGGTGCCGCAGCGCTAGCGAGGAGCTGGCACTCTGTTCACGGATTGTTCTTGCCTCGCACTGTATTCTTGCTGGGACTGGCGTGACACTGGAAGGATTTATGGATAGAATAATTAAACATATACTATGAAGATATTTCAATGTTCCTTAAAAGTTTTGAAGAATCGGTGTTCCAAGCTTACAGATGGCTTAACGTCTATTACAGAGCTGATTGTGTGGTGATTGTGTATTTGAAGAAAGAAAAGTAAGGACAGGAATTGAGGATTAGTACATTTGAAAGAGACAGTACTGCTGCAATAAAGTATTTCATCGAAGGTCATGCATGGCGCAGCAAGCATCTTGCATGAGGCATGAACAATCACTATGCCACCATGGTCCCATGATTAATAACATGCTTTAACTCCTATCATCATGAAAATGATATCAAGTATACATCGCAGTATTTTAATTATTCAGAGAGCTGTAATATCACGAATGCAATGGATTCTGTGTCCTGTCAGAGGAAGAGAAAGCCCGGAAGCACGTAGTGATTCACACACATAGAGCACATAGAAGATCAAATACAAAACAAAGTATTTAACATGCTACTTTAGTTACGATGGGATTTGAGAAACTAGTAAATTAAACAATTTTAAGATGAAGTTTATGACACTCTACTTTAATGACAAAATAAACTATGTGATTAAAGTAGAAATTTTGAGATTAAAGTTGACATTTCGTGCTTTTTTACACACTGTGTGCCTATTTTTTTTCCTCTGCACCCTAATAAGCTTTCATATGACACTCAGACAGAGGGCTACGACTCACATTTTCACAGCGACTTTAATATCTGACAACTTCTTTTTTATTTCGGGCACTGTGCGACTTTGTGAACTTGAGCTTTCAAGTTTCTCCGACACTCTATGTCACTCAACCAGCTTCCTTTTGTTGTTTATACCACTGTTTAAACCAACAAATAGTACATTTTCCTTGCCTCCACTTGGTATTCTCTGAAATTCTATTTCCCCTCATGCTTTTAGTATTGCTTTTTCACAGAACAGAACAGTTGAGTGTTTCAATGCTAAACAATGCAAAATTTAAATGACCAAGCCAGTCACCCAATTTAAATCTAATTGAGCATGCCTTCCATATGCTGAAGAGACAACTTAAAGGGACAAGCCCCCAAAACAAGCAGGAGATGAAGATGGATACATTAGAGGCTTGGCAGAGCATCGCCAGAGAAGATATGCAGTCCCTAGTGATGTCTATGAATTGTAGACTTCAAACAGACATTGAATGCAAAGGATATACAAAACAGTACAAAATATGATTGCTTAAATATACCTTAAATATACCTACCATTGCTATGCATGCAAATAGCCTTAAATTAAAGTTTGCAATGCGCACTTTAATCACGTTTTAATTGTTTGATTTGTAATTCTAAACTGTGGAGCAGAGGGACAAGGAAAAATGTGCATTTGTCCCAAATATTATGGAGAGCACTGTATATGCATCTTTTTTATTAAGTTATAAGGACTAAAGTAGAATCAAGTCATAACCCAAATTTCTTTTCATAAAATGTATTTTTCCTAGATAGGTTTGAGCACTAGTCTTTAACAAAGTCTTTACTTTGGTTACTCAGAGTTCTAGATTTTGCTGTAGGAGTTGACTTCCTTTATGGTCTAACTATGCCAGCAAAGGCACACAATAAATTGCCTAGCAACATGCTTTGTCCATTACCCCAAATGGTAGAATGGTAGAAACAACACTGAAAACGATATAAAAAAATCAAAACAACACATTAATAAAATTAGCAATACACCTCACAAAATAAAAATGTTAGAAATTTAATACTAAGAAAAGTGAATAGAAAATTAGTACACATAAATGGCAGTCTGAGTGTCCCAAGAGCACAAAGGTGAAAGATACTTGTATTTGTTGCCAGACTTCACAGATTAGTTTTCATTAAAATGCAGTTGGAGATCTTAACAAAAACACAATAAACTAATTAACCATTTGTTCTTAAATATCACAAATCAGAAATAGTTGGAGGTGATATATACTATTAATGTATTAAGCACAGAAAAGTGACGTCTGACAACCAAGGACACTGCATCATTTAAATCAGTGTGCCTGAATCTGTGTTTATCATTGCCTTCTGTATACATCTTTGCAATTTTTCTTATCAAAACTGTAAATAGTACTGGAGGGACAGCATTAAACAAACTTTATCTGAAGAGCATAGCCAAGCAAAGGCAAATACAATAATTAGGTTAATAGGCTTGATTTTCTATTTTCTCCGTTTTTAATTACTAGCTTACAGGCTGTCATATGACATGGATAAAACAGATGAAAAAAGAAAGATTTCATAATTTAATAAATCATTAATTTCTTAAAATATGTGGCATGGTCACACAGTGGTAAGTGTCCTGGGTCCCAATCTCATGCCAGGATGTTGTCTGTGTGGAATGTGCATGTTTATATTGTAAGATGGATGCTGTATAGTGCCCGGCCCGACACAGATTGGACATAGGAGGTACGTGTAAAATAAACAAAACTATTTATTTTCTTCCCCGTGTCCCACAGGCAATACATAGTCCAAATTAAGCACACCAGTACAGCAAACACTCTTCTTCTCCTTGACGGCACCACCACTCCTCCCAAGCAACCTTGTCCTCCTCCACCCGACTCTGGCCCCTGAGTGGTGGTTGTTGGATCCTTTTACAGTTCACGGGTGTGATGAATATGCTGCCCACTCGGGCTCAGGAGTCCCAAACACAGCACCCCCTGGCGGTGCCTGCGGGACCCAACAGGGCTGCACCCAACTCCAATTCCCAGGGAGCCCTGTGGGAAACCAAGGCACTGCTCCACCCCAGGGGAGCGGCCATCTAGTGTCCAGGAGGAGGTATAGCAGTTTCCGGGGCTGCGTCCCTTGAATATAGTGTGCAGGGGCGTCCCAGCTGGGCTTGGACGCCAGCCGCCTGCCACAATATCAAGACTTTAAAGATTCTCCTGTTGGTACTTCGCACATGCCTCCTCCAAGTTTGTGCATGTTAGGTAAATGGACAATTCCAAATTAACCTTGTATAAGTGTGTGTTTCTGGATGTCTATGTACAGTATGTCTATGTGTGAGCAAGCCCTGAGCAGGTCTGGCATCCTTTTTACTGCTGTCTCCTGCCATACACCTGGTGTTGCCAGGCCGCAGCTCCTCTCAACCACCCTTGAACTAGATTAAAGTATTTGATAATCTTATGTTATTTAATTTCTTAAAACTGTGTTATACACATGTCCTCCACTCTATACTTCTTCACCTTACAAGTTAGTTTGATTACCTTGATCACACAGTGCTGAGATGAATTACAGTAAAGTTAGCTCTCCTTAGCTATGACGGATTTTAATCTTGATTTTCAGCAAAAAGGAAAAATAATAAAATAGCAATAAAAGATTATTATGAATTGGTGGTAGAAATAAAAAAGATGATGTATGATGATATTGGTGGAGTTTGAACCTGTTAGTTGTGAAAAAAGTGAAAGGTAAACCAATTAGATGCAGACATCATACCATATATAACAAAATGATACTGTAATTCATATCTCCTATCAACATGTGTACGTTATTGTAAAGTTCTATTTTTGGATGCACACTGCTAGTGATCACCATGGAACTGCAGCTCTTTTTAGAAAACGCATGTGAAGTGACATTCCACAAACAGAGTGTGGATGGATGCAGAAAATTCTGCTGAGTAACATTTCATAGCAAAATGACAGAATCAGAACTCTTGCAGAAATGTAGGGCAACTTAAAACATATCGATGGTATTAGTCAAGAAGTGAAACAACATGGACGTCATGGTTTAACAAGTGCAGCAGGAACAACAGCAGGGTCCAGGAGAGGCAACATTCATGGAGACTTTCAGCACTGTAGACAGGTATCAGCTACTGTTTAAGTGTTAAAAAGTCAACATGCTTAGATGTAGTACTGTATATATTATAAGAAGTAGAATGAATAGCCTGGGCCTAAAACAAGTGCAAGGTAAAGTTGTCTGTCTTTCTATTTCTAAACTATCCCTGCAATTAAAAAAGGATGGAGCATCAAACCCCTGAGGACCAAAACAAATATTTTTCTGTGGCTTTAGTCACATCCTGTATCTCATGTAGAGATCTAGCTGTAAGTGTGGCACAAGTCAGAGAGCTATGGATGTGTAAGTACTAATGGCATAGGTTATGAGTGTCCAGTCAGAGAACAAGCAACATTAAAGAGCAGTTGCTCTGCAGAAAGGCTGGGGAAATGATGCTGCACTGCAGAAATGCAGGCTAAGACAAAATATATACACTGACACAAATTAAATAATAAAGTCATTGCCCTGCATAGCAATCAATCAAGTTGGTGAACACATAAAGTGTATATATATATAACTTTATTTTTTCTTGTACAGTGCTTTTTATACTGGCTCAGAGTAAACCTTTAAAAATATAATATGACACCAAATCTTTAAAATTATAATGTGATACCAGTAAATTAGAAATATATGTAATATTTACATATATAAAAACACATATCAAGTTAATCATTTAGATTCACCTCTATTTGAATACACTCTAGTTTAATATGTACACTCTGATTCAACTACATATCTCCAAACCAAAATGATAATTTAAAATGAAGCTGTAATATTCTACAAAGAACTACTTGCAAAAGACTAATTTTGCTCAATTAGAAGAATCACAATTCATTCTCTAATTCAGTCCAAAAGCTACAGTATATTCTACAGTATCTCACCACAGAGTTGAAAAATCAAATTCTCTACAGATTTATATGATTACCGTCCTGTGTACAGAATACAGTGAAATTCTTACTTGCATGAGCTAACATGCAGCATGTCGCCATTTTCCAGAAGCATGATTAGTAAGTATTATAACTTTAACTTGAAACATCTATCTTTCTTACCTCAAAAATCTCAGAAGGTGTATGTCATACAAATATGAGATACATATTGTTTTTTTTGAGTTGCCTGGACGATAAAGTAACTTATTTTTCAGGTATAGATCTTTTTTCAGTATATGTATTTTTTTTAATTTGTGTGGATAAATGGGTTTTGCATCATATTAGTAGCAATAGTCCTTTAAAAGATTTTAAAAATAGCATTCCTCTTAATTTCTTACTGTGTCCAAACAGGGAAGAGCGCCTCAAATTTTCAAGGGAGATGTTCCTAGGATCTGAACTTGGAAGAACTCATTATTTGTCATCCTAAAATAAATATGCTGGGACCATGATGTAAGAGGCTATGTCTGATTCCAAAGGGGAGTAAAATACTGCACAGGAAAAGGTAAGCCCAATCTAGTTATACTAGATACAATGATAAAGAGCTTTACACAAATTGTGTACTAAATATATACATAATGCGATAGTAACATTTATTTATGTTTTAACATTAATCATTTCATGGCACAACTTTATTCATTATTATAATCACAGTGCGCCAAGTATTAAATGGTATGTTACACAGCTCCTTCCGCTGCTATCAGCATCACAATGCCCTGAGTATCAGTTTGTTCCATTTAAATATGAATATATGCTTCATCTTACCCCTTTCAAACTATATTTAATGGAGATATGTCCTGAGGCTCTCTGCTATTTTTGTCCCTTTGGTGTTCCAGGCACATTAATAACTAAATATTGGTTTTGTCCCCCTTTCTGTCTAGCTTTCAGGTGTAAAAGTTCTCATTTTCTTTGTTTTATGTTGTCAGTTACAATTTTCCTTTACTACAAATTCCTATCCTCCTAGACTTCTCATGCCTTATTCTCTGTGTACCATCTTAAGTTTATGTGTTTGAGAAAAACAACTGTTAAATTGCACCTTGCTTCCAGATGGCAGACCCCCAGAACTAATCACTATAAAGAACTGGCTACCCTCATTTGATAATTTGATTTTGTAGAGCTGTCTGCTTTGTCAATTAATGAAGCATCTAGTCTATTCCAATGTTTCACCAATTTACTCCCTCATCAGCAAATATTTGTGATGTGGTTGATTTCCTAATTGGTTTTTGCAGTGTGGCGAGTTCGTATTGCTGCTGTTCTTGGTAGTATGGCACAAGACTCAGGTTGGAGGAATAATGGGTGCCATTTGGTTTTGTTATTGCTTACATACAACCACTTATTTCTTATAACCATTTATTTATGCCACACATTTATTATTTTTTGATTACATTAATAGAAATTTGTTCACAAAGAATTGTTGACCGTATAAATATTTGATGTGACTCACTTATGACCTACTTAGAAAATGTCAAAATGGTCAAATTTTTTAATTATCATTACAAATTTAAAAATAAATAAATAAATAAATTTATTGCGGTGGGCTGGCACCCTGCCTGGGGTTTGTTTCCTGCCTTGCGCCCTGTGTTGGCTGGGATTGGCGCCAGCAGACCCCCGTGACCCTGTAGTTAGGATATAGTGGGTTGGGTAATGGATGGATAAATTTATCCTCTGATATAAAACATAACAGACACACATCAAATGTAAATAAGACAAATCCTTAGGGAAGAAAGTCAGGAGAGTTAGATGTTCAAACAGTTCTAACTGCCAGTGTAATGTTGAGATTTTGCCTATAATTTCAACTAGGAGATTCAATATTATTTCACAATAGTCAGTTTGAAATGTCCATAGTATGTCACTTAGATGCCACTGTATAAACACTATCTGTATTATGTTTAATTTGCGTCAAATACCTTTCTGAACTCAATCAAAATGCAAGCAATAAAACACAATGTGATTATCTAATGTAAGGGATAATGGAATAGCTCATTGCTGATAAAATGCAGCAGGTATCTATTACTTGCTATATGCTAGCAATGTAATGTTTTTGCCATTTTAGGATAAAGAATGAACCTTTGCTTCTTTACTCATGCAAAACAAATTGTTTTGTGTAAAACAACACAACATAATTGTCTTGTTTTAATATCTCGAGATTTGCAATTACCATATAAAAAACAACATATAGTCATGGTAATAATTTCGAAAGTATGTTCCTCTATCGTTCACATTTCTTTATGTGAAAAACATCTTAATATGATTTCAGACATGTACTGCTCATGTACAAAAGTTGCATGATAAAATACTCTGTTCTAAGTACAATTACTTCAGGAGATGGCAACATTGGCTATTCACATAAAATGAGCCAAGACAGACCGTCAGCACTTTGCTTGCAGCACACTGAAAGTGGCATAATGAGAACACCTGACCAGCAGCAAAAAGACAAAAAAATAAAGCAATGCATGCAGTAAGACAACTGTTCACAATTTATCTGGCTGACATGACTCTTACTTGTGTGTTACTATCATAAACATAAAATTAACTCTGTATATATATATAAAAAATCTTAAAACTACTCGATTTTGGTTATATCTTGATACAGGTCAAATTGGATTGACCAAAAATGTGTCCTGAAAGATTTTTGTCATGAAACAGAAAAAAGTTTTCATATACATGATGCATATCATTTAAATTGTCAGGTATCTCCCCTTCTGTTTAAAACAAAAAATAAACCATTGAGATTTTGCATTGATCGCAGTATGGGATAAACATTTTAAAAAAGCTCATAAAGGGTATACAACATTTATTATGGTATTTTAGTCTCATGTATTGTTTTATTATCTTCATTATTCCTGTTATGTGTTGCTTTATTCTCAGAAAAATGTAGAATTTGAACATTATTACAGCAGACCGCAGATTGCATTAATTCAACTTTACAGAGAATGGTAAAATAGCATAAAAAGAAGGAAATAATGCAAAAGTTAAAATTGGTGTGGCATTTGTTATATAGCATAAAAAGGAAAGAAAACTGCTCCTATCATATTATCACTCGGTCTCACTCAGCATGGCAGGACACGGCATGAGAAAGTGACAGACACACATCACCCATACTTTCACTCTCCCTGTCCCTTACAGACATTGCAGAGCATGGTGGCTAAAGAAACACAAAGAAGATGTTCTTTTGTACTCGCAGGTCCATGGAAGGTCCAGATGAAGCGAGATGATGTTCGTTCGGCGAGAAGCCCAACCCTCTCATACTATCATTTAGTCTCACTCAACTGCATATAGTGTAGATCTCATCCTCCTAACTTTGATTAATGGCAAACAGTGCTCTGTTCTAACTCTAGGCACACTGCACTAGTCAAAGGTGCTACATCAAACTCTGCTATAGCCTCATAAAAACAAAACTATTTCATAGCTGTATTTAAAATTAGTGATATACATACTGTATGTAATTGAAGGATATCAGTACAGTAGACCCCCGTGAAGTGGCGGTTCAGAGTTCGCAGCCTCAGTCATTCGCAAATTTTTCCTTAGAACCTGTCTAATAATTGGTAGCGGAAACCGCAAATATCCTCCGCAATTTTTATGGCTTTTATCGTGGCAATACTGCACTGTATAGAGAACACGAAGCAACTGTAGAGGAAAACGCGGCTTGGGATGGTGAAAGCAGCCAACAGAATTTGAAACTGCAACTCCCATCAGTCTCTGCAGTGGCTCTGATTGGTCTTCTGCTGAGGGTGCCGGGGTTGTTGGGGTCAAAAGATGTCAGCGTGGCTTTTAAAAAGGGGGCCGGTGACCAAAAGCAAAAAAAAAAGTTTTTGTAATTTGTGTTACAAGTTCCTGTCTGTCTGCCTTCTGTTGGGTTACCTGTACTTATTCATTTTGTCCTGGATCGTTTCATGCATCTGGATTGTCTGCCTGTGTACATGAGTACTGTAAGTGGATTCATGGCCATCCTGCAAAGAAAGGAGCGCTCCTGAACCCGTCCACCCGTCCTCACCATTTCTGGAAATAGTGGAAATAGAAATCTCTGGACTATATATTTTCATCATTAAATTTCATCCATTGCCGTTTTTCATGAACGTTTTTCATGATTTACTGTGTGTGTTTTGTTTGTGCTTGTTGTATGTAATATGTAATCGCCATAAGGGGAACGGGTGGTATCGTTGTTTTCATTTATTTCATTTGTTTTCATTAAATTATTTATTTGTTGTTTGATTACCAGTTTTGTTTTTGTCTCTGTTTGTGAGTGTGTGCGGGTCGGGCCAAGGCAGGGTGCGTCACTGGAATCTCCACCATAAAAATAAATAAATCACCATCTTCTCGACGGTGTGAAACTTAGCGGCACCAGACCGCTACAGCGTTATTCATTTCTCTTTGCTGCTAATTGACTGTGATGCATCCCCAGCTGGGTGTTCTTGCGTTTTCCGTTTTGTTCCTCTTAACCCTTAAACCACCACACCCAGCTTTAGTCGTTTCCCAGTGCCATTTGCAAGCACGCAGGAGCTGATCAGTCAGTGCCGTACATTCGTTGAGCAGCCCCTAGAAGACACGGACGCTCCTCAAAAAACCCCTCTTAAAAAATGCTGATAGACTACTTTCACATTGCTCCCTTACTTGCGGGGCTTAATTGCGGCTGCTCTGTCACGTGATATGCTTCTCGTGCGACACTACGCATACTTAAAAGCCTGAACAGCACCTTTCCTTTTTGGCTGATTGCTTTGTTTCTCTCTCCTCCCCTAGACATCCTCTGCTCCTGTTGGTGGTCCCGTTCCTGTTGTGCTCCCCTATGATGTTTTGTCTATTCTTTAATTGAGAACTAACTGCATACTGAGCTAGTTTTACTTCTGAAAGAGACATGTTTATTTGAAGTATTTGAATGCAATTCCTGTCTCTACAATCTCCTGTGTTTCTGTGCAATTCTGTGACCCAAGCGTGACACCCTGTAGCACTGCAGACTCAAATTGGATGAATCCCTGGGATTTAGCCGCTGCACTAGACTAGCCTGCCAGCATCAGTGCTTACCTCTGTGTGCTTGAATACAGCCTGTTCAAGCGCAGTTGGCTCAGTGATTTACATCCATGGCGTCAGTGGCACTTTGTACATATTGCTCCAGTAGTTTTTTAAATAGTTTTTACAGTTCATTAGCAGTGTGTAAAATGATTAGTGTAGCAGTAATTGTGATGCTCCTTGCATGAAAAAAATGTGTTCCATTAAAATTTCACTTTTCTTTGTGAATTGTGACGTTTACTTAAAGTGCAGCAAAAAAGTATTTGGCGTCCAGGGATGCATTAACCCTCCAAGTATGTGGCAGTTTAAGGTTTAAAGCCCCAAGATGCCATTGAAACGCCCTGTACCTTCTAAGGCTTCTGGCAATGAAAACACGATTGCACGAATTACAGTACGTATAGCGGTAACATCGGTATTTTACAGTCTAGCACTGCGGGTGACATACAAGTACAGTACTGTACAGTATGCAGGTTTACCTTTACATTCTTTTTTTTAGGTAATGTATTAAGCTGAGTTTGAAAATAAATTAAAATGCTTTGGAGGCATAATTAGGGTTTAAACTATAAAAATAGGCATTTTTTTAACCACATCCATAATTCGTGGTTTTTCACAATTCGCAGGTGCGCTAGAAACGTAACCCCTGTAAATTTTGGGAGTGTACTGTATACATACATGTTGTTAACTTTAATAGATATAGATAAAATCAAGTTTCTGCTGTGGTGGTCAGCTGGGGGCTGTGCCCAGCTGGGACGCCTGGAAGGACTGGCAGAGGGACTATGCCAACCCCAGACCACAAGAGGGCAGCCGCCCTAGTTTGTATGGGTGCCACGGGAGCTGAGCATGGAAGCTCAACCCTGTAGAGGCCCGTGGCCTCCGCCAGGGGGCGCCCAAGGGATTGAGGAGCCCTGGATGCAAGCACTTTCGTTACACCTGGAAGTGCTGCTGGAAGGATTACCAGGGACACCCAGAGTACTTCCAGGTGCTCATGCGGCACTTCCGCCACACCAGGAAGTGCCTCAGGAAGATCGTTAGAGGGCACCTGGAGCACGTCCGGGTGGATATAAAAGAGGCCGCCTTCCTCCAGTCATTAGCCAGAGTCGGAAGGAAGAGGATGAACCTTGGACAAGAGGAGTGGAGCCGGTGAAGGAAGGACTGTTGGAAGGCCGAGACGTAGGATGTTTGGTGCAGGGACATTGGGTTGTGGCGGGGTTTTTGTTAGTTGTAAACAGTGTAAACAGATACGTGTGTGTTTTGGAACTGTTGGTGTCTCCCTGATGGTGTTCAGGCTGGTTTACCACACTGTTCTTTTGGAGCAAAGTAAAGGGCTACCTAGAGACTTTTGACTATACCCAGTGCCTGTGAAAGTATCCTGTGCATGAGATTAGGTCCTTCTGTGTAATCTCAAAATTTGAAATATTAGCTTCAAAGCTTCCATATTGGACAAACATGCTCTAACAATTGCATCAATAAGTTCTTAATAGCATATGATTTATGGAAAAGGTTTAAAACTTGAAAAAAGGAAAACCACTGAAATATTTAGCACATGAATTAATAAAAAAACACTTTGTTTTGGGCAATAGCAGCTACAATTAAAACAGTTGGTGAGATTTGGTTTTCATCTAACTTCTCATGACAAATTATCACAACTGTATAAGTAAACTACTCAATAAATCAACTAATCTTTGCTTTCTAAAATTCCATTGACAGTATATGCCTTCAGAGGGAAATTTATGGAGAAAAAAAAGTAAAGAATAAAGTACAAGATATACTTTACCAGAAGACCTTCCTGGAATTATATCTATAAACACTAAAAAAACACAATATGAGCAATTATATAATACTCCTGATATTAAATAAAACTAGGGGGCTTTGTCACAGTAGCCAAAGAAACCCATGTATAAACTTCACATATAACTTCAACATTGGGGTCAGGCTAGAATGTGAGACTAGACCCTTTCATTAACAAGGCATCAACATGACAGAATATGATGTCCAGTCATTAAATATCAGTTCTTTATTTTAATTACCTAACCTTGGAAGTCTTGTTTTCAAAGATAATTTGACAATACACATCTCCCTATTATAAAAAGAAATCTTGGAAGGTTGGAAGCAGACAAGACGTGATTTTCTCAGAGAGACACTTTCATGTCCCGCGAGACGAGTCTTTGTGCCAAGAGATTTAACCATGCCCTGGGCTATAAATAAAACAAAGAGTAGATGACAAAGTAGAACATCGTAAAGAATTCAAAAACGTTGGTGCAGTACACATGAGAGCAGGTTAGAGATAATGGAAGTACGAAAATACGAAAGTCTCAAAAAAAGGATAGTAAAGATCGCATTAGCACAAACAAATGGAAATTATTACTCGGTGAAATAACAGAATAGCGAAAAGAGATCGAATATATTGTTCAGATTTAAACTTTAAATTCTAAAGTCTCAAAAAAGGATAGTAAAGATCTCTAGGGAATCCATTCCCGGGCTCCCAGATTCCCGGGAATGAAACTGCTGTAATTCCCGGGAACGGCCAAGCACACATATATAGCATGTAAAAGTGTAAAAACCGATCAAGAAATAACAGAGTTATAGTTGAAAATAATTAAGTGGCACGGTTTTTTGGCCCACAGTGTAGTGTGTTGCCGATTAATTCAGTCAACAACAGACCAGCAGCAGTCAGTCTCCCAGCTCCCACTAAGACTGAGCACAGTGGACTGGGAGGAGTCTGAACTCTGCAGCTCACGAATACTGGGACGGGGTAAACTTCATTGATGTCTGTCAGACAACAGCTTTGAACAGCAACTTGAAATTGCAATGCGTCAGTCTGTTGCATCCGTATTATTTGTGCCAAGAACTTGTCATCACAGGATGATGACAAGAAACTGGATGCATCAGTAAAAGCTGAAACGCCCCCTAGTTTCTTACACTATTAACCATTCTCCACTATACAGTGTTCTGAAAAAGTATTTGCCCCTTACTAATATCCAGTTTTTCCATTTCTAAACAATGAACGACCTCAGACTTTCAGAAAAAAAGCAATATTATTCTGTGAAGACACAAGGCAACTTTAAATCATTACTGTTTTTATTAATGACACAAAGATATCCAGCATTTCCAACAACCATATGAAAAAGTAATTGCCCCCATAGTTTCAGTACTTGGTTGCAGCATCTTTAGTAGCAATAATCACAATGAAATGATTCCTATAATTTGACATCAGTTATTCACATCCCTTAAAACTGAAATTCCATTTAATTTGAATTTCCCCATAGGATTAATAAAGTTTAATCTAATCTAAAATTTTTCCATTTTCGAATTGTTGGTATTAACTCTTCTGTGATTTGGATGTTTACAACAAAATCTTCCACAGATTCGCATCTGAAGTCACAAGCTCTTGAGCACATGTGATTGTGGTTTGAAGAACTGCAGAATTCTCCTGTCCCTGAGATTTAAAGTTCTTAATTTCATGTGTCCTTGAGGGTCCAGTCAATGAGGTGTTGGCAGTCTTTGCAGAATAACTGACCACCTAATTAATAGTAATTGCTGAGGTACTATTCAGTCCTAAAATCAGTGTTGAATTTCTCATTTGTTTGATAGCTTAGCTTAGTCTAACATTTGACGTGTTGTAACCTTTCTGAAGGAATTCAAACAAAATCGCAATGCACTTAGCCACATCAATAAAGCAGATGTCTTTTTTTAGATGTGGGGTAAATTGTATAATTGATTAACTTGCAATTCCATGTGACTCCATTTTTATGTGAAAATTCCGTTTACATGTGCAAATTCTGTAATTGCATCCATGATTTAGTTAGTGTAATCCATAGGGTGCTAGGTTTGTGAGTGTAAATTGCATATTTCACTCTTTTTTTTCAGGTCCTCCCAGAGCATCTCTATGCAGCTCTCTTTAGGACTGACTAGGCCAATCCTAAACTTTAGTTTCTTCTGAGCCATTCAGTTGTACACTTTCTTTTGTGTTTTGAGTCATTGCCCTGCTTCATAACCTGATGACACTCCAGTACAGTTCATGGACAGATGACTGGACATTCTCCTTAAGAAAATTCTGGTAAAGAGCAAGATTCAAGGTTTCTTTAATAATCGGTAAGTCTTCCAAGTACTGAGTGAACAAAGCATCCCCATAGCAATACACTATTATCTCCATTTTTTATTGCAGGTATGATGTTCTTATTGTTAAACACTGCATTAGCGTTATGCCTGACATAGTGTGACCTATGTCTTGTCTGTTTTATATAGCATTATTCAATAAAGGGTTTGGGATCATCATTTCTTTGCAAATGCAACACATGCACTAATCATACTCTTGGAGAATTTTCTGACTAACGTCTTACAAATGAATCACATTTTTACTTCACCTCCTTCTTACTGTGAAGTCACAAACATGGACCTTAGCGGAGGCTAAGAAGATCTGCAGTATTTCTGGGATTCCCTGTGAATTCTTGAAGGAGTCGCAACCATGCTCTTGGAGTAAGTTTGGTAGGCCGGCCTTTCCTAATAAGATTCACCACTGTTCCAAATCCTTTATTTAGGGATAATGGCTCTCATCATGGAGCAATGGAATCCCAGACACCTAGAAATTCCTTTGTAACTGAAACCCTTTTCTGATTGGCAACTATTTTTCTCATCTCTTTTGGAATTTCCTTGATTTCCTGATCCTGATCGAGGTATAGTGTTCTTATAGAATCCTTGAGGTGAACAGTGTTGGGGAAAGCTACTTTTAAAATAACTTAGTAACTTTACTTATTCCTTATAAGAAAAGAAACTAAATATTTTATATAGTTACTTATCATAAAATGTACATTTGTACATTACAAACAGCACGTTAATTTTACATTACCTTTTTTATTCTTCTGTATGAAAAACTGCACATTTCACTTGCCAGTATTTGTTTTTAAATCCTAATCCCATATTGGAACCTTCATGTAACTGACCAGAAACACAGACATACAGTAATCCCTCCTCCATCGCGGGGGTTGCGTTCCAGACCCCCCCGCGATAGGTGAAAATCCGCGAAGTAGAAACCATATGTTTGTATGGTTATTTTTATATATTTTAAGCCCTTATAAACTCTCCCGCACTGTTTATAAATATTCCCCGCAGCGTTATACAGCATAATCCCTTTGTATTCTCTTAGATATTAGGTAAGATTCATTGAAATTATGTATATAAACACACACTGTTTATATACAGTAAAACCTAAATATTATTTTAAAGATATTGAGTGTCTCCGATATCACATATGTTACAGCCATTACGATAGACAGGTCACCAGCAATAAATACGTACATTGCAAGAAAAATAGTATACAGTAAATGTATTAATTATTTATGGTTACTCACCAACAATGACACGATGACTTGTCTGATAACAAGGAGTTTAATTTTACTGCACAACAAAGGAGAGCGTTACAGCCCTTGTAAAGGAGCCACTTCAGGCGATTGTGTAGCACTGCCGTTGTTGTTCTTCTGGCAGTCTTCAATCCAAATCCCTAAAGCAGATTCCATCCAGACTACTGCCTTATTACATCCACTTGCAACTCGTTTTGCACCCTGGTTAAAAGGACGCTGCAGCCGTAGATCTTATATTCCTTTCCTACTTTTTAAATAAAAAGAATCGTAGCCTTCAACAAATCCAAAACGTTTACCTTTTCGGCAATCGTTAACATCTTCTTCTTGCGCTTGGGCACGGCACCTGAAGCAGTAGCAGATTGTTTTGGAGCCATAATGAAGGGCTTGACTATGCACAAAGATAAACACTAAAGAGCGCAACTCTTTACACAGCGAAGCACGTTGATGCTGAATGAGCGAGATGAAACTTCCTGGTTAACACTGCATAGCTCCTGCGTGCTCTGATTGGTTAGCTTCTCAGTCAGGAGAACTTAACTGCGTGCTCTGATTGGTTAGCTTCTCAGCCATCCGCCAATAGCGTCCCTTGTATGAAATCAACTGGGCAAACCAACTGAGGAAGCATATACAGGAAGTAAAAAGACACATTGTCCGCAGAACCCGCGAAGCAGCGAAAAATCCGCGTTATATTTAGCATTTATTTAGTTATGCTTTCATATAAAATCCGCGATAGAGTGAAGCCGCGAAAGTCGAAGCGCGATATAGCGAGGGATTACTGTATTTGATAATACAGTGGTGCCTTGACTTACGAGTTTAATTTGTTCTTTGACGGAGCTCGTAACTCAAATTACTCGTATGTCAAATCAATTTTCCCCATTGAAATGAATTGAAATGCCATTAATCAGTTCCGGACCCCCAAAAAACACTGCAATTTTTTTATTACATGTTTTTAAATAAGAAAAATGTACTTATAAATAATGAATAATGTATAAAAACACAATACAATAGAATGTATTGCAATAAACTGTTTTTATTAAGTATAATGTACAGCATTTACCTTGGAGATCAGACGACTTGAAGATGCTGACGGACGTGGAGGAGAAAGGCTGAACTGAATAACAATCTTATTCGCTGATTTTTGCACTTTTCGCCACGCCGTCTTCACTTTCATCTGTAGGGGTTTTCGATAAAAACATGTCCAATTAGGTCTTTTTCATCCTCCCTTTCAGAATGTTTCTAAAATGAGATAGGCAAGTGTCATTAAATAGCGCCGTCGCACGCCCAGTTGAAACTTTTTCTGGGTGTTTCTTTTGAATAAAGTCTGAAAGTTTCTCCCACATTCCCAACATTTCCTTTATCTCACTTGTAGAGATAACCTCCTCCGCGTCACCTATTTCCTGCAAAACCTCCGTGTGCTGCTGCGTTTGTAGCTCCTTTAGTTCCTCCGCTGTCAGTTCGATGAGCTCATTGATGTCACCTTCATTCATGTCCAGGCCCAAGGACTTGCCGAGGGATACAATCTCCTACACCACTGCCGCTCCGGGTTCGAATCTTTCAAAGTCCATTTCAGACACAACCTGAGGTCACTGCTTCTTCCACACAGAGGTCAAGGTCCTCTTTGTAACACCTTGCCAGGCCGTATCGATAATTCTGAAACATATCACAATGTTTTCCGAATCATAAACGAGCAGCGGCTTAATCTTGCAGTCTACACTCACATTGGCACACAGTGCGAGGGTTAGCCTATCCTTCATGGGTTTGTGGCCTGGTATCCTCTTCTCCTCTGCCATTATATAAGTCCTCCTTGGCATCTTCTTCCAGAAGAGTCCTGTCTCGTCACAGTTGAAGACTTGCTGGGGGATGTATCCTTCGGCTGCTATAATTCCAGCAAAAGTTTTGAGGTAATCTTCAGCTGCCTTCATATCTGCGCTTGCTGCCTCACCATGCCTGACAACAGAGTGAATGCTGGTGAATGCCCCAACTGGCTTTAAACGGCTTGCCTGAAGTCTTGTCTGTCGAAATGCCTGGGGTCTGCTGCAGCAAATCATTGCAAATAGCTTGTGCCTTCTTGCAGATTATAGCCTCCGTCACGATATCTCCTGCGAGCTGCTTCTCCGTCAACCACACCATCAGCAGCTTCTCCATATTTTCATGGATAGATGTCCGCTGTTTAGAAATTATTTTAATGCCCTTGGCTGGTGTTATAGCCTTTATCGACTCCTTCTGCTTCTGAATGGTGCAGACTGTAGAAGTGCTATGCTCGTACTGCTTCGCTAAGTCAACTACACGCACACCTTGGTCATGTTTTTCGTTAATTTCTTTCTTTAATTGAATGCACATCATCCGTTTCTTCTTCTCAGCACTGTCCTTTGCACTCACTTTCTTCAGACTCATGGTTGGAAAAACGAAGTTTCGCTAAATAACTGGAAGCACAAATGCAAACACAACACTGATGCTTCCACTGTGAGCTAATCACTTAAAGTGAGCGAGTGAGACACAGGATGCTGGGCGGATGTTGCGGCATTCACTGTGGCGTTCGCTGCACAAACTAGCGGTGGGGTATCTGAAGCTGGCTCGTAACCCATAATCACTGGATCCCAGTTAACCTAAACTGGGTGGATACATCTTACCCCTCAGCACATGCAGGATGAAATGTATACCTATAACTTTACTTTTTCACTTGATTGCATGCTAAGCACATGCTTTACCTCTTCTTCACTAGAAGACACCAGAAGGATGAGCTTGCATACACAAAAATACTGACCCCACCAGGCAATGTCTTTGAAAAAAAACAAAAATTTCTGTGAAAATAACGCAGTACTTTTATTTTTTGGAAGTGACAGAAATAAGGTTCTGTAACACTTTTTTTTCTCTCAAGTAATGAAGGTATTTTTACTTCAGTAAAATAAGTATTGCATTAGGTTACTCAATACTTAAAAAGTAATCTATGTAATAAATGTTACTTTTAACATGTTACCCGCCTCCACAACCAAAAAAACTAGTGGTGACTACTTGACTCTTATAAGGGTCAATATAATGTGGGGTGTAGATTCAACAGGGCTGGCTGCAATCGGGTTTGACTGTGTTCAATCAGCAGCCTCTAATTATCACTTACAGTAACTTGGGTAAGAACTTAAAAGTGAGCAACTAAGGAGGCAATTATCTTTTCACATAGTATATACAGGTGTAATACTTATATATATTAAATGTAATGCAGTATCAGTGTTATCTAATATTTCACATTGTGCAAATATTTGAATCCATATATTGTGACAAACATACAAAAATAGAGGATATCAGGAAAAGGGCAAATATTTTTTCACAGCACTGTAAATTTATCTTTTTTTATTAATCTGTGCATCTCTCCTTCAAATTTTCTTGAAGATTTGTAATTCTTTTTAATAAAGCTCTATAACAAATTTATAGTATGTTAAAAGTACCTTCCCTAAAGTACAAAATGGCCACTCAGGCTGCCGTGTTTTTTGAAATACACAAGAAGAGCGTATCAGCAAAGAAACAATGGATTTGTTACTCTCTGCTTAAAATGAAGTTTAAGACTGTACCTTAAAAATGCAATACTTTTCACAATGTGATCCTTTTGATTACATTTTTGGGGACTGTCATTTGTATTAAAAGAACAGAAACGTAATAAGTGTATATATGCAATATTTTTTCCTGTATTTGAAACAGGTAAATTTAACACTGTTAGGCAATGTAAAAAACACTTTCATTTTTCTGTCTTTTATTACACAAACACCTCACCATTTTTATTGTAGTGATGAAACAGGTACATTTATAGCCGAGAAAGGTATGCATGCACTGGTAAATAAAGGAGTCTCTCAACACGCTCTCCTGAAGTTATGCAAGGAAAGACCACAATCTGTTTTGTGAGGACAGATATTAATTTCAACCACTGTTCAATTAATATACTGTACAGTATGTTAAGAATTTAAACTGACTAAATGTATCAATACTAAAATGATTTACCCTGTCGCATTGCAATGCTTAATATAGATTTACTTTGAGAAATGTTGTTCACTTAAATACTGTATGGGGGACATATTTAAGTTCCATGTGAGATGGATTTATATTCAGAAAAATAAATAAAGCTTTCAGTAAGTTTGCTGAAAACTGTGTTAAACTAAAATACAAAAACAACAAATCTAAAATGCATTACTACATACTGTATAAGACAACCTTACTACTCGCAAGGCTAGATGGCAGCAACATATCATATCGGTAGCTCTAGAAAGGAAAAGCTAACGACCTGAAGAAATCTTACAAGGGGGTATTTTGTTTTGTAATGAAAAATTCAATTTTTATTAAATCTCAAAAGTATAATAATGGTACAAATAATATTAATGATAATTAAAAATAATAATATGAAATGAATAATGATAACAAAAATAATAAGAACAGTAGTAATAATACTACTAATGATGCAATCTCAAAATGAGTCCTTTGTGTAGTAAATCTTAAAGCATGGTAAAAAACAATCCAACGTCACAGTCAGGACAATAATAGCGTGCTTCCTTTCAGATTTTCTTTCCAGATTTATCCGTTTTTGAACAGCACACTACCAATATGATGCTCTGGATTGATCAGCGATGTGATGGGTCGACCACATCTCTTTAGCAATAATATGGATTGTGGATGTGCGGCAATGATTTGTTCTACAAGCTGGCATGTAAAGTTTGCATGAGATAAAGTTTTGCAAGGTTTTTATTCATATAACATGAATGTACAGTATTCCAAATGCACTGTTCCACCAAATGACAAAATATATTTTTGTAGTATTTCTTTTGTTGCCTCTGCCTAACAGGATAGAAAGTCAATTCTTGATCCACATGATTTATGCCACCCATCATGCTCTTGTAGTCGACCACAGCACAAGGCTTCGTAACCTGCTTGTTGCCTATTGCCTGTACAGTGAATGTAGCTGCATTATGTACAGTGCTAAAAAGACAAACATCTTTTGCCAAGCTACTACCGCACCTCACTGTAATTTAGTCTTTAGGCATGCCACAAAGGTTAGGATGCATTGTTCCATATGTGTCAGTCTTTCTTTCTTTTAATCTCAAACACATGACAAAATTCACCTGGCAGAAAAAGACCTCAAACATCTACTAGTAGGTCTAGCAATATTCTGCTTACATAGTGCTACTGAGAAACTTAACTATCAAATTTTAGACAGCCATATGACATCTGACCTGTGATACTTTCTTTGCAGCAAGATGTCAAATAGCTCTGGCGAAGTATAAAAATTGTCCATGGTTACCCTTAATCCAGCAGAGCATCTATCAAAGACACTGATGACATAGCAATGCTATACTGATCGTATTTCTGATCAAACATTGTCCATTTTCCTGTGTACAGAACCAAATTACAAAAGTACAGTATCCCATTTTAGATTCACAAAGCTCATAATGTTTTATGCCAAATCTTGCTCTTTTTGAGGTGATGTAATACATCCATGTCAGTCAGCCCTTATAAGCCATAAGACTTTCAGTTATGCATAGTAATTTCCCTTTAGTGGGGTTCAGTAAACTGAAAACTAACAAACCTAATGGAATATGATGAACATTACATAAGGACAACTAAAATGTATTTATACCCAAGACACAAAGTTTTAACCAAAAGAGTGGAATCTCTTTAAAACACCCTCTGCAAACACTGTAGCAGTGCAGTAATTTTGTTAATGATGCCAAAGTGATCTGTTTCAGACTTTTTACTGTTATAATGAACTGAAAAATTAAATCACCAAAAATGCATTTCATAAAGCAAAACTAAAAATAGAACTTTTTCTTGAGAATATTTGGAAATTTGTCTTTTTTTTTTTTTTTTTGCAAAGAAGATTCCACTTCGTGTTTTTACTACATGTGAAATACAACGCCTCATGTGAAGAGTCAAGGTGTAAATAAAGCCAAACTTCCATTCCAATTGTAGTGTCAAAGGAAGTTGGAGTACCCAGAGAAAAGCAAACAGACAAAGGGAGAATGTCAAATATGATCCAGTCTCCTGGATTTGTGAGGCAGCAGTGCTAAAATTTATGCCAGCTTTCTGCACCATAAAGCAAAAATTCTTCAATTAATCTCAAACACATGACAACATTTGCTTGGCAGAAAAAGACCTCAAACGTCTACTAGTAGGTCTAGCTACCGTAGATCCCGGAATATAAGCCGACTCGGTATATTAGCCGACCCCCTTCTCTACCTACTAAATTACATGTATTTGCCAATGACCAGTATTTAAGCCGACCCCCTTCTCCAGGCAAAATTTTCTAAATTTCCTTAAAAGTGTCTCTTCAGGTATATTTATCATGTTTATCGGCGAGAATTTGAGACTGCCGGCATTTTTGATGGAAACCAGGAAGTGATTGCGGAGAAGTTTGGTAAAATGAAACCTTTGTGTTGAAACTATATACGCAAATACGGTACATCGGCGGGTGGATTTCCGGAGACTCGTTATAAATTTGACTAACTTAAATACGCAATACAGTGGACCCTTGACTTACGAACTTAATTTGTTCACAAAGGCTAACCCATAATGCGTTCCGAACCTGCCACTGCAACATTTACTTAACCATTTCATAATAAAAAAGGGTTGTATAATGTGCATAATTTACCAAAACACCAATAATTTTTCTAATGTACTAACCAAAAAGTTATAAAAAAGTGCCTAGCCTACCAGAAGTAGGCTAGATTAAGCTAGGAGCATGGCGGCGCGCATGGTCGCAGCGGCACAGGGCTCTCCTTTTCTGTGCACTTTTTGTTGTTTTTGTACTTTTTTTTTTTTCCTTGTTTGTGCACGATCGGTTCGGCGAACATCCGCTACACCCGTCAGAACCTTATAGACATCGGTGTCCAGAGCCAGACATCTGTTTCGTGTGTTTTTCATCACACGCACAACATCCCAGACAACATAGCGAGACCAGCAGGCTCTCCGTGGATTGTTGTCGGGTCTAGGAGACGACGCAGACGGAGGAGGGAAAGAAAGCAGAAGCGGGGCCGCATATCCGCCGTTATGCTAAGGCTAAAAAAACAACCATACAAGCCCTATACAGAACTTTTTTTCTGTATTGAAGGAGCTGCTTTTAATCTCATTGTAGATGTGTATAGTGACAATAAAAGGCATTCTATTCTATTCTATTCTAGAAACAACAATTTCATACTGTACTCATCATTTAATTTGACATCTTTGGGCTGCAGGAAGGGAGGAGGAGGAGAATGAAACGGAAGGTGGTTATTGTTTAGAAAGAGCCTCCTTATGCAAATCTTTTCTTTGTAAAATTGTCGAGATGGTGGATTTCGACATGCTGTACATATTAGCGAGATCGGTCACACGAACAGCACTCTCATATTTCCACACAATTTCCATCTTCATTTCGATTGTGATCACTTTCTTTACCTTCTCTTCCTTCCTTAGCAATTATGTGTCTTGCTTGCATGGTCTTAGTGAATTATATATATAGGTAAATCACTGCAATGACCGAAATTACATCCACAAACACATGTACAGTATCTGGGTTCCAACTGACGCTACTAACGCTCTCGGTTGTTTGTTTACAATCGCGCAAGCGGATACACGTGACCTCATTCGAGCATGTTGGTCGTAAATCAAAACAAAAATTTTTATTTTAAACTTCCTGATAATTTATTATAAATTTTATTAATAAAATCAACAACTAAAACACTTTTTTGAATAAATTCTTTATTTAATTTAAAGTACCGGCATGCAAAGTTACTTCTTCATCTGAAAGATGGCTCTGTGGTTTCGTCATTATTTACTTCCGTATTTATCGGCAAAACCGGCATTGCGCAGGAAATCTTGAATCTAAAACGATACTCGTTGTATAAACCGACCCCCAAACTCCAAGCCAAAAATCTAGGACGAAATTCTCGGCTTATATTCCGGGATCTACAGTATATCTACTTACATAGTGCTATTGAGAAACTTAACTGTCAAATTCTAGACAGCCATATGACATCTGACCAGTAATACATTCCGAAAGATGAAATCCAATATAGATTAATCCTTTCTGCAACAATGCCCACAATATGTCACTCACAAATTCTGAACAACAGTTTCCTCATTGGCAGATTGCTATAGACAATGACAGCCTGAAGAACCAACTACCACAGCTTTCTTGACAGAGTCTTTTCTTAGAAACAAAGGATAACATACAGTAAGAAAAGGAATAGGATTGGTCATGTTACAGTAGTGTGAAAAAACAGATAAAAATGCATCTTTTTATTGCATCATCATCTTTAAGAAACATTTTCCAGACTCACAGAGAATGAAAATGTTTAAATCAGTGTGTGCACTTTTGATAAGACCATACAGCTGAGTGAGGCGTGATTCCTGGGAAGGAGTCCCAGAATTCTGCCTGGCATCCTAAACAGAAAGCACCTAAAGGTGTGAAAAACTATTTGCCCCCTTCCTGATTTCTTATTCTTTTGCATGTTTGTCACACAAAATGTTTCTGATCATCAAACA
>JANRMT010062821.1:35876747-35894175 GCA_026402145.1 Polypterus bichir lapradei | reverse complement strand
GCCGTGCCCAAGCGCAAGAAGAAGATGTTAACGATTGCCGAAAAGGTAAACGTTTTGGATTTGTTGAAGGCTACAATTCTTTTTATTTAAAAAGTAGGAAAGGAATATATGATCTACGGCCGCAGTGTCCTTTTAACCAGGGTGCAAAACGAGTTTTAAGTGGATGTAATAAGGCAGTAGTCTGGATGGAATCTGCTTTAGGGATTTGGATTGAAGACTGCCAGAAGAAGAACAACGGCAGTGCTACACAATTGCCTGAAGTGGCTCCTTTACAAGGGCTGTAACGCTCTCCTTTGTTGTGCAGTAAAATTAAACTCATTGTTATCGGACAAGTCATCGTGTCATTGTTGGTGAGTAACCATAATTAATTTTCTTCTTACAGTACTTAGTACATGTACGTACGTTTAGTGTCACTGTACACACATTTACTGTATACTATTTTTCTTGCAATGTACGTATTTATTGCTGGTGGCCTGTCTATCGTAATGGCTGTAACATATGTGATATCGGAGACACTCAATATCTTTAAAATAATATTTAGGTTTTACTGTATATAAACAGTGTGTTTATATACATAATTTCAATGAATCTTACCTAATATCTAAGAGAATACAAAGGGATTATGCTGTATAACTCTGCGGGGAATATTTATAAGCAGTGTGGGAGAGTTTATAAGGGCTTAAAATATATAAAAATATATACATATGGTTTCTATTTCGCGGATTTTTACCTATCGCAGGGGGGTCTGGAACGCAACCCCCGCGATCGAGGAGGGATTACTGTATATAGATATTGCAGAAAACTGAGGTGTCCTCTTGGCAGTAAAACTGCAATGTGCCACTGTGCTCTAATTCACAAAGCAGAACTTCAAGCCATGGGTGCAACAAAATCCAGGATGGAGAGGATCCTTTGGTCAGTTTAAACACCCGAAGAGCATAGTAAAGAGGTCTCCCACGAACACAACATACAATGGGGTGGACATTTTATGTAGTTCACATGCTCTACTCATAGGCAAGTGTAAGGGGCTCCAGTTAAACTAGTAATATTAAACCTTGGAAATAAATAAATAAAATATTGTGTATAGAAAAGTAAATAGTTACATATTATTTTTCATACATCCTATTTACCAATGGCACTATACAAAGGCCCATTGTCTTATGAAATGTCACCAGTAAAACTAGTTCAAAATAAAAAAGTTTATTGACTAGATTAGGAGGTGTCCTCTTAAGTGTGTGTGTGCATTCTAATACAATTAACTTTTTATAAAAATTCACTAATAAAGTGAATACACATACCATTACCATAAAAATCAATAATGAATTACTTAAAAATAATGCTTTACCCTCATGGGCCATTTGCCATTGTAATATTTTACACATCAATAGGAACTGGCTTTATTTATAGGCAAACTCCCGTAATTGTAATCTGAAGCTGGCACATACTATTTGCTAAGATGTTGACTTTATTATTATTATTATTACAACCACATATTTGGCCTTTATCCAAAATGACATACACATTTTAATAGAGTACATTTGTTTACAATATTTTTTTCGCTTGAAACACAACCAAGCCAATTGACTTGGTCAGGGTCATGCTATGAGAGGGAAGCAGGAACTGAGTTGTATCCTAACTGGCAAACATTCTTTTTTCAGCAGGAAGCTTCCGGTGTACTCTTTACATATTCACACAGAGGACTAGCCAAAAGGTCACTAAGCAATTCAAAATTATCCTATCATGAACGGGTGTAGTTTACAGTATGTACCTGTGTTCCCTGTGATCGTCTTATGTTCTGCCCAGGAATGGTTTCTGCTTTTGCTATTTGCTATCAGAACAGAACCTGGTTCTTTACAATCCTATACTAAGAATGATTGTTTAAAAATGGACAGAACAAGACATCAGCTAGGATGTGAAAATTAAGCATGCATATAAATCTTTTTTTACATACATAAAACATTAAAAATAATATATTTACTTTTTATCTAAATTTTAGAAAGAGGCTTTACTTATTTTATTCAATACAACTGTTGTTAACAGAATGACAATCTTATCCACTTATTTAAGCATATGCAGCAATGTTTCCAAATGAATTATTTCTATTTTCTATTACCAGTGCCATCTATTTAGAGAACATACAAACTCCACACAGACAGGTGCTGGGTCATGAATCACATCTGCATCCCAACAGATGTGAGGCATCCATGCATCAATACAAACCACTATGCCACTTTGTCATACACAGTCTCTAATGATTACTATAATTATTAAAAGAAACCACTGACAACATTATTGATTTGAAGATCCCCACAAAACCATAATGTTCTCCTATGGTGTTCATTTGTTTGCTTCTACATAAATATATTATAAATAAATATAAAACATACAAGACTGACTAGCACTATAATAATGAGATGCAGATTGTTTAACTATTTCATTAAAAAATGCACCAAACTGCCAGCAGTGCACTATTCCTATCAAATTACCTATTTTGGTTGTCTGAGACCCTTGGCTTATGGCCTAGGGCTACACTAGTCCCAGGTGTGCAATTATATCAGTATAATGAAAATCTTCTCACTTCTCATTCCCATAATATACCAGAAAATAACATTCATGTGACAAAAAATATGACATAAAATTCTGAAAAAGGATAGAAAGCTAAGGAAATAAAAATGTTGCATATACTCCAAATTAAAATCTTAGTGGAATATGTCAGCATTTTCAATTATTAAATATTATTCACCTATAGTTAATTGCTTATAAACTTAACACAGCACATTTACTTGTTATTTTACATATTGCAATATGCAGACTATGCCTAAAAAGATGTATACACTTTTACTCATATTTTTTGCAAATGTTCTTTGTTTAAATTATAAATTTGTGATTGTGTTTCTCAAGACTGCTAAAAGACAAAAACTCCAAATGTATCTTCTAGTCTTTCTGTGTCATGTCACTAATTTAAAATACATTTTGCATAAATCAGGAAGCCCTCCTCCTGACATTTTCTGTGAACCAGGATCTCCCTCAAATAATGGGACTCCAGGGACAGAATGCAGTACATTACTTGCTGTTACATGGCTGGCCTCTATGCTCCCTTAATATAACCCAAGGACATGAACTGACAATCCTGCACATGTATCTTCTCAGAGAATCCCTTTGCTGTTTCTTCTGTCACTCTTACATGCATACCATGGCAGATGAAAGAAAAAAAGTCCTTGAAATATGCCCAGTGGGTAAAGGCTTGCAGTCTTTCTTTCTTCATGTTCCTTAATCATCATTTCAAAACTATAACTTCCTGCACAACAAATTCACACTCTGCCATAAGGCAATTAATCAATTAATATTCATTTGATATAGTATCTTTCATATGCTTCTTTCATGCCAGCATTTCAAGTCAGACAATCATCATTTTTGATTCACAATTTCATTCCATATTTCTCAAAAGGATGTCAATTACCTTAGCACTGAAAAATTTTTAAACACAAGACCACCCTACACTGACATTAAATAAATACCACTACATTCCATACATCTCTGATTAGCAGACTGGTGCTGACTGAACAAATGTCAGTCTGTTATTTCAATAAGCATTCACTTTATTGCTTGGTGCTTTGGGTAGAAGGACTATAAAATATTTATAAATGCTTTGTTCTGTTTAGGAGCAACAGTCCACAGAATGCTAGAATTAGGATCATAGCAAAAAGCATAGCAGACAGAGATTTCAATGGAATAGCCAGAATAATATAAAATGGAATGTCCACAGAACATTCAGTTATCCTATTAATTCTAGCCCAATAATTTAAAATCCATTTTAGAGCTAATAATCAAGTGCTGCTGAATAATTTTGTAAAACAGATATGAATCATATTAAAATAATTAGTACTGCAGAGAGAAAATATTATTGATACATGAGTCTTTGTGACAACTATAAATGAGTGGAAGGAATGTAGCCTTCATAGCCAAATTCAGTTTTTGCCACATACAGAATCTAAGGACACATCCAAAATTAATTCTGGTAATAAGTTAAATTGATATTGATATTATTTTGACAAAAAATGCAATATTTGATATTTATATCGATATTTTTCTGAACACCTTAAAGGTAGATGATCAGCACCATATACACATGTTTATTCACATTTTCTATACAGAGTCCAAAACCCGGTATATTTTGTCACAATCATAATACACCTTAATAAAAGGAGAAGTGTCTGTGTGTCTTTGTATATGTACGTCTGTCTAGTTGCTGTGTCTTTGTCATTCCAACAAATGGCACATCAAAAACATTAGCCAAACCGTTACAAACCCCATACCAAATGGCATAAAACAGAGACATATGCATTGCATTTTTCATTCCAAGAGATGGTGCATTACAAACATTTGTTGCAATACATCTTATTACTTTTTTATTATTATTATTATTGTAATTAGGAAGCTCAATTAACTTGCTAATTAAAAGATACAAACTCAAAATAAAAAAAAAATGGCAGGCCAATAATGCAGTTTACCCCGTAACTGATACAGAGATAGTGAATAATTCATATACACACAAAACTATGAAGGCTGCTGTTTTTACTCAACACAGAGAGGACACTATGTGAAATGGACAGATGAGGGGTACCATGTGTCACTTCTGGTGCAATGTGAACTACTGGCTAGGGTGGGCCGCAAGTTGGGTAGGTAAGAGTGTATTTTCCAATATGCCACTGCAGTTGTTATATCCTTGTACCTACTGCTCATTCGTTCATAGAGTTTGCAAAGGAACAATGAGCATTTTATGAAACTTTGCTTAACAGGTACTTGTTTTGCTGGTACTGTAGGAGCACATTGCAGGTGCTATATGTGCCTGGATTGTTTTTTCATATGCAGTAACATGTTTTAAATTTAGATGCACTGCACACACTGTCATCCCATGTGAAAGCAAAATATTTCCAAACACCAAAGTTAAAACTCTTGTTGTTCTAAACTCTTTCTTTTCTGATCCTCACTCCACTTTTTTTTCAAAATTCATCATTGCCAGGCAGCATGGGTGGAGATGATGTAGGCAGGTTTAGAAAGATCACTTAACATTTGGCGGATTTTATTTTTGTGATTTAATTATTAATTTATTTCACACTGAGCTGAGAATTGCAATTTTGGCTTTTGCACACTGATTTTCCTAATTATTGTTTCCAATCAAAAATTTTATAAATTGCCTAGTCCGACTGGTAATATAAGATGAATCAGAATATCTTACAGAATACTAGACTGTGATAACCTACACTAGACAAATTGATTATCCCATCTTACTCAGTTGAAACACTCTTAGCAAACCTATTATGGTATGAGAAAAGAGAGGAGAAATTAGGAGAACATTAAGTTTGTGATATGAGGTCAGACAGTTTCAGAATAAGCAGTCCCTTATCAATGCCATCCTCACCTAGCACTCTTTAATGAATCAATGAACAGGCTTCATTACCACAACTCACTCTGTTTCTAGCTGATTACCTCTTACTCTACTCCCTTCTATTCTTGCTCTTTTGGTTTCTTGAGGAAAGAGTGATTTAAAGTGATAGGACTAATGAATACAGCACCACAAATATAACTGTGTCCATTTTAACACTTCATATTTTGTGTTACTTTTAAACCAATATAGCTTTATACTAAAAAAGCCATCAATCAGAACTAACAGTTTCCATTTTATACAGGACACATTAAGGATTTCTGTAAAATGGCCAACAATTTTAAGGACCCATGGTAAAAGAAACAAGGACTGATGGATGAATGGATTGAAAAACAGAGGTTTTACAGCATATTCATTATTTCAGGTACAAATCAGTTCTCTAGCAAGAACAAACTTAACTCCTTGTAGTTTATTAATTATATCCATCCATCCATTATCCAACCCGCTATACTGTATCCTAACTACAGGGTCACTGGGGTCTGCTGGAGCCAATCCCAGTCAACAGAGGATGCAAGGCAGGAAACAAACCCCGGGCAGGGCGCCAGCCCACCGCAGTTATTAATTATATGTTCAACACAATAGATGAAAGGAGAATTTTAGTAATCTAGCTTAGAAACAGTGGAAAAACTAAGATAAAATGAAATGGAAACTATGATATTTTAGGAACCAAGACACAGAGGTATGGTAAAACTGTAATTTATGTTTATTTAGATTAAAAACAGCATTTAGACCATGTAATTTTCATGAAGAATATTAAAGACAAAATGATGGGAAAGGCAACTTGCAATGGCAAGCAAATAAACTAATTGTAATTAATGAAACACACTTGATATTGTTTGTGCTAACACTTTTGGTATACAATCAGGCAAATATCTTTTTGTATTACAAGCTAATTTAGCTCCATTTAAAAGAAAGATTCATACTGCTTAATATTTTAACTCTGTAATTAGCACTTCAGCAGTTCCTCAGTCAGCTGCTTTTAGAGTGAAAAGAAGAGTCCCTAATCTGTAACATATTAGCTCATTATAATATTTACTAGTATCAATATCGAAAAACATTTTAAATCTGTTGTAAATACAAAAATATAAACTTCAATAAACCTGAGCCACCACTAACCTTACAAGCCTCTTTAAAACCCATTGAACATCAAACCCAGTCTATTATGTCATACAAGTTCAGCCCACTTTGCAAACTGAGTATATTTTTTCTCATACATTATTTCAGCAGATCACATTTAACACATATTTCCTGTTAAAAACATTTTATGAAATATATGAGGTAACAAAATATTAATAATGAATTTCTTCTGATGTCAGCATTATCAGGAAGCGACAAACTTATTAGGCTCCACTCTAGTGATCTGCTTCTCACATTTTGCCTTGAAGTCCAAAACTAAAAGATACCTGTCCTGCCTACATTAAGTATGAAAGTAAGAAGAAAAGAACAACAAATAGCGTTCTCCATTGTCTTTTGTCTTTTTAATTATTTAAAAAAATTAAATAAAAATTTATAGTAAAAAAAAACAAACTTTTTTAAGTATAACAGTGAGCTTTAGTACAATTATAATATCAAGAGATTTTAATTTATTTTCATATTTGGTGCTAAAATTAAATTCTTAATAACACAGACAACAGACAAAAAAGCTAATGTTATCAACATTCCCCTTGGTCAGGGTATATGAAAAAGTGCCAAATTCTCCTTTAAATATTTTGTGTGTACACAAATAAGATCAATATGGGCACATCAAGATTTTTAGGACCTCTAGTAAACCTCTATTTTATCAACCTAACATAAATGGGTTCTCTTCTGTGTTATCCAGTATTATTGAAAGCATTTCACATTAAGGACTATTTTTGAATAAATAAGAAATTGCACGTATGACAAAATTATGCAACCTGAAAAACAACTTGAATAAAAGTGTTGTATTTACATTCTTATCCAGATTTCTCAGAGGTACCAAACCAATTAGTAGGCGACTGCACGCTGTCCTATTTTTACCTCAGTAAAGCAATAAACAATGATTTCCTGCCAAAAGCTTTACCATTGCCAAAGTCTTATTGCCAGAACACTGTCAAACAAAGAGGAAAGAAGTAAGCACATACACATGAACATAACACATTTTAGAAGTGAGAGGTGATCATTCAGTCCATCAACCTTGTATTGTATGGTTAACTAGTAACCTAGTTATCCTCAGGCTTCATCTGCACCTCTTTAAAAAGCTGCCTGAGCCTCTGCTTAATCTACATGACTCTGCAGTTTGTTTCACATTCCCACGACCCTTTGTGTGAACATGTATTTGCTAATTTCTGCCTTGAATGCAATCCCCTTCATTTTAACCAGTTCTCTTGAGTGTACTCTTCACCACTTAACAGAAACAATACAATTGGCTTGATTTATCCTTTCTAATGTAAGGCAAAAATACACTAAATGATTATTAAAACTGAGCTGAAATAGATCTTTAAGTAAACATATAACTATGCCCCATGGTTATGTAAGCCAGCTAAACTTATTAAACAGAACAACTCTCCTTACATATACATATTAAAGTCCTGTATTGATATCATTTTTGTTTTTGGTTAATGTTCTAGTTAATACTGCACGACTACAACTGTCATGTCTATCTTCATTAAACATAGAATCAGAAAGAGAAACAGCTAACAAAACTATTTTGAAAGGTATCTTTGAAGACTCCATTTCTCAAATGCCTCTGATAAAGACATCAGAAAATTCTAAAAAGACTTTTTTTTTTTAACAGAATGGCCAACACTACATTTCTCAGGCTATTTTCAGCCTCTAGATAGGAAGGACTGCATGATCTCCAAAACATGCTCTAAAATGAAGTACAGCAAAATCAAAGAATTAAATCTGCTTTTTCATATTGACTGAATGCTTTTGAAAAGTGAGAGTGTTTTTTCTTTGCACGTTTTAAAGTTTCATTAAAGAATTCTGTCAGTTTAATACTATATTTTTAATTCTAACAAGGTATAAGAAAATGCTTTCAGAATTTAGAATTTTAAGATGCTGCCGTATAGAAACTCATTCACTCTCAGATCCTGGTTTTTTTTTTTTTTTTAATATACTGTATAGGGTGCAAGACAGGAATTACTAGTTGAATACAGAAGCACTATCACAGACCCACTAACATTCATTCTGAGCTAACTTAGAGGTACCATGTATACAGGACACTGGGATGCACAGGGAAACTAGGATAAATAGGAAAATCCACAAAAACAACAACAACCACATTTATTTATATAGCAAATTTTCATACAAAAAAATGTAGCTCAAAGTGCTTTACAAATGTCAACCTTTCAATCAGTGGTTCCAGGATAGATATTGGCTCTCCGAGATGAGAAAATGGCTAAAGCAGTTAGAAAATGAATGAAAACTTAACAAGAATCTAAAGAACTATTAAAATTACTTACAGTGAGGTCACAATATCATAATCTGTGCTTGACATCACACTGGCTTCAGATAAGTGGTGAATGAATGAATGAATGATCACATTATTAATGTTATTTAGAGCTGGAGGTGGTAGAGTTAAAGATGCTAAGATTTGCACTGGGTGTGAGGAGGATGGATAGGATTAGAAATGAGTACATTAGAGGGTCAGCTCAAGTTGGACGGTTGGAAGACAAAGCCAGAGAGGCAAGATTGCGTTGGTTTGGACATATGCAGAGGAGAGATGCTGGGTATATTGGGAGAAGGATGCTAAGGATAGAGCTGCCAGGGAAGAGGAAAAGAGGAAGGCCTAAGCAAAGGTTACTGGATGTGGTGAGAGAGGACATGCAGGTGATGGGTGTAACATAACAAGATGTAGAGGACACAAAGTTATGGAAGAAGATGATCCGCTGTGGCAACCCCTAAAGGGAGCAGCCGAAAGAAGAAGAAGAAGAAGAAGAAGAAGAAGAAGAAGAAGAAGAAGTGAATGGTTTTAGTTGGCAACTTATCTTCAAAAGATTTTTTGTTATTACTCACAATGAAAAGCATTATATTGATATATCGAGGGGCTGTCCAGAAATTCTGCAACACTATTTTTGTATTGCAAAGAATTTATTACATTATTATTTCAATATATCCATAGAAAAACTAGCTATATTTTCTACATTTCTTATTTTTCTAATAATCTCCACTAGCTTTGACAGCTTTGTGCCTGCCAGAAGCAACAACATTTATTCCATTTTTGCACCAGTCTAAATCCTACACTCAAAGTGATTTTTTCACTTTTTCAATAACCTCATCATCAATCACAAACCTTCTCCCACAAATGATAATCTCTGTGGGCTTAAAAGAGGTGGAAAACCATTTTTTAAATGCTAATGAATTTTTACTACTGATACCTTCTCCAGCATAAAGGAAATTCAGTAACTACCTACAATGACATTTTGCGGACCTGTGATACAAGTGCTAGAAAAGAACGGACCATTTCAAATTAACATAATCACCTAAACCTTTTTGGATACATCTGCATTAGAACACAGTCAACCATGCCTATCTAAAAGATATAAATATTCTTCATAAGCACAATACTCAATAAAAGTTCACTATCTATAATTTTGCTAGAGAGTGGTAGGACAGAAGGCGAATAAGAGAACCATAACTGAAACAAAGCATTCATTTCAAAGAGTGTCACTGAAATAAAATACCTTTTTATTTATTTTTGTGTATTACAGATTATTTCTGTAAATGTCATCATTCCACTAAGTTTGAAATAACAGATATAAAGGGTGTACAAAAAAAGATGTGCGACTAGAACCAGTAGAGTGACAACATCTGTTACTTTCCTCCCAAATTGGAAAGTTTCCAACACATAAGAACAATGAGCCCCACTTGACCACACCCACCTGAAACACTTTTATGAAGGCTACAATGACAAATAGATCAGTTGACTCAAGGCCTTCTTGGGATTAACATTTCTCACCTTTACACAAAGGTCTTTGCCATTTTGGATGACAACACTTCATCTTATGTCTTTCTCTTATTTTACATAATATTCTCACTAAAAAAGGAAATTAAGAGAAATTACTGAAGTCAAGGGTCAACACAGAACCACATAGAACTTAAGAACTTGCAGCAAGGTCAGAAATATTTTGAAGCAAAGTGCTTGGGCTAATGACTCAAAATTGATTTTTTTTTGACAAAAACCAAAGAAGATACATTTGGGGAGAGAAAATTAAAATGAAACACTGTGAGAAAAAAACACTTTCCCAACAGCTCAGCGTTGGGATAAAGTTATTCTGCATTAGTGTTGTGCAGTAGCTAGTGGCAAATTAAATATTATGGATGTGGAAGGAAACATGGATTCAGCTAAATAACAAATCAAACAAATAAGGAGTTGATCTCACAAACTGAAGGGAGAAACAGAACCTAAAAGAGACTGGATGTTTCATTAAAACAATAGTCCAAATCATACATCAAAATCAATCATAAAGCATCAACCTTAATAAAAGGACAAGTGTCTGCGTGTGTGTCTTTTTATCTGTGTGTTCATTCGGATGCTATGTCTGTTATATACCATTTGGTATGTGATTCATAACAGCACTACTCATGCTTGTAATGTGCCATCTGTTGGAATGAAAAATTCAATACATTTTACTAGTACCGATGCTTGTGATGAACAATCTGTTAAAATGAAAAATACAATGTATCTGATGCTTTAGTTACCTAATTATTTTCTTTCTCCTTATCTATGCATTTGTTGATTTTAACTCTACTGCTAGGCTCTTGAGGATGAGGAGTAGTGGGGATGTCTTTGTGAAAGGGTACTGGGCATCGTTTAGGGTATATAGTTTTTCCCTTTTTCTACTGACCTTCTTTATATGTATGCTAAGTTCCTTGAATCACTATATTACTATAAACGTTTGCAATGTGCTATCTGTTGAAATGAAAAATGCAATGCATTTTATTATTACATGCATTAAAAAACACATTTCAAGAGATTGTGCACTGTAAACATTAATGCTGAACACCCTGAGGTCTACCTTGATTACTTAGATTTAAACACATCTTAAACATATAGGACAGCTTTTTTTGTAACAAAAGATAAAAATTTTGCAATAACCTTCACTGCCCAAAATTGATTGTGAGATCTCAAACAGGTTCGAGAAATCCTAAAAATACTTTTGAGCTCTAAGAATTCTGCATGGAAGTCTGGGAAAATCCTTATAATGGCAGAACTGAAACATTTGGAAGCTATGACATCTGTTTTGCATACCACATTCATCTTTTTTGTTTTTTAGCCAGGAGATAAATAGCACTTGTGCATTAAACTATGTAGAAATACATCACATTTATACAGTACCATGTATAAGTTGTGTTAACCTCTTGTCTCTTACAGATTCAAAAAAATGTGCCATTTGATCAGGAGTGCACAAACATTTGCATTCAATTGAAACTTAAATCACACTTACTAAATATAGTATTTAAGGAATTTTAACACTTTTTATGGTTTTATTTTCTTTTACTTGTATTTTTATCTGCATCATATTACTTTGATGTATATTTACACTGTTTGTTATATATTTCTTTTCATTTCTGCTACTCAGTTTTTACTTTTTTTGTTGTTAAGCTTTGTAAGTTACACTTTGGGTTTAAGAAGAGCACATTATAAATACAATGTATTATTATTATTATTATTATCATCATCATTTCTGGTATACTTAATACTTAAAACTGGTAAATCTCAGTGGGTGACAGAAAAATTAGCTGACCATCAAGTCTGAATAGAACAAAGGATTATTCTGATATATCTATAGTACAAAATTAATACATTTATTAGAATGCTAATATTGCTGTACATTTTTCCATAACAACAGAGAGCTATTACAAAGACCTGATAAACAAAGTTTTAATTATAAAATCTAGACTGAAGATTCTAGGCCCCATTACATGTGTAGTGTTTTGACAAAGGTTTAAATCTTCCTCTGTTATTAAATTGTAACTTCATTAAAATAAAAGGATACTGAGGCCTGTGTTTGACAGAAGAATACAATGTGCATGTGATGTTGTGCCAACGTAATGAGACAAACAGCAAAAGGAAAAGTCGGACTGTTGATCATTTTCTAGGCAGGAGCAAGTGAGCAGATGAAAACACAGGGAAAAAAAGAAAAACGCAAAACAAGGTGCAACATTTATATTCCAGCAAAAACGAAGTGCCAAATTACAAAACAGGACCAAAGCCAAGTTTGAGAAACGAGTGAGAAAATCAGCATAATGAATGAGTACTAGCTGTGCCTAAGCTTGGTACAGTAGAAGAATAACAAAGGAATGTATTAAGATTTTATTAGACCACTGTAACTTAAACAAAAATTTTGCAGTCCTGTACAATTAATAATTTTATTCACTACAAAAACCCAACAAATGTAACATTTATTTTATACTGTTTTGATTTTGTTACTAGTACATATAATAATAGTCTAGAGGGTCTCAAAAACTCATTGCAGACTTCTACTACAGTATAACAGATTCAGGGTATAGAAGCATTTTAAAGTCAAAATTATGAATTGGTACATAAAAATGCTAAATTATATCTAGTCTCAAGATAAGGTATTAGATGTTTGTTTTATTTTTTTTTAAATGGGGTTTTTCCTCACCTGCACTTATTTGTGCCTTATTTTACTAAATCATGGGGACTAAACAAGTAAGTGTCGATGAAAACCTTTATTTTAAACTAGTACATTTTTAGTAAAAAAAAAAATCATCACAATGTTATAACCTTTTTACAACACTTTTTAATGTTTTTTTATAAATAGCTCTATAAAAGAAAGAAACACTTTAAATTAATACATTTCAGCAAAAAAAAAACTTACTAAACACTAATTTTAAAAAAATTACAGCTTTGTATTTTTAAATGTAAACATTTTTATACATTCCAACTTACCCTTGGGTTTAAAAATTTACAAAAAGTGTTTAGGTTTTCTTAAAAGTACTTACTGCAATCAAAGTAAGACCATAATTGTTGCTATAAAAATAAACTGCTCAAGACATCTGGTGAGACCAATTTAACGATCCTATTGCCTTCTTCTACCACAAATCTAACTGCAGTAGTGACAACTATATGGACTGTACTGTACATGTGTACAATGATGCAAGATCTGACTTGAGCTAACAAAACTGCTACAGTTCTAATCTGTGGAAAAGCCGATTTGTTTACGCACAGATTCAGTATTGGATAATCCTATTTTGAAAAAGTAACTAGAGTGATCTTTGTGGTATAGAGCTCAAGTGTGAACAATAAGCATCATTTTGTTTCCATTAAAAAAACAATGAGTTTGACATTCATTCTCTTGTTTAAAACATTAATAGGCAAAATAAAGAAGCACAGCCAAAAGCTTGGTCATGGACAATTATGACAAAAAAACTTGTGGCAATGACTTCAAGAAAGAAAGGCATTCAAGCACCCACTTATCTTCTAGATAGTCCTAGAAATGACCTTCTTCTGCTGTACTGTACATAAGTCGGCCTGGAGCTGGATGGAAAAGTAGAACAAGACAAAGGTGAGAGGCCAGTGGAATCATACTGACAGATGGAGTACATCTGTCAAGAAAGGCTTGTACTGGACAAATAAGGTACTTTGTTTAGTATTTCTGTGTTCCCTTTGTTACCCACACCTTTAATGTGACTTTAAAATGACCGCATCTTAGAAGGTAATCTTAGCAACTGCATGTATACATTCATGTATTAAGTTTAAAGGTTGACAAAATACATTCAAAGAAAAATATAAATTTACACCTATAAAATAAATAAACGTTTAGCAGTACAGTTGTTAACATATTTTCTTTTGTTGACCATTCTAAATTACTTCTTGACTATCTCATCACCTAATGGCTGAAAATGAATGGATAATCTTTATTTTATCTAGTGTAGCTGTTTGTTCTCCTTCTCAAAATCAGGAACATCATTGAGTTTTTTTTTTTTCTGAATAGAGCCTCTCCCACACTCTAATGAGCAGATGCAGATAGCAGCTCTGCCTGAAAGCTTCTTAGCTTTAATTCAGACAAAGATGCAGTTTGGACCAAAAAAATATCTGAAGAGCCAAATAAGCCAATGTAGTAGTATAAAGCAACATCTTTACTGTATGAATTGCTAAGGAAGCAATCACTGCAGCTCTCATGAAAGAAACTATCAGTTTTAGAAAAGGCAAAAGAAAGCTATGGGGTTTTGAAAACAAACACATGCTGTGCAGCAGGATGAGAAGGCAAATTTAAAATAACAGCATTGAAATGTAGAGCTCTGTCTGACAACTGACTACAATATGATGGACAATCTAGGTCACTTTTACATTTAGTGTAAAAAAGTAAACCCTCTGGTTTTAACCAGTGGTATATCCACCTTTCTTACAGTCCAAAAGACACCTCCATTTTTAACCTCACAGATTCACTAATAATGTGCATCTGGCTTTTTATTCTATAGGCCATTGATGATGTGCCACTTGAAAGGGCAATTAAAACCAGTCTTTACAAGCTTTATATTTGCATTTACATTTATATTTCCTAAATAAGCACAACACTGTCATGATTATCATTACATTATTCATAGGGCTATGGTTGCCTCATTGTTTTCTGGTTACCTTGGTATATATCTGTACAAACCTTACGCAGGTTAAAATGATGTTCCAAACTAAAATGGTGCTCACTGCTAGCTCATTTCTTTATGAACTATGAAAATATATAGTATGAACTGGTTGCAAAGGGTAAGATTTAGTGTGTGTTTTGTCTTTTTTGTTTTTAATGGAACCATAAATGTTTTAATTGAGCCATACAGTCCACTACAACCTTTGCTTGCATAAATACAGAGAAAGTGCTAAAAAAAATTATTTAATTAAACAAATCCACAAAATATTAAATTAATAAACACTTTGAAAATACCTTATCCAGATTACAAATAAAAACATTTGGGTGATGTCAAACTCCATACATAATTCTGTAAAAATGTGGTGGATTCAGAAAGTATTCAGGACCCTTCACCATCTGCACAATTTATTGTATTGTAGATTTGATTTTAAATTGATAAATTTGTCATTTTTTCCATTATTCTACACTCAATATCACCTAGTGCCAAAGTAAAAATATGTTTTAGAAAGGTTTTCAATTTATTAAAAATCAAAAACTGAAATCTCTCATTCATACAATGTAAGTATTAAAGTACCAAAGTATTCACACCCTTAATTTAGTACTTTGTAAAGGTCTCTTTAGCAGCAATTACAGCTCTGAGTATCCTTGGGTAAGTCTCTAGAAGGTTTCCATATTTGGATTAGAGCAATTTATCCTATTCTGTTAGACTGGAAAGGAAGTGTCTGTAAACTGCCATCTTCAGGTCTCCCTACAGATGTTTTATGGGTTTTAATTCTGGGATTTTGCTGTGCCAAGGACAGTCAGAGACTTGTTCAAAAGACACTCCAGTGTTGCCTTGGCTGTATGCTTTGGATCATTGCCGCGCTGAAAGGTGAACCATCACGCCACTCTAAGCTTAAGTGCACTCTGGAAGAAGTTTTCTTCAAGGACCTCTCTGTATTTGGCTGCAATCAACCTTCCCTCAATTCTGACAGGTGTTCCTGTCCCTTGCCTCTGAGAAGCACTCCCATAGCATGATGCTGCCAGCACCATGTTTCACTGTAGGGATGGAATTAGGAAGGTGATGAGTAGTGCCTAGTCTTTAAGAGACTTTGTGCTTGGAGTTGTGCCATAAGTGTACAATTTGTCTCTCATTAGAATAGATAATCTTTTCCTAATGCTCTCACAGTCCTTCAAATGCCTATTTGGAAACTCCAAGCAGGCTGTCATATGCCTTATACAAAAGAGTGGCTTCTGTATAGCCACTCTACCATGAATGCTTGATTGATGGGAGTGCTGTTGAGATGGTTGTCCTTCTAATAGGTCTGAAGCTATGTAAGAGTGACCATGAGGTTCCTTTCTTGCCTGGTTGCTCAGTTTGGAGGGACAAACCAAAAATAGGTTCTGAACCTCTTCCATTTCAAAATTATTGAAGCCATGATGCTCCTGGGTACACTCAAAGCTTTAGACACAGTTGTCTATCCTTGCATCCATAAATTATGGAGATCCACATAGAGTTTCTTGGGCATAATGTCTTTTGTTCTAACATGCAGTGTAAATTATGGGACCTTATATACACAGGTGTTTCTAAGCTATGTCCAATCCATTAAATTTGCCAAAGGTCGATTTCAATCAAGTTCTAGACACATCTCCAGGATAAGTAAAATGAACAGGATGCACGTAAGCACAATCTGGAGTGCCAGAGCAAATTTCTTGAATACTAAAGACTTTAGTTTTTGATTTTTAATAAATATGCCAACCTTTTTGAAACAATATTTTCACTTTGGCATTACGGATTATTGCATGTAAATTGGGGGGCAAAAATGACAAATATATCCATTTAAAATTAAATAACACTATAAAGTGTGCAGAAAGTAAAGGGGTCTGAATGATGTCTGAATCCACTGTATATTTAAAGCTTTTATAACATGTTAAAATTTCACTGGTTTTAAAATTAAGACTAGTAAACTTAAAACTAGAAATCAACAGATAGGTACAAAAAGAAAGTAAACAACACTGCCTGTCTTACTGTGAAAATGGATAACCTTTAAATGGACAGCAGTGATAGATATGGATCAAGCAGTGGTGATCTTCTCAATTACTCCATGATACCATCTTGCTAAATGGTCCCAACAGAAATGTATAAGACAGGAGACATGAAACTCACTGCACTGTGATGAGAAATACCAGTCTAGTACTTTAGATAATTTCTACCAGTTTGAGGCCCACTGCAAACAATAGGAAGATAGGTTTCTCCAGAATTGTTTTTTTCTCAATGAAAATAAAATTATTTTTAGAAGGGGAAATGGAATACAAAACCTACCACATCCAGACAATTTTGCCCACCATCACACATTCTTAAAAAATTATTCTGCATATAGATAAAAACAGAGATACATAGATATATATACAGAATATATATATATATATATAT
>JANRMT010062821.1:35833309-35861747 GCA_026402145.1 Polypterus bichir lapradei | reverse complement strand
CTTTTCTTTTTCATAACTTCTTTAACACACTACTTCTCCGCTGCGAAGCGCGGGTATTCTGCTAGTCTATACTAATAAAAGGCAAAGCCCTCACTGACTCACTGACTCACTGACTCACTCATCACTAATTCTTCAACTTCCCATGTAGGTAGAAGGCTGAAATTTGGCAGGCTCATTCCTTACAGCTTACTTACAAAAGTTAAGCAGGTTTCATTTCGAAATTCTATGCATAACGGTCATAACTGAATCCTACTTACGTACATATATACGGCCATAGCCTGCAGCTCGGTCGCCGTTTAAGGAGGAATTTCGCCCCCCATTACCACGCCTCCCACGTAGTTGGCTGCCTGCCTATATTGCGTCCCCTATACCCACGCCTCCCATGTAATTGAGTGCCTGCCCATATAAGGCCGTCCGTCAGCAGCAATCCAATAGACACGCTGCCACTAAATATTCGCAGGCAAATCAAAAGGTTAATACCGGGAATGCCTGTTAAACATCTTAGATTCACGAGTAGCGATCTGGGTGGTTAGATGTCTATCAAGGTGATCACTGTAATATTTATATGTCATTGAAATGTATTATTATCAGGCATGGTTTAGGCACCTATGTCATCAGGAAGGCACCAGAAAAAGGGACCTCAGGGTTACTATTATGGAAGTTAATTTAGAGCACGGATGCTGTGAATGTAAGAGCTGTAATAAATAAAGTTCCCCTGCATACTTTAAAAGAAAGTGTCGCCATCATTTCATTTTTCACAATTTGCACGCCACGAATTGACTGGGATTCTCTTAACCTGCTGGGAGAATGGAAAAGGTTCCGACAGAACATGGAGCATATGTTTTCTGGCCTGCTAAAAGGCAAAGACGAGAGTGAGAAATGCAGCTACCTGCTCCTGTGGACTGGGGAAAGAGGAAGAGACATTTTTAGCACATGGACTCTCACCCAGGAGGAAGCCAAGGTATTGAAAACTTATTATGACCGTTTTGAGGCATTTGTCATGCCTAAGACGAATACGATATTCGTGAGATACAAGTTTAATGAGAAGATGCAGGGTATAAACGAGACTTTTAATCACTTTGTAACGGAGTTAAAATTTTTGGTGAAGGACTGTGCTTATGCAAGCGAAGATGAGATGGTCAGGGATAGACTAGTGTTTGGCACAAACTCAGCGAAAGTGCGAGAGAAACTTTTAAGTGCCGGGTCTTAGCTAACATTAAATAAAGCCGTGGACATTGCAAGATCGCACGAGATAGCACAAGCGCAGCTGAGAAACTTCGATTCCTGTACTCCGAGCGGCTCACGTGAACTGACTGTGAACGCAGTACACAGACAACAAGCAAGAGCTCCAAAGAGCGCTGAACAAAAAATACATTACACAATTCAGAAGGCAGCAAAAGAATATGAAGCGAGTGATGCATACAAGCATATTCATAAGTGCAGCTACTGTGGAAACAAAGCACATGGTGGAAAAAGTCAATGTCCAGCTAAAGGAAGTGTTGAAAAGGCAATATATTATTTATATGTTGTATCCCTTTAATTAGTTGTCTTCCACCTTGATTTATTAGTTATTGTGATTGGCCCGTAGTGAGTTGGAACTTGGCCAATCACGGGGCTTCACTTTGAACATTTAGATTAGTTTGGTGGCGTCTGAGCAGTAGAGTAGGAGCTTCGTTTAAATGTGAAAGTTTGCGTAATTAATTATAAAACCATATCTTCACATTGTATAAGTTTGGAAGAAATTAATAAATAGAATTTGGACATCTTCATCCATCCCTGACCGGATGTGTGCAGTGGTTGTAATTTAATCCGAACCAACATAATTCTTCACTACAATTTATGGTCCTTTCGAGCCGGAAAGACAACTGCTACACTGTAAAGAAGATGTACTCGTCTTTTCCAACAAATACTACAGATGATACTGAAGCCATTGTTAGACCCAGACGCCAAGTACGTCGCCCTGTGTATTTGGAAGATTTTGATGTGAACTATGTGAGTTGGTGTAACAGTGCACCCATATTACCGAATCAGTTAGTTGTGATTCCACCTCAGACAGCACATCACTCCGATTTGCAGAATTGTACGCTCAGTCAAGAAGGTGTGATTAGAAGGGTGAATCCAGAATCTGAGATTTATCATTTACCTACAAGTTATTGGAAGAGGACAGGTTATGAGGGTGCTGCCAAGATTACACCCCTCCCCTCTCCCTGCCACATTCCCGATTCTGACATTGAGCAACAAAGTGAGGTCCGGATTGCTGCTGAGAGAAAAACTCCTAACCCTCCAAACCCAGGAGCTAGTGATGAGGTCCTTGCAGCAATTAGAAAGATGCAAGCTGAAAATAAGTATTTGCGTGAGAATATGATGCATCTTACCAATGCCATAAGCAAGTTGCAGCCACATGGAGATGTAGTCCCTGCACAGGAGTCTGATAAAAAACCTCAATCTCCTTCAGTTATTGAAATGGTAAAGGAGGCTAATACTTCAATTGTCTCCCAGAGTAGGCCTGTTTCAGTTTATAGCAGCCCAGTTGCCAACATTGCAGGTGACCATGGATACCGGTCAGAAGATTTAAAATTCTTTAGAGATCCTCCATTAATCCAAAGAGTACAAACCCCTTTAGGCACTGATCTTATAAGACAAAGTAGTCCAGAGAATGTTTCAGTACGATTTGTCAGACAGGACACGATGCAGAATAAATTCAATCCATTATGCCCCACTATCTATCCACCTGCACAACAGTATCAAAACGCTCAGAATGAGACATATTCAGTGCCACCAGTTGAAGGCCAGTATCGAAATCCTTATTCTTCACTAATACGTCAATCTCAAGAGAAGAGCTACAGAGGACCAAAACCTACGATACCTTACTTCGTCCATGAGGATCCAAGAGAATTCTCTAGAATGAAGATAGCTCTCGAGAATCTCCTCCCAAGTGATGCTACTGAACGTTTTAAGTATCAAATCCTTATGGATCACCTTAAATTGGAGGATGCACTATTAATTGCAGATTCTTATAGCAACTCTCCATATCCTTATAGTGATACTATGGCTTCCTTAACTGCACAATATGGTCAGCCTCATAAACTGGCATTAAAACGAATAGCTGAACTAATGGATGGTGCAAATATCAGAACTGGTGATACTGTGTCCTTCCGTAGATTTGCCTTGCAGATCCGTGCTTTAGTGGGGATGCTTGACCAACTAGGTGAAAAGGGCAGAATTGAACTGCATTGTGGCTCACACGTAAGTCGACTTTCCTCCAAGCTACCTCACGATTTGAAAGCTAACTTCCGTCGCTATATCTTGTCAAGGTACATTAATGTTCCAACACTCTATGATTTCTCAAATTGGCTTGAGTTTGAGGTTCAAGTGCAAGAAGGTGAAATAGAAATAACCAGTACTGGAACCAAGACAAATACCAGTCAACGAAGAGAGCAAAGAGAAGGCCGTCCATATAGGCAGCCCCCACCTAAGACCTCAACTGTTCTCCTTAGTATGGATTCACCTACTGCCGTTCCCATTCCTCCTGTAGAGGCTCAGAAACCATTTGAATCATCTACATTTACTGAGAGACCTAAAATGTATTGTGCTTATTGCAACAATAATAAGCATTCTCTTAACCAATGCACCAATTTCAGTCAGTTAACAAAGGAGCAAAAGGAGAATTGGATTCGATCTAATAAGAAATGTTGGAAATGTGGAAGAAATCATCAAGCTGCCCAGTGCAGGATGAGAATTACGTGCAAAACTTGTAATGGTAAACATTTGGAAGTTCTTCATGAAGTGAATGTTAAGCCACGAATAGAGAATAAAGAGCCAGTTAGCTCCACAAGTGAAGTACTCTATGTTGACAAGCCTACCTCCTCAAAAAGGGTTCTTCTTAAAGTAAGCAAAGTTGTTTTACGAAGTGGTGACAAAGCACTAGAAACATACGCTATATTGGATGATGGTTCTGAAAGAACTATTCTGCTCCCAGTGGCAGCAAATTATCTTGAATTGAATGGTGATCCCAAAGATCTTACACTTCGAACAGTAAGACAAGACCTTAAAGTGCTAAAGGGGCAATCAGTATCTTTTTCTGTATCTCCCGCTTTCCAGCCAAATAAGAAATTTCAGATTTGTGGAGCCTTTACTGCAAATCACCTGGGATTAGCAAAACATTCATATTCTATTGCCATATTACAAAGTAAATATCCACACTTGCAAGGTCTTCCTCTTCAGTCATTTGAAAATGCACAGCCACTTCTCCCCATAGGATCTGACTACCCTCACCTCATCACCTCAATTGAACCAATTCGCTTAGGTCTCCCTGGAGGACCTGCTGCCGTAAGAACCAGACTTGGATGGACACTTCAGGGACCATGCCGAGCACTGAAGCAGCAGTTGTCTGAACAGGTAATGGTTTGTCATTTCACTTCAGTATTGGCCCCTGATGCTTATCTGATTCAACAGATTGAGAGGCTCTGGCAGTTGGATGTTTTACCTTACAGAAGTGAAAAACAGGTGAGCAGATCAAAACAAGACGAAAGGGCAATACATTTATTAGAGGAGAAAACTGTGAGGGTTAATGTGGATGGAGTTATGCGGTATGCTACTCCTCTGCTTCGGGTTGAGAATATGCCTCAGTTGCAGGCACCTAAAGAAGCAGTGATTTCTCTGCTAAGAGGTACAGAAAGGAGATTAGCTAAGGATGTACAGAAAGCAAAGACATACGCTATTGAAATTGAGAAACTGGAAAAGGCAGGCTATGTTACCAGATTAAGAAATGATAGCGTTGAAGAAGCAAAGGAGACAAGGTATATTCCACACCATATGGTAGAACACAATGGAAAAAACAGAATTGTGTTTAACTGTTCCTTTAAATGCCAAGGTCAGAATTTGAATGATTTCCTGCTACCAGGACCCACTCTGGGCCCTACCTTACTGGGAGTGTTACTGCGATTCAGAGAACACACCGTGGCAATTAGCAGTGATATTAAAGGTATGTTCCATCAAGTTCGTCTGCTCCCTGAAGACAGACCACTTCTTAGATTTTTATGGCGAGATTTAAAGGTAGACGAGCAACCCACTGTTTTAGAGTGGCAAGTTTTGCCATTTGGAGCGACATGTAGCCCTTGTTGTGCAATTTATGCTTTACAGCGGCATATCAGAAATCACAGTTCTCCTGAAGAAGACCAAAGTAAATGTGTAAAAAATAATTTTTATGTCGACAACTGCCTATATAGTTCACCATCATTGGAGAACTCAAAGGAATTGGTTGACAAATTAAGAAGTGTACTGTCACTGGGAGGTTTTGAACTAAGGCAGTGGGCAAGTAATGTGCCTGAAGTTATAGCCCATTTACCCGTTGAAGCTAGAGCTTGTAACAGTGACCTTTGGCTTAATCACAAGCAGTTTGATCAGCAAGAATCAACACTTGGATTAGTATGGGATTGTAAAGGAGACAAAATTAGTTACAGGTGTAGAACAATAGAGAGTACAGTACCTACGATGAGGCACATTTATAGAGTCCTGGCAAAGCAGTACGACCCAATTGGATATATTGTACCATTTACAACTCGGGCCAAATTAATTGTACAGCGCCTGTGGGATAAACAACGAGATTGGGATGATCCTAATTTACCAGAGGGCCTCCTTCAAGCTTGGTGTATGTGGGAAAGAGAATTACAGTTTCTCCCAGGCATAAGCTTTCCACGGTGTTATGTGAGCCCAGGAATGGACACTCCTGTTGCTACTAGAGATATTCACATTTTCTGTGATGCCTCTAGTCAAGCATATGGGTCAGTTGCATATCTGAGGACAGAAAATAATGAAGGTAACGTGGAGATTGCTTTTCTGACAGCAAGATCAAGAGTAGCTCCAAAAAAGCAGCAGTCCATTCCCAGGCTTGAGCTCTGCGCTGCACTCACTGGTGCTCAACTTGCGAAACTGCTGACCAGGGAACTATCATATACAGTACATCATGTTGTAATGTGGACCGACTCAACAACAGTATTGAATTGGATTCAGTCTGAGTCATACAGATACAAGGTATTTGTTGGAACAAGGGTAGCTGAAATCCAGGAACTCACAGACGTGCGAAAATGGCGATATGTGGAGTCTGAAAACAACCCAGCAGACGACATTACACGTGGGAGATCACTTCAGGCACTTGCAGGAAAGAATCACTGGAATCAGGGTCCCACATTCCTAGCTCATCCACCTGACAGATGGCCCATTCTGCCTGATACAGCAAGTGTTGTAGATGACACTGAAATGAAGAAAACTGATTTCTGTGGATTCACTTCAACAACTGTTAATTCCATTCCTAAGGCTGAGGAGTGTCATACATTCCAAGAATTAGTTGAAGAGACAACAATATCCCATCATGGGGCGGCGGGCCTTACGAATGCCCCATCAGCTGACAATTACAGAGATGCCGAGCTGACAATACTACATCAGAGTCAAAGAGACAGCTTCCCAGAGGAATTCGGCCTACTACAGTCGGGTAAACCTGTACCACCAAGTAGCCGCCTCATAAAATTAGCTCCAGAGTATGATTCTGACATTAAACTTATTCGAGTGGGTGGGCGTCTGCGCCAGAGTGAGCAATTGAATATTGAAGCTATACACCCTATAATATTAGATTCTAAACATCCAGTTACCAAATTAATAATAGCTGAATTTGATGAAAAATTAAAACACCCTGGTCAAGAAAGAGTATTCTCAGAGTTGCGTAGGCATTACTGGATAATCAGGGGCAGAGAGGCTGTAAAACAACACCAGCGTAAATGCATAGAATGTCAGAAATGGAGAGCAAAACCACAACCCCCTCAAATGGCAGATCTTCCTCCTTGTAGATTACGACTTTTCAAACCACCATTTTTCTCTACAGGTGTTGACTGTTTTGGACCATTTTTAGTTAAGATAGGTCGTAGAAATGAGAAAAGGTGGGGTATTTTATTCAAATGTTTAACAACAAGAGCAGTTCATATTGACGTTCTATCTACTATGGAGAAAGATTCATTTTTAATGGCATTAAGAAGATTTATATCACGGAAGGGAAAACCTTCTGAGCTGATTTCAGACTGTGGAACCAATTTCCGTGGAGGAGAGTCAGAACTAAGTGATACATTTAAAGAAATGTGCCCTGATCTTCAAGATCTTTTGGCAAAACAAAGAATTAAATTCAATTTCAACCCTCCTGGAGCTCCACACTTCGGAGGTGTGTGGGAGCGAGAAATCAGATCTATTAAAGGTATTAAAGAGTAACACTTGGGACTCAAACAGTTAATGAAGAAGTGTTCAGGATCCCTTGTATCCCTTTAATTAGTTGTCTTCCACCTTGATTTATTAGTTATTGTGATTGGCCCATGGTGAGTTGGAACTTGGCCAATCACGGGGCTTCACTTTGAACATTTAGATTAGTTTGGTGGCATCTGAGCAGTAGAGTAGGAGCTTCGTTTAAATGTGAAAGTTTGCGTAATTAATTATAAAACCATATCTTCACATTGTATAAGTTTGGAAGAAATTAATAAATAGAATTTGGACATCTTCATCCATCCCTGACCGGATGTGTGCAGTGGTTGTAATTTAATCCGAACCAACATAATTCTTCACTACAGGAAGACAGTGTAAAAAATGTGGTAAATTGAACCACTTCACTAAAGTTTGCAGGACTGGGAAAGGTAAACCCATGCATGCAGTGTGTGATGTCTCAGATAAAGAGGAAGACGAGTTGTTTATTGATGCAGTAAGAAAGGAACAACCCTCTGAAGCTGAACAAGCCTTTGTAGACCTATCAATAGGAAAGCAAGGTGTAAAGTTTAAGTTTAAATTAAGTTCATAGAAATGCTGCCGCTAAATATTCGCAGGCAAATCCACAACTTAATACTGGGAATGCCTGTTAAACATCTTAGATTAGAGTACCGATTTGGGTAGTGAACACTTCGATGAATGAAACCTGTTTTCTTTACAACGGTTGACAAACACAGAATGTAACTTGAACACAACACATCCTCCAAATAAGAACCTGATTGAAAGAAATAATGATAATCAAATCCTTGATGACAGTGACACTCATAACAGTCACAAAACAATTACATTGACAATCATGTTACGTTATTTTTAAAATGTTTCCTTTTCTTTTTCATAACTTCTTTAACACACTACTTCTCCGCTGCGAAGCACAGGTATTTTGCTAGTTAGGAATAAAATGAAAACTATCAATTTTACCTGTCAAATATGAGTGGTTGAGCTCTAGTGAATACTGTGTTTTGGTTGGTGTATTATAACCTTTAAACTTGTGACTTTGCATACCTGTGGCAGATATGAATACAAGATAACATAGCCAGAATGCACAGAGTGGCTACTTTATTTTGAGAAGCTTCAAATTCATCATTAGAAGTCTGCATCAAGCCTTTGATGACTGAAGATTTCCATGCACTCTACTGATGATTCACCTATCCAAACAAAGCACTCTCTACAGCCCACCTTCTCAGTTTTGATGGATGAAAATATCAGTTTTCATTTTATTGCATATTACATGTTTAGTGTGGTGTCACTGGAGTAAATAACTGAAGAAATAATTATATAAATCCATAAAAAAATAAGCAACAAAATATTTATTGAAAAGTGTCTTTATTTATGCTCACATATCATGGTGTTTTTCTTATTTAGTTCTTGTCACATTTCACTATTCATTTATTTACCTATTTATTTATTTTGTACAAAATATTCCTCCATAACCAAAACATTGTGAAGCCCAAGTTTCTGATGAATTATCAACCAGTAAGAAAAGGTTCAGTCTGTTGGTATTGATTGACAAGTTATTACACCATTATTGTAAAGTATGTAGTGCTGGCATTAAAAGAGCCATTTGAACATAAGCCATACAGAAAAGTCCCTTTGCTAAATAAAAACAAGTAAGGGCATTGGCAAATAAAGCCTGCAATAATTAAATTTAATGTATCTATATTATTGAAGCAAAATGATGAAATAGTGTTTCATAACATTTAGATGACCATGATTTAATTATGTGCTTTTTTTCAGAATTTAAAGACTCATTTATACATTGTACTGCATTTTTCATGTGTTTATTTATTTCACGATTGCCTTTTAATTATTTAATTTGGCAGAAATGTTATTCAATAAAGTTGTACATCAATGTAAACTAATATACTATTGGAGTGCAGGAGGTTACTGTCATAAAGTTGGCTATACTTTTATAAAGAGAGAGATACATTAACTACCTGAAGCTATTTTGAAGAACGCTTTCCTGTCTACTAATATTACTCTATAGTACTACTATCTTAGCCCACCACAGTATGCCCACCAGACTGTAGGAAGTCTGGTTTGAAAAGGGACAGTTCAAGACTAGCATAAATTATAAATAAAATAGCCTCTATTATAAAGCAAAAGAGAATTTTTTTGTCCAGCAGAGTCATATTTTATTTAGATGGAATATTCTAAAACAGATGCTTGTCAACTAGCTGCACACACATGCTGAACCATAAGAGTGATCTAAACTGTGTGCATTTTAAACCAGATGCCATCATATACAGCCAGATGTTTTTTGCAAATTGGTTTAAGAGCACAGTTTAGTTTTCTAAAAATAACTAAGGAAATTCAAATAAAAAAAAAATAAAGTACTGTGTTGGATTTTTTAATGTGGTTTATGCTCTTTTAGTTTAATAGAACGCCTTGTTTCCTGGTGTCTGACCCTGCCTCCCAAGTACATGAGGATACCTGTTTACTTTCATGCTGGTTTTTAAGCATATCTGCTTGGAGACCTTCTATACTATAAAAGGTGGCTGACTGGCAATAAAATGCATAATGGTTTAACAGTATAGCTGTGCATTTGCCACATGCAATCAGGTGCACTGGGGGGCAGGAAACAGCATATGCTGTTAAGAGTTCTCAGTTGTCATCATCCAGAGACAGATGGTTTGTAACAGCCCCCCAGGGACATGACCAGGATCTGCTTTGAAAAGATAAACTAATAATGAGTTGAATTGTTTGGATATAGAAATAGTTTAGCTTAACAGAGATCAGAAAGCAATCCTAGTAGTAATTTAAGTGGATATTTACAAGAATTCTGTGAGGGACTTTTGCCATGTCTACACTTGGTTCCTGTTGTGTACTCGATACAGCCAGGATAACCTCTACTTCCCACAACCCTGAATTGAGAAAGAGGTTTTGAAAGACCAATGGAAGTATGTTTGCAAGAGTCTAGTTGTAAAATATTATTAAAAATTTTTTTTTTAAATTTTCATTTCTCCTAACAAAATATCTTTCCATTTTCTTCTTACAGTATATGTGCATGTACTTTATTGTATATACTTCTCTAGGAAACCTTTCAAATAATCATTTCAAAGGAGTGTTTTTAAGGGGAAATATCACACATATATATATCTGTCTGTTCATTTTTCAAACCCTCTGGTTCCATTTGAAGATTGTAGGAGGCCACAGCCTGTGTTAAGTGGTGGAGCACAACACAGGAAGCAGCCATAGACAAGACACCAGTCCATCAGGGCATGTTCACATGCATCTCCAGCAAATCAATTTGAGAGACACCAGTCAAACTTCAAACTAACCCACACGTGTTTAAGGTGAGGTTGGAAAATATCAGTTCCTAAAAAAACATGGACTCCAGCAAATATATAAACTCCACATACATTTACATAGAGACAGGACCAACATTCAAACCTGAGTTCATGGAATCATGAAACAGCACTGCTAAACACTGAAGTAATATTATAAGAATGCCAAATCTGACAGAAGATAGAGGAAACAGTGTAACGATTCTGAGGTTTTAAAAGTTATTATTTTTATATTTGTATGTTTTGAACATTTTGACATTGGTAATGTAAATCTTCTTTTTTGATGGTCTTTGTATCTGTTGCAAATTGGGACAGTGTGTTATAATTTTTTTCCATTCCCCTGTTCTAAATCATATAAAGCCAGGCATACGCTGAGTGATTTTTAAGCACGATTTAAAGTCGCTGACTAATTTTATGCATCAGTCAAAAGTTTGGCTATCATTTCATGTGACGTATGATAGGAATTGTAATGCCCAATTGCATCTTATGCTTGCACTGTCACATCAGAAATTTCAGTCTGCTCTCTTGTAGTGAGATCAGTCTAAAGAGATGATTCTCTGATATCACCATCAAATTTCCTGAAATTCAGTGTACTGTGACAGCAGTTAGTGTGCATTGTACATTGGGTGTCGCCTTTGTTATTTCAAAAAGCCGGCTATCATATTGCAACACATATACACCTTAATAAATGGATGAGTGTCTCTGTGTTTTTCTGTGTGTCCATCAGGTTGCTGTATCTCTGTCACTCCAATAGACGGCACATCACAAACATTTTTAGCAATAAAATGCATTGCATTTGTCATTCTAATAGATGGGACATCACAAACATTAACCCTGCTTTTATGAATCCCATACTAAATGGCATATAGCAGAGACATATGCATTGCATGGTGCACTAGCAAACGTTAATGCTTAGGTCTACGTTAATTGCTTAGATTTCAACCAATGTGAACACAGCTAGTACAACTACAAATGGCCAATAACAGAAGTATTTTAGGAAACATTTACTGGAAGAACCCAAAACAGACATACACAATGGTAAATTACACCGATTATTTATCTCTATAAATAAGCTGACTTTGTTGTCCACACCATCCCAACCATTGGCTTGTCCTGTCTTACTTTTTCTGTTCTGTTCAGCAATTACAGCATTACAGTAATTGTACACAGCACTGTATAGTACAACTACATGTACGTATTATCACTGTAAAATGTGTTGTGGAAACAAAATATATATTATAGTAACATGGAATAAAGTCACAGTGCTACATATAAAATGTTCAATTCAACGTATTAGGCTTCTTCAGGCTACAGACATCGACCTCACATCTTATATTCTACCTGACAGTACCACAGGGTGGAATCATTTATGTCGCAGCCTCTTCCACATTCATCTACTATGATGTCATCACTAGCACCATTCATAACAGCTAGCAAAGATTTATCCTCGTGGCTGATTATCATATACTTTTCAAATCCATGCGGAAAAGAATTCCTAAATCAGTTTCAGGAATAGAATGTATGGTGGTAGGAATTCCATCAGCACCCTTGAGTGGGTGCCAATATGTTCTCAGATGATGCTAGAGTAGTGGAAGCTAACATTACCCCAGATAATGACAAAATTTGGCAAATTATGCCTCTCCAAGCTCCTCTCATTCCTGGGTTGACGTCTCTGTAGAGGGTGTCTAAAAAATAGGAATATGTGTACTCATTCGATGATTAGATATTACTGCACACATTGTAATATTCGTCCCATGCTGACTTGGCATATCCAATATAACTTGATGGTTCATGATGTTTCTGCCATGTTTCCTACCCTTAGCCAGATTAAACCCAGCCTCATCCACAAACATAAGCATGTGGAATATAACTTCCTTCCAGGTGCATTATTCTCTAGAACAGTGTTTCCCAAACTCGGTCCTGGTGAACCCCTGTGGCTGCAGGTTTTTGTTCCAACCAGATTCTGTTTTTAATTGGACTACTTGACTAATTAAGTGAACTGATATTTCCCACGTTCTGTGTTTAGGGAACAATATAGAAATTAGAAAAATAAGTTTGCTAAAAAAAAAAATATTAAAATGTACCAAGCAGTTATATAGGAATAATGTATTTTTTTCTATTTAACAGTATTTTCATCTTGATTTTCATTCTACTTTTCTAGGTCTTCTAATTGTTTAATTAATCCAATTTTTACTAATTAGTGGGTCTGACTCTAAAGTAGTTGCAGCCTTTGATTATTCAGTGTTGTTTGCCTGGGTGTCTGATCTGCTCGTTTTAAATTGTCATTAATAAGATACAACGAAGGGAGAAAAACTGCACAGAGAAGGGGCAAAGTATAATGAAATTAACAAAAGAGAGTTAAGCATTGTAGCAAAAGCAGAAATATTTCTAAATATCTTATAAATGTAAAAATCATGCTGCTAAGCTTTTCTGAATGTCGAATAAATGAAAAAGAAAATACCAGCTAATTAAATGAGATCAGTGCTATCAGGTGTTGTCACTGATTAGGAATCTGGTTGGAACAAAAACCTGCAGCCACAGGTGTCCACCAGGACCGAGTTTGGGAAACACTGCTCTAGAATATACAGCAATCAAAAAATAGTTTTACTGCAAAATCATTTAGTTACATAAAGCAAAGTAAACAAAAGAAAGAATATAGCCCATATTTGTGTTTTAGCTGTACTAATTGTTACTGCAGCTCCTTCACTTTGTCACAGTTCCTTTCAAATGGTACAATGTAGAGTTACTTCCTTGTTAGCCAATGTCTCTCCAACACTCTAGAAATTATTTTGAGGCTAATGGAGTTCTCAAAAAAGTTATCATCCTCCAGAATTGCACTTTGGATCACTCAAACTCTGATAGCATTATTTTCTGTAACCATGTTGCAGATTTGTTGATCTTGCTGAGGTGTCAAAAGGCCACTTCTGCCACCAGCATGAGCTTGTCATTGTATCCTAAATATTGGAATTCACAAAGTGAACAAATTGCCTGTGCTCTATTGTGTGCCTCTTGTCTTGCATTACATTACTGTAACTGCCAGTTTCTATATTGCTGTTACTGGAAAAGCATGAAGAACTACAGTATTAAATTACACTGTAACAATCACATTGTTCCTGCAGAATGTTTGGATGATGGAAGACACTGTAGACCAGCTTATGTTAGGCTGTACCTGACAACCACCCTCTTCCATTGTAAGGCCGTGGTTAATGAAATTGTCCTCATGTGTATTCCATCTGGGACAGCTCTGTTCCTTTGTACTCTTCTGCCTTTTCCTTTGTTTTGCTGTTTTGTCCTCATACCACCATCACATATCCTTACTCCTCTTCAGATTCAATGAACAGGTTGTTGCCTAAGTTCAAAGTTTGTCTGAGCTGATTCCTCCATGTTCAGTAAGTATACAAATTCAGCCGCACTCATCCTCTGTAGATCTGTTTGACAATACTCGTGCTCATGAATCCCACATGCAGTGTCTAAGTTTCTGGATATTTTCTCAAAAACGCTGTGCATGACATATTTCAAAATCCATTTAGGGAGCACTACCCATGAGTTTGTTTTTTTTTTTACTTTGATTTTTGGAATTCATGTTGGGCATAAGGTTTTCTTTTGATGCCCTGGGTTTTTGACCTGTACTTTACTGGTTATCGTTTTCTCATGCTGTTTAGTTTGCTTTTTTGCTTCCCACTGCACTGTCAAATTGTGTCAGTCCTGACAGGAGATGAGAACAGCATTGACTCCATGGTACGAAAAGTTAGCAGACTTAGCTGGTAGACCGTTATTCAAAGAAGCAGCTATAGCAGCAGTTGTGGGGAGAGATTATAAAAAGGAAAACCTGCAACAACCATGCTGACACTATTTTATGGTGGTATAGTGAGCATTTCTTCTAAAGATAGCAATCTAACTAAAAGAAAAACAAAATGCACAAAGATCCACCGGGTCACCACAGGCTAGAACTGTGTTTTGATACAATATGTTGTTCACCTTGTATAAGTGTGGCATCCATTTGGTTTGGTATTGACTTTTCATTATTTGTCCTCATTGTTACAGGATGCAGGAATTTTGAGGTATGGCATTCAAATTAACTTTGTTTCTTCATTGGAACAACTGTGCGGTAACTAAATTTGCAATCTGAGCCTAGTGACCAGATATTAGTTTCATTTAAACTGTCATGGTTTAGGCTGAATATTGACATTTTATAGCTAGAGAAGCCATATTGTGTACCGTTCTCAGGGTCACGTCCCATCTAGGGGCGTGATCTCTAGGGTCATGAACTTGATTTAATCAGTAGACACCATGAAAGGTCAGCCATTTGCCCTGCGTTTTATCTGATCTGCAGATAAAATCCTTATTTTCATTTACACATATTGTGTATTTACTCTTCTTGTTGTGGTCCCCGGCCGGGGCTGGAGCCCGGCCGGGACGCCTTGGAAGACCGGAGGAGGGCGTGTGCCTCCTCCAGACCGAGTGGGGGCGTCCGTCCTGGTTATGCAGGGGGCCTCGGGTACAGGGCTTGGAAGCCCAGCCCTGTAGGGACCCATGGCCACCGCCAGGCGGCGCCCCAGTGCCTACTTATCCCGGGAGCCCGGCACTTCCGCCACACCAGGAAGTGCCGGGGGGAAGACGACAGGGGATACACGGACGGCTTCCGGGTGCGCAGCCGGCACTTCCGCCACACAGGGGTGTGGCCAACGTCAAGTGCCGGGAAGCAGCTGGAGCCCATCCGGTCCCCATAAAAGAGGCCGCCTCTCTCCAGTCAGGAAGTGGAAGTCGGGAGGTAGCGGACTGAGCTGGAGAGAGAGGACGGGAGGCGGCCAGGAAGGCACAAGGACTGTGAGCCCTGAACATTGGGGGAATCGGTGCTGGAGGCACTGGGGTTGTGAGTGCACAGAGACTTGTATATAGTGTGTAAATAAACGGTGTGTGGTGAGAAAATGTTGTCCGTCTGTCTGTGCCGGGGCCAGCGTTCACATTGTCTTGCCTGTTATTTGACCTTGATTTTTGCCTCTTGTCTGGGTTTTGGTCATTTCGGTTTATTTTTATTTTCTTGATTTGCCTTTTGCCTACTTCTCCCGGTCTACTCATGAAATTAGTTATCTGTTTTCCTGCTGAGTCAGGACATAAACTCTAATGCAAGCCTGTTGTGCTTTTATAATATCAGTATGTTTATATTGACATCACACATGCAAAGTTATCAAATGGGGCTCTTTGCTTGAGTTGTACATTTAGTTGCTCAGATTTTGTAAGAGCATTACTTTCCAGTAAAATTAAGAAGGGTGGCTCAGAATGTACTCTCATTGATCCAGCACCCTTTGCTCAAATCCTGTTGTCTGTGAGGAGTCTGTATAGTACATTTTCCCCATGTTTACAGTACACAGGTTTTTGTTCCATATGTCCAAAGATATGCAGGTTAGGTTTATTGATGAAACCAAATTGGCCATGTTTATGCACATGTGTGGGCCCTGTGATAAGCTGGCACTTTACCCACGGTTGATTCCTATTTTGCTGCCAGTGTGGCCAAGACAGGCTCCAAACCCTGTAACCCTGAATTAGATTAAAAGACGTCTGATAATATTACATTATGTTATGTTATGTAAAAATGAATGAGTTATATAATTCTGGGACTTAAAACAGCCAAGTCCTTGGTTCAGATCTGGCCTGATCACTGCCTTTATGTGGTTTACTTGCCTCTTCGAAGTCATTATGTATTTTGCTCCCCACAATGTGTTTGGTTGGTTATATGGCATGTTAAATCTAGCCCAATATATGAACCTGAATACATCCTGAGATGGATTGACACCCAGTGTAGAGTTTGTTCCTACCTGGTGTCTGATGCTGATAAGATAGGGCCTGGCCAACGAGACCCTGAACTGTTTTAACCCTTGTATACAGGGGATGTTCAACAAACATTATTGCATAGCTAGGGTCTTTAGAGACCAGGCATATCTTTCTATTTATAACAAAAAAAAAATCCTGGGATGAGACGTGACTTTTTCAGAGAGACTTTGTGCCAAGAGAACCACGCCCAGAAATAAAAGACAAAGAGTAAATGACAAAGTAGAACATCGTAAAGAATTCAAAAACTTTGGCGCGATACACATGCAGAGCAGGTTAGAGATAATGAATGTACTAAAATTTGAAAGTCTCAAAGGTGAAATCAACATATGCAAGCAGCAGAGATGCGAAGTGGCTGGTGCGTAGCGCAGGCCAGGGGGGTTGGTGAGCGAAGCCCCCTAGTATATTTATAAATATAAATCAGACCGCAAATATCCATCATCATCCAACCATGTATTGAATCCTCTTCCGTGAACACTTTACTTCTTTCTAAACATATTGTTATTAATTACTTTTAATTCTTAATATTTATATATAATTATACAATTATAGTCTGCTACTCAGCTCAATAATTTCATACCATGGTTACATTTTTGTGATCATTGCAACATGGCTCCTGGCACAGTCTGTAGCAATCAATTGTCTTGCAGTCCAGTGATACTGAACATATGTGGCCTCTTCTGTGTTTTTTGCCCACTTTTACTGCTGTAGGGTGTTGTTTCAGATGAAGTGGCATGTGCTCAGTCACTGCTTCAGCTACCTGGACCCTTCACTTTCAACTGTCTTCTCCTCATCTGAACTCTGCCCCCCCCATGATTTCTGCCCAGAATATTCTGATGGTATCAGAAGTATTTGTCTGCACTGCTTTACTCTGTTGTTCATCATTTGTCTCCCTAATGCATGTCTTTGCATCTTTCTCTCTGACTCATCATCTGCTAGCAAACACATGGACTCTTTCAAGGGCTTACTGTGTTTATACGCATCACTGCATTTCTTTTTGTATCTCTTAACTCTTTAAATTCGTAGATGCCAACAAAAAAAGTAAAAACATAGAATTGCAGCTCTAATGAACATATAAGGGTACAAAGAATTCCTGAAAAAAACATGTTTTGTTCGAGCGCTGTTTATAAACACAGTACTTAAAATGCTAATGTAAAAATACTGACACTTACTGCATTCAGGGTCTTTACGAACTCTATATGCTATAGGTGAATATATGATATAATAAAATAATTTTCAGTTATTTTGGCATATTTTTATTAGTAAATTGTTGCAGATGAAATGAAGGATGCATTGAGATAGGCTATATCACTGGACATTTGGGACAGTATAATAACTGACTATAACCTTTTTGTCTTTGTAAAGTTTAATTATAAAAAGTGCACTTACTTGTGTGGTAGATGAAGAGACTCTGGGAGAAATTGCTTCTTTAGCAGCATGGTGGCATGCCAAAGGTGCTGGCGGTTAAACACAGGTGAGGAAGCCTATCACCCATTTAGACCCTTGATCACAGACAGGCTGGCATCCTGGTGTTACTCTGTGTCACACTGGCAAAGGATATCTGTTTGGCAATGTTGAGTCACAACAGATGAAAATGGCACGTAAACCAGGCGTGCAGAGGAGCTGTGAGTTTTGGAAGTCCAAAAGAAAACATAAACATGAAAGTAACTTCAGGAAGCTGTTGGAGACACATGCATGTGTGTGTGCATGTGTGTGTGTGTGTGTGTGTGTGTGTGTGTGTGCTTGTGAGTGCACTGGCAGCCATGCACCTGTGTGCAAATAAAGACATCCGACAAATAAGAAGACCTCCACCTAGATCGAGGCTGCTGGGGTGGAAGGTCACAGACAGAGCCATTGATTGTAGTGTGCTGAGCTGGCGTTAATGATTGACTGGGTAAATCAACCTGGCATTTAAAACCAACAGATGCCCAGCCGGGGTCGTCTTTTGTCTGGCTGGCGTTAGAGAAAAAGGTAGCTGAATAAATTCAATAGTGACCTGTATCTAGAGAGTTATTTATTTGTTTCAGTTATTTTCCTGTATTTTTGTGCTTTAACATTTAACTGATTTTTTTATGTTGTCTTGGTTTTCACTCTGTGAGAAGGAGGAAGAAGAGTTGTCTGATCTGATCATTTGTTTTTGTTATTTTTTTCATCACCTTTATTTTGAACCATTGCAAATACTGTACATATTCACCATCACTTATTTTTGTTTATTGTTGTATATACAGTATATTAATTCTGTGTCATTGCTGAGGACTGCATTTAATTTGAAGTGCATGATATCAGAATTTTTGGTTTTGCTGGCACTACATTGTTTTTGAATATTTTCTTTGATTCTGTGCTTCCACTTTCAACCAATGGTCTGTCTGGGTACATTACCCAGAGATTGAGCATGTGCAGAACTGCCAGAGCATAGGGCATCACAGGCATGCCTGGGGAACTGCATCCATGCTGTCTGATATGATCGAGTGAAACCTATAAACTTGATGATACAGGTCACCAGTTACTTGAGGTATGTTTGAAGGGGTTAAATAAATACAAAGATAGCTGGTGTCAAACGCTTGGGGGCCCATTAAACCCAACAGGCAGACGTAGACACAGGGTAAAAGCAATAAGAAGATCTTTTAATTCATCCTTTTCTTTGTAGTGCCTCCAAAGCACCCCAGCCACAATAAACAGGCAATAATACAATAATAATGACAATAATAAACACAATAACTCTCTCCTTCACCTCCCAGCAAGCTCTGTCACACTCCTCCTGACTCCGGCCCACCTGCTAGATTCCCATCATTCCTTTAAATAGTCCTTGACCCAGAAGTGTCGTTCTGACCACGTGACTAACTGGCACTTCTGGGTCTAATGAAGAACTGACATTTTTTTCAGCCTGGAAGTACTTCGGGGCTTCTGTCCTTGTGACTACTTTGGGTTACTTCTGGGCTAAAAGGAAAGTATGAGCCCCCAGGTTCTTCGACAGCTCCCCCTGGCGGCACCCATGGCACCCAAGAGAGCTGAGGAACCAAACTCTAAGTCCCAAGATGCCCTGAGGGAATTCCGGGGCACAACCACACTGCAGGGAAACTGCCATCCAGCGTTTTGGGGGAAGCAGTGTTGGCAAGTAGGTGCCTTTTCTCATCCTTCTATTCCAGGGATGTCCTGGTTGGGTTGAGCTGCCGGCTGTTCATCACACTGGTATATATAATTTACAAGTCACTTGCCATTTTGTTAATATGGGCTTCACCCATTATAAACTTTTTGCATTTTCAAATAAAAAAGAATGGTAAATAAATAATCACTTATTTTCTACTAATTTTATTCATTCATACTGTACCTTAGACAAGAGAAGTTGTACTGAAAAGCTTTAGATCTACAATTGGGACTGAGGCCTTCCAGAGTTACACAAAAGCCTAGCAGGAGGTGATGTGACACAAAGAACCTGTCTCATAAAATAAAATCAAACCCAAAGTTAGCCCGTAAAACACAAATGCAGGCTTGTATTTAAGGTACAGCCAAGTAAAATTAAAATTTAAGGGAAATACAGTTTTCATAATTGCTTGAAATTTAAATCACTGAAATTACACTGTTGTCATAGAGACACAGTTTGAAGTGTGGGCTTTTTATAAAAAAGACAAGAAAGTATTTTAATTGCACATAAAACTGAGCAAACATTTATCAGGCCTGTATGGGTCATTAGCCTGTTTCCCCCTTGTAATTCTCATTTTCTAATATTCTAGGTGATCTTCTTTATTTCTCTTTTTCTTACTTTCAACCTCCAATACTCAGATTTCTGACTGTCAGAGAGCTCACAATTTTGAATTTGTTTACCATTTGCAGGGGGTGGCTATTTATCTATTTATGTATTTATTTATTTTAATATTATTGATTTAATTTGAAGAAAACAATATTCCATACAATCACGTCAAATTTAATAAACCACAATTCAACACCCACCTGAGAGAAAGAAAGGAGAGACTAGAACATGAGCAAATCTTTAAAAACAACAAAGAAGATTGAATGTCCTTTTCCCAGATATAAATGCTTAACCTAAGATCTGATTAGATTAGATCTTACCATATTTTTAAAAACGTTTTGAACAGATCCTCAAAGTGAAAAATTATTTTTTTCCAATTTCAAATAGTATAGAATATCAGTTACCCTCTGACTTATAACAGGTAGGCTGAGATTCTTCCAGTTGAACAAGATAAGTCTACGTGCTAATAGTGTGGTATCAGCAACTACAATCAATTTGTCTTTCTCTCCTTTAAGCCAATCTGGGAGTTCACCAAGCACAGCACAGCATAGGTAATGGGTTTGGAGGGATTGTGACACCAAAGCTGTCTGATAAGCATTCAAAGGTTTTTGCCCAAAATTATGTTAATTTGGTGCACCCCCAAAGTATGTGGCCCAGTGAGGCTGGAGCTAGATTGCAAAGTTGAGTCTTGGTCTGGATACATTTTTTTACAGTTTTAAACAAGATAAATGTTTTCAATAAAAGATTTTGAGTTGGATGATTGAATTCTTTGCACATGTGGAGCTGGAGTGTATTCTGTGTGTGGCTGCCTTCCACTCCCTTTCAGAGATGTTAAGTGAAAGGTCCTTTCCCCAGTATACCCTGAGATCAAGGGGGTGACTCTTTAAACCTTACACATGACTCATTTTCTGAGATGATCCTGAATCACTTCTGTGGTTATTATAACCCATAAATTCCAGGAACCATAGTCTAGCAATTGGCAATCTATATTTTAATGAAAATGCTACCTAAAATAGTTCAGCTTAAAGAAAGAACAAAATGCTACCATAAAAAATATAAAACCTAATGATAACAAAACTTTGCTCAGGAACAATATATTATAAAAATAATCATTCACCAAACTAATTTGAATTTGCATTAGAATTTTTTTTAAATATTAAACAAAAAATATAGGGCAGCAGTAAGGATACCTGGGTTTGCGTCCCAGGTTCTCCCTACGTGGAGTTTGCATGTTCTCCCCGTGTCTGCGTGGGTTTCCTCTGGGTGCTCCGGTTTCCTCCCACTGTCCAAAAACATGCAGGTTAGGTGCATTGGCGATCCTAAAACTGTCCCTAGTGTGTGCTTGGTGTGTGGGTGTGTGGGTGTGTGTGTGTGTCCTGCGGTGGGCTGGCACCCTGCCCAGGATTTGTTCCTGCCTTGCGCCCTGTGTTGGCTGGGATTGGCTCCAGCAGACCCCCGTGACCCTGTGTTACAATATAGCGGCTGGAAAATGACTGACTGACTGACAATAAAATGTAAGTTTCCAAAATCATAGCTGTTTGTTTGTGTATGAAACGGGGGTGTCCTGGAACCCTGGGCCCCCTGATGTTTCTACTTCATTTATGGTAGTCATCAGTTGTCAATCATTTTAGCCTCTCCCCTACCCTGGACTTTAGATCAACCGCTAATGAACTGAGCTGCTGTAAACTTCATGGGGACCCTCTTGCATAGATTGTCAATGAACTGGGCCACTCTAAACTTTAAACAACTTGTTATCTGCAGGCCCACCCATGGACAGCAGGCCGCCAGCAGTTTCTTTCTAGGAATCGCTTCTACCGCTTAATTACTTGGATGTCATGACTTTTCTGCCAAGATGCAGAAAGTGGCAGGCCACAAAGGCAGAGACAGATTCTCTATCTTTGGTATATGTAAACATTAACATATATGTAGATTTATGGTATATTTTTTACACTGGATTTGCTATATGAGAATGAGTTTAAGCAGAGAAAAGCTGCAATAGTGAGAGAAGGTATATTTCACATGTAAACATCTAAACGTACTGAGAGTGCTGGAAAACAGATAAAGCCAAACATAGGCCTACAATATATTGTTTATAACCAAAAGCTGAAGAATGTTACAGTTTAGACAAAGAAGCAGAAACTGATAACTATGTTGTTTATTGGACTCATTTGTTTTTAAACAGTATTTGAATTTGGCAATAAAAACGGAAGCTACTGCACTCTGCTGCCCACTGCTACAAGTAGTTAATCCATCCATCCATCCATCAATTATCCAACCCGCTATATCCTAACTACAGGGTCACGGGGGGTAGTTAGTAATGATTTAGAAAATTAATTTTATTATTTTTATACCAAGATACCTAAAACTCACTGGCAAAGCCTGTTGGTGTGTAGATGGTGAGGAGCATGCCTAATCGATGTTCTCTGTCCTAACAGCATTTTGAAGTATTTAAACTAACATTAAAAGCTAAACTAAGTTGTGTGCTCCATTAGTGGAGAAAATAAACAAAAGAACCATTTTCAGGTAGTTGTTCTCCACATTATTAAAATGTATATATATTAAATGTATTATTACATTTTAAAATATATTTAACATTAATTGTATGTCATAGTATTTTGTACCATACTAATGTATGCCTTTTCAGCTCCTTGTTCCTTATGATTGACTCTGCTGACACCAAGTGAAATGTTTTTTTCCTCGTCTCGGAGGCTTGTACTCTTTGGTTCTTTCTATCTTTGGTTCTTTTTAAGGAGTGACAGGAGCAGATTCTATACTGTGTTTCTCCAAAGTTATTTTCAGTAGAAGATGTTGTAAGAAGTGACTAGGCAGGTAGAGAGGTTGGGAGAGCCAAAGAGAGGTTGGAGTACCACCCTGATAACCCCTTTTAATTCCAACAAAAAAGACAGCCAAAAAAAAAAAAGTAACAAAATACAGCTCCAACACTTGACTAAACTAGTAGGTGCTTTGCCCTCTACTAGAATCAGTTTGACATCTGACACTATGCTCCGGAAATGGGCCAGCTTTATAGGGCTGAGCCCAGAAGGGGCGGAGCTTTCTTAGGGTGTGGTCAGTCATCCTTATAGAGTGTTTTTTTCTTGGCTGTGGAGGTGGAGGGAGAAGAAAATGTTAGCATCAGTGCTCCCCGAGGGTGGAACTGCTTACTTCATTAGCGCCTTGATGGTGGTCTCCAGACGCGCATGCTGTACATGAAAATGTATTTATACTGGTTTAAAGGTTAATGGAGAGTATTTAAATCTTTACCACTTTGCAGATGACATAGTACTGTTTGCAGGAATGACGGTCTGAAATAAATGTGAAATAAACAAAAGCAATGTTCAAACAAAATAATGAAAGAAAGTAACTAGTAATTAGTGATAAGACAAACGATTTGTGAAAAACTGAACGCACTGTAAATTTCTCTTTCACTTAGCAAAAAAGCTTCCAGTGAGATTTGTGCTATTCACACAAGAAGAAAGACATTTAGTTCCTATCTACAAAAATATTAATTAATTAGTTCTAAGTAGTTTAATATTTACAGTAAATAAAGACCACTAGTGAAAAAAAAATCAGAAGCGTGCATATCGTAAGCTAGGATGAGGTGGTTGCTAGGTAACAAACGAGGGAGAAGAAAGGGGGTTGGCTGTGTGACTTTCTGTGTCCTCAGTTTCTCAGTGTAGGAGACACAGTAATGTGCACTGGGGAGCATTTTAGTGTATCTCCATATGGAAAATAAGCAGAATGTCATGTTTCTTTAAAAATATATTGCAGTCCTCCATGGGGATGTGAATGAGAAACATAAAGAGAACTGATTTTACCATTGTGGCACAAATTAACTGATTTACACAACAGTAGATAAAAACACAATTAAATATGGAAGTGTGGAAGAGGTTTCAAGGTGCAGTATACCTTGTTTTTCACCCCCAAGAAAACTTCATTGTTTCACATTAACTGTGTGTGAAATGACACTTGCCAGCTTTGTTAATTATTACAAGTAACTGATTGATAAATGAATTGTGTTAAAGAATGCATTTACCTTGGTCAGCAGAGAATGTCAAACAGAACCCTGTTTTAAGAAATAAACAGAAGAACATTCATTTAGAAAGTCGACTGGAATTGTTAAAAGCAATATACCCATGTGCCTGAAGGGCAATGTTTTTATTCAATATGTTCTACCTGTTATGACTAGGGTTGCCAGATTAGAAAATCAGAAATACGGAACACTCTTAAAATCTCTCTCTATATTACTATATATATGAATTTATACATGCCCCCTACATACCCAGACCAATATATTGTATAAAAGTAGAGACACAAGTTAAAAATATAAAGCAAGGATTTTAAAGGGTTATGAGGAAAACAAAAGTAAAATCATTTGAAAATTATTTAATACAAGCTAAAAAAATTCTGTAAAAGTGAAATCATTTGAAAATATTTATTTAATACAGACAACAGAGAAATATTATTATTATTTAATACAGGCAGTTAGAAAAAAAGTGGGCCAAGGCAAGTAGGAACAACACATTGTATGTTGTAATACTGATACAGAACTGTTTTGCTGGAAAGCAAAACGGTAACAGTGTCGCTGTCCTCAGCCAAACATAACAACTGAACAAGTTGCAAACAGGCAGCAAACACGAGTTTCCTCGTTACATTTGGGTTATATTCATCAAGTGAATCTGACTAAGTACCGTAAGAAGGCAGTAAAAATATATTTTTATTATGAAATTTAAAAATGAACTAAATACTGGACATTTGGGTGTCCCTGAAAGGTCAGTACAGGACAGGGGACAAAATTATCAAATATGGGGCATGTCCCATATATAAGGGACATCTGACAACCCTAGTTATGACATATGACATAAACATGGAATCTGAATACATAAGAAACAGAGAGACACCCAGCACACCATAGTAATATGCCTAACTGTCAGAGAATGAAGCTGAAATGAATGGATTTGGTCAAAAACCAAAGTAAAGAATGCCATTGAGGCCTTTAAAAAAGTGAAATTGAGCATGGTAGCTAGAACAGATAGTAGATGAACTCCAGAGGTTTCAAAATGAGAAGAGACCAAGGAGGCACCTAATTTCAAGATGGGTGAATTTGATAAGTGATAAGGGAAGACCTAAAATCATTCCATATGAGAAAAGATGAGAGAGGCCTGTGTCTTGCAGTGGACAGTTGATAGCGGGAAATGATAATCATGATGATATGTTATACTCTGCCTCTTGTAATCTATTGATAGCAAGCAGTTCTTAATTTCATTAACAAAACAAACCATCATAACTGTATGTTTCAAGATATGAGGCGTTTTATCTCATTTAATGTGCCATGATATTCTCAAATCCATAGATATACTGGGTACAAGGGTGGAAACAGCCCTGGACAGGGTGCCAGTCCAATGCAGGGCCCACTACCTCACACTTGCAGACTAACCAGGGAAGTTGCCGTCAGGGGAGGCAGGTGACTCTGCCTCACCTGTCATCATAAAAAGTAAAAAAACTAATAATGATAACATAAAATACATTTATCCAGTGACGAGCCTCACCTCACCTCGGACTGCGATGTCCTTCACACATTAGGTTGATGCATGGAATTGGCGCGTGCCTGTTGCTGTCTCTCTGTATGTCACCAGTATAATGTTTTCAGACTCATTTATTATACACCTTGACTTTCCACAGTCTGGCTAATATCTTTAATGAATGTGTGTGACATATCTAATCCTGCTGATTGGACATAAAACCGGAGTGAAAAGGCACAAGATGAGTTAGGCAGACGGTACCGTGCCGCACCGAAGGGGGCGCATGTGAGCCCAATAGGTGCTTGTTGCTGCTGTTCTTCTACGCAGAGACTCTGGGCGCCAATAAGTTAGCGATATCAGAAAGTCAAGTGCACTTTTCAAGTCTGTTTATTTTTATTTTTTGTTTCGACTGACTGCCAAAATGGAAGATTAAAACTAAAGAAAAATAAGGAGGACTTTTACAAGAAAGTGTAAGACTTTCATGGAGAAGGATAGGGGTATGGATTTTATCTATACTAATAAAAGGCAAAGCCCTCACTGACTCACTCACTCACTCACTCACTCACTCACTCACTCACTCACTCACTCACTCACTGACTGACTCATCACTAATTCTCCAACTTCCCGTGTAGGTAGAAGGCTGAAATTTGGCAGGCTCATTCCTTACAACTTCCTTACAAAAGTTGGGCAGGTTTCATTTCGAAATTCTACGCGTAATGGTCATAACTAGAAGCTATTTTTCTCCATTTACTGTAATGGAGTTGAGCGCGAAAGTCGTGGGGGCGGAGTTTCGTGTGACATCATCACGCCTCCCACGTAATCACGCAGTACGTAGAAAACCAGGAAGAGCTCCAAAAACCGCTGAAGAAAACATACATTATATAATTAAGAAGGCAGTGAAACAATTAGAAGCGAGCGAGTGACATATAAAACCATATTCAGCGGCTCACGTGAACTGACGCAGTGCGCAGACAAAAAGCAACAGTTCCAAAGAGTGCTGAACAAAAACCGAATTACACTGCTATGCTCAAATAGACAAACCACACGCCGTGGCGCAATAGTAGAGCCTTCGCCTCTAGCACCGGCTTCCGGGGATTGATTCCTGAGAGGGGATGCACCAAGTATGTACGTGCGCTTCCCGATACATTTTAGCCTCGCATCCCCTTGGTTTGAGATGTATAAAAAATATGCGGTTAACGCAGAAAGACAGATCACCAATTGAAGCTTTATGAATAATGGATACTTTATTCGCGATCAATGATTGTTTTGGTAAAGCCATACTCAGTGTATTCATTAGATGAACGGTAAAAAAGTAAGAGCGAGGGGAGGATGACTTATTGAGGCACGCAGGCAAAACCACAATAGCATGCGGGCTCGATGTACTGTAGTGCGCGTCAACTCTATCTGAATTGCGCGATCACATTTGAAAAAATATATCTTTTCAAGTTCTATTTAGTTCATATGTGTCAAACTCAAGGCCCGCAGGCCACATCCGGCCCGGCGTGTAATTATATCCGGCCCGCGAGATCATTTTATATACTGTATTATTGTTATAATGGCCCGGGGATATGAAGCGCTGGTAACACAATAAACTACAGATCCCATAATGCAGCGCTTCAGCTGCCTTGCCGAACACTTACTGCGTTAATCAAGTCTAGCTTATGATGCTGCAAATTATTGCGAAGCTAGCCCACACGATGCCGAAGAGAAAAGGTGATTCTGAAAATAGAGCCTTTAAAAACCGATGGGAGGCTGAGTATATGTTTACTGTGTCTCATTTCTGGAGCAAATGTGGGTGTAATTACAGAATTTAATCTAAGACGGCAGTATGAGACAAAACATCAAGATAACCTGAAAGACCTGAATGCAATGCACAAGATACAGAAAGCAGAAGAGTTAAAGAAGAATCTGACACTTCAGCAGACGTTTTTACCCGTGCAAAATCACAAAGTGATTTCAAGTGAAGCTACTTTTATGGGAGACACAAATGCACCAGTGCAACTTGCCCCACTTTCCCTGTTGCCAAGTAATGTTGAACCAAGTCGACACTACGGTGTTCCCAAATACGCACTTTGTTCATAAACTGAGCGCACTGTGCACTGAGTTCACACGACGCTTTGGTGACTTTGAAGAACAAAAAAAGAATTTTGAGTTGTTTCGCAACCCATTTGCTGTCGATGTGGAAACTGCACCTGTGCAGATTCAGATGGAGGTGATTGAGCTGCAGTGTAATGGCACACTGAAGGCAAAGTACGATACTGCACAGCCCGCACAGTTTATTCACTCCATTCCCGCACAAATGCTCCAGCTCCGTCTACATACGGCTCGAACCTTGTGCATGTTTGGTAGCACATATCTGTGTGAGAAGCTCTTCTCAGTCATGAAGACTAACAAAACAGCACACAGGAGTCGCCTCACTGATGAGCACCTGCAGTCCATCCTGAGAATCTCCACAACACAGAACCTCACACCAAACATAAACGAACTTGTTGCCAAAAAAAGATGCCAATCTTCCAAATCTGATAAAATGACATAAGAGCAAAGACAACTGAATGATTTGATTTGTTATTGCTGAAAAGAACAAATTTTATTTATGTTTCCAGGTTTTGTTATGCACCATGTTCATATTTGAATTTGTATAATTTTGACAGGATATATTTTTATGGAGAGCAAAATCTTTTGGGATATTTAAAATCTAAGTTTATTTTTTATATAAAATTACATAAGAGTAAAGAAATTTGAATGTTTGTTCTTTTAAC